>CM051263.1:43433085-43858085 GCA_027921565.1 Artemia sinica | reverse complement strand
AGTTTATATTCGCAAGTATTTACACAAACACTTTTTGGTAACGAACTGTAAGTAAGGAGCGACACGGCTCAATAGTAACCGAAACTCTAAAAAGCGGAATTTTGATATCAATAAATGTATCAAAAGAATCGGCTTATTTTAAACTGATTTCAAATAGATAAGATGCATTAAGCTTAGTGTTACAGCTAAAAGGCTACGAGCCTGAGGAAATTTACCGCATTTTTAAAAAAGAGGAAAACACCCCCTAAAAGCCAAGAAATCTGTATGAAAATCACACCATCAGATTCAGCGTCTTATAGAATCCCACTGTTGAGGTTTTAAGCTCCTATCTGTAAAAATGGGGAATTTTGCTTCTTTGTTTTGTCAGAAGAAATATCACGAATACGTTTTTTTTTTCACGGAGGATTGTATCGAACCAATGGTCCTAGAAAATCGGGAGAGGGCTCATTTGGACGGAAATTAAAAGTTCTAGTCCCCTTTTTAAGTGACCAAATAGATTGGAGGGCAAATAACCCCCTCTCATTCCTCTTTTTTCCCCAAAATCGTCCGATCGAAGTTTTGAGACAGCCATTTTGTTAAGCATAGTTGAATAGTTCGAAAAATTATGCATTTGAAATAACCTAACCCCCCCCCCCAGCCCCTGGGGATAGGTCTATAGTTATAAAACTTTAAAGTTATAAAATTTGCCCATTGCTTATGTATAAGTATTTGGTATTGGGAAATATGCAGATATTTTTCGGGGGCATCGGGGATTTTTTGCTTGGGATGGGTTTCCATGGGGATAATTTTTCATGTGGAGGGAAATATCCTGGAGGGAACTTTCCAGGGGAAATTTTATGCTGGGGAGATTTGACAGAATTCCTATACGAAATTCGTTTTATTTGTCTCACTTTGTCTTTGTCTATTCACTTTTGCATATGGAGATGTTCCGGGGGAGTTGTCTGAGGGAAATTTTATGTGTGTTTGGATTTCCAGGAAATAATTTCCACGGAAGGTGAGATTTCTGGAGTGTTCGAAAAAATGCGTAAAACTTAGTCTTTTTCAAATGAAAGTATGCTAAGGAGAATTTTTCAGGCTGAATCTTCTGCAAGAAAGTTTATGGGCGGGGAGGGGAATTCTCAGCGAGGATGGAATTGTCCTGAAGAAATTTTACGAGGGAGTGTGTTTTAAGTGGATGAACTTTCCAAGGAGGAGTTTCCCGTGAGGGGAGGAATTTTTCATGGAGGGTGAGCCAGATTTCCCGGCATTATTTGAAAAGCCATCAGAAAGAAGCAACCGACCCTGATATAAAAACAGCACTGCAAGGTTATGGGCTTGTGGTGAACGTTAGAAGGAAAACTTTTCAAGGGGATGGTTTTATACTTGTTTTTAACAGGAAGGGAACAGCCCTGATGTATTTGGAAGTAGCGATCCCACCGTCCGTAAAGATTTTATAAAATGCAGGTTTTCTACGATGGTCAGCTAAAATGTGTTACATTTGTCATCAAGAGGGCCATGAAGCCCTATTATGCCCAAGAAAAAAAACCCAATAGCGGAAGTAGAAACCCAAGCGTAGTGCTCACAGATAAGTCCTCGGAAAACGGCAGAAACTCTAATGTCTGGTTTACAGGCCCATAAAAAATTGCAAGCTCTCTAGATGAACAGCTGGCAAGTTTGAGTCCCATGGAGGCGGTGAGCCTTGTACTGGGGGCGACAGGGTCGTCAGAAACGGAAAAGACTCGCACAGGAAACTCGAAAGCAAAAAATTAAACCCGGAAAAAAGGCGGGAAGTAGCTATTGTGAAAGAAAAGGAAATGACAGAGCCTAAGGGAGAAAGTTCGAAAAGAGTTGAAGTAGGGGTGAAAAAAGTAAGGGGCATCCCCCCCCCCCTGAGTAGTCTGAGAGGAGTTAAGGAGCCAGAGGCAAAATCAACCCAAACCCCAAAACGAACGTTAAGTACCCTATCTTTATCGTCAACTACAAGTGAAAAAACGAGCGAAAAAAAGACTGAAAGAAGTGCGCTGCGAAAGAGGCAGAAGAAACCCGGACAAAAATAAATGAGATTTGCGATGCTGAACGTTAGCGGGATAAAACATTAAAAACGACAGAGTTTAGTTTTAGATTTTATTGTAAAGCGGAGAATTGATGTACGAGGAACCCTGTGTTTTCAAGAGGATGGTGAAGTGAGCAGCATTTGCTGGAAAGGAGTGGTTTTTGTAAATTTGCATTTGTCTTCAGGCACAAATAAAGCAAGAGAAAGACAGCTGGTAATACAAAACACTCTTCCACGATATTTAAGAACTGGCCCGCTATTGGTATTGGGCGACTTTAACTGTGTTTTAGAAGAAAAAGACATTTTGAGTTCGAGCCGGAAAAACATTAAAAGGAAGATTAGCATCGAATTAAAAGAAGTGGTTAAAACATTGAAACTGGTAGATGTGTGGCAAGAAATGGGAATGGAGAGGTGTTTCACAAGAATAGAAAAATGGGGCAGCACAAGGATCGACAGGGTGTATTGATGGAACGATGAAATGGAAAAAATAAAAAAATATAGAAAATATCGCCGTGCCTTTCTCCGACCACTGTGCACTACTGGTAGATATAAAGCTAGAGGATATGGAATATATTTCACTACCCATGAAGTGACCTTTCTGGCGAATGGATATTAGTGCCCTCTAGGGAAATGATGAAGAAGAAATAAAAAAAAGAAGTAAGAAGGCTTCTGGCCAATTACCAAGACTCGAGTCACCTAGTGCAATTTTGGTTGAATTTTAAAAGAAAAATAGGAGTCTTCCTGCGCGATAAAGAAGAAGAGTCGGAACGCCAAAGAAACGCAAATAAAAGGGACTTGTACAGAGTGTTAAACGACTTAAAGAAAGAAGTAGAAGAGGGAGAGTCCCTATGGCTCGAATATGAGCAAATTAAGAGAGCAATAAAAGAACTCGAGTACGGAGAGTATGAGAGATGGAAAACTCGGAATCGAATGGCAGAAATGTTTGCATCGCACCAGGTAAACCTAGCTTCCGTAGTTAAAGTAAGAAGAAGAAGAGAAGAAAATAGCCTGAGGAAAGTAAAAAGGGAAGATGGAAAAGTAGTAGAAGAGCAAAAAGAAGTGGGTGAAGCAGTGACACAGTAGTTCAAGGGGTTGTTTAAAAGAAAGAAGACGCAAGGTGAAGAGGACCGAAATTATTTTAATGAATACCAAACGAGCCGTATGGTAAGCGAGGAGGAAAACGAAAATTTAAGGAGCCCTGTCTCGAAAGAAGAAACTGAAGTAGTTTTAAGGAAAGCTAAAAAGAAAAAGTCCCCCGGTGTAGACGGGCTGAGCTACGAGTTTTGTTTGGAACTATGGGAAGAAATGGGGTTTTTTACGAAAAAGTCGTTAACGCTTTTATCACTGAGGGTTACCCCGAAGAGGAGGCAGAAATATCCCTTGTACACAAAACGGGGGACGATCTGATCTACGCAACTGGAGACCCATCTCCTTGCTTTGCTGCGACTACAAGATTGCATCCCTAGTGCTAAAAAAAAGACTAGGAAAAATAATGCCACATATACTAGGAAGCTACCAGTTCGGGGGGATAAAAGGAAGAAAAGCACAGCACATTTCGAGCGTTCTAAGAGATGTATTATATAGGAGAGATAAGATGACCCGAAAGAAAAAAGGAAGTGTTGAAACTTGCTTATTTCTTAAGTGAGAAAGCATATGATTCGGTTGATAGGGAAATTTTATGGTCTTTGATGATTTTAAAGTATGGTTTTCATGAGGATTTTGTTCGAATATTTAAAAGCCTTTATCAAAAACCAGTAGCTGTCATAAATGTAAATGGCTCGCTTACAAGGAGGATTGAATTGGGGATATCGTTGAGACAGGGCGACCCGGCTTCACCATATTTCTTTGAAATATACATTGATCCCTTGTTCAAGTACGTAGAAGACCGTATAATCGGTTTACCTCTCCGTAATGAGATATACTTAAAGGTCCCGGGGTTTATAGATGATGGAACTTATACCCTATTAAGTGTCAAAGATGTAAAGGCAGTTCTACTAGGACTTGATTGGTATGAGAGGAATTTTAGGGTAAAAATCCACAAGGGAAAAAGCAATCTTTTAACAATGCTGGAATCAGGAAACACGGAAGAAATGATGCAGGAACTTTGGATAACGAAACTAGAAAAGGCGAAAATACTTGGAGCGACATGGACCCGCGAGATGAAGTTGGGTAAACTATGAGAAGAAAAAGTACAGAAAATTGAAGGGATGCTGGCGACGGCAAATGATATTGAAGTATTCTTTGTTTTTCAGAGCGACATATTTAAACACATATTGTTACCACTACTGTTCTATTTCGCGCCAGCTTTCGAGCTAGATGAAGGGAGTGCGAAGAGAATAGAAAAGATCATGAAAACGCTGTTTGTACCAAGAGTAAAAGGAGGAATAGGCTTGGTGTTTGGTAAATTAAAATTAAAAAAAAAAAACAAGTTTTTTTTAACTGAAAGTAAGGAATGACGTTAAAACCTAAAACGAACAGAAATTATTCCGTATATGAAGGGAGCTGTCCCCTCCTCAACGCCTCGCTCTTTACGCCAAAGTTTTTCATTGTTTAAAAAAAATTAGAGTTGTGAGAAAGTCAAACTTTAGCGTAAAGAGCGAGGCATTGAGGAGGGGACAGCCCCCTTCATATACGAAATAATTTCTGTTCGTTTTAAGTTTTAACGTCGTTCCTTACTTTCAGTTAAAAAAAACTTGTTTTTTTTTTATTTAATTTTTGAACATTTTTGAATTAATGCAGTTTTTTATTTTGGCTCACCGTACATGAATAATTAAAACAAAATTTGCATATTAATTGTACTTTTATTTGGTTAAATGGCTTTCTCGAAACTTGTTTAATTTTATTTACGAACGTTTTTATTAGTAATAAATATACGTAACTTACGAATTAACTTACGTAACGAACTTCTATATTCATAAATTTTTAACACGTATATTTGGGGGTTCGCCCCCTATTCAATACCCTGCTCTTTAAGCTAAAGTTCGAATTTTTTTCCAATTTTTTAAAAATGACCCCTTAATCACAATCAGTTGATCAGTTGAAAAATTTGTTTTTTTTTAATTTAATTTCTGATCTTTTTCTTTAATAATGCTGGGAAATCTGGCGCCCCCTTCATAGCAATGTCCCTTCCTCCATGAAAGCTTCCTTCATGGAAAGATCCTCCCATATAGCCCCCGACCCACCCCTCCCCCCACCTACCAGAAAAAATCCGCTCTGAAAACGTCTGTATACTTCCCAATAACCAATACTATATGTTAACATTGAGTAAAGTCCATAACTTTCAGCCCTCCCCCCGGGGACTTTGGGGGATTAAGTCATCCTAAAAGACATTTTTATCATATTTTCAACCATGCTGAACAAAATGGCTATCTCCAAATTTTTGATCGAGTGACTTTGGGGAAAAAATGAGCGTCGGAGGGGGCCTAGTTGCCCTCCATTTTTTGGTCACTTAAAAAGGGCACTAGAACTTTTAATTTCCGTTCCAATGAGCCCTCCCACGATATTCTAGGACCATTGGGTCGATACGATCACCCCTGGGGGAAAAAAAAACACGCATCCGTGATCTTTCTTCTGGCAAAAAATGGAAAATTCCACATTTTTGCAGATAGGAGCTTGAAACCTCTACAGTAGGGTTCTCTGATACGCTGAATATGATGGTGTGATTTTCATTAAGGTTCTATAACTTTTAGTGGGTCTTTCCCCCTTTTTTCGAAAATCAGCCAAATTTTCTCAGGCGCGTAACTTTTGATGGGTAAGATTAAACTTGATGAAACTTATTATCAAAATTTGGAAACTTGGTATCAAAATTCTGTTTTTTAGTTTCGGTTACCATTGAGTCGGGTCGCTCCTTACTTACAGTTCGTTTGATAGGAATGTACCACGAACTGTTTGATATGAATGCATGCCAATCACTTTTTTGGAGGAATGCTATTGAGATGCTCCAAAGGGACGATGAAATTGGATGTTTGGAGAGAGAATGGCTACTACCGGTCTTGAACGAAGTAGTGGAGGAACAAGTTTTGACGCTAGTGGAAGAGTTCCCAGATCAGTTAAAGGAAACAGCGGAAACAATAAGAGAATTGAGATCAAAAGGAATGTTTCAGGACGGATTGAGTCAGATATAAAGAAAAAGGGTCATAGATGATTACATATGGACCCGAGAGGACGATTTTTCATACCATGTTAAAGAAAAAGAACCTTTTATGAATTTTGATGCGGCTTTCAAAAATCTAAATGAAGCACCGTGTGACACTAGAAAAAGAGAGGTGATGTTTATGCTGATACTCACCATATTACCTTCCCGGGATAGAATAAACCGTTTCAAGAAGGAAATAAAGGAGTTCAACCTGTGCCATGAAATGGTGGTTGATGGTTTACAGCATGAATTTATAAAATGTATTTTTAACAAAGAAGTTTTTAGTTTTATTTTTGATGTTTTTAGAGGTGAGAATATAGAGATGGTGAGTTTAAATAGTAAGAAAAAAAATTTTAAGTTGGATTTTGAAAGAAAAGGTAATGAAAAGAGGCAGAAAGGAATGTTATTTATTGTGATATGGGCATGTACCCATATTTGGAAGATGAGGAAAAAGAAAAAAAGAGTTGAGTTAGAAAGATTCAAGTAGCTTTTGAGAAAGAATAGAAAATGGAAAGAAAGAATTTTTGAGGAGTGGATAGAGGCTTTGGTAAATACTTGTGGTTTTTATTATTATTTTTTTTTTTTTTTAAGGCAATCAAGTAAAGTATGAATTTTATTTGGAAGTTTAAATTTTATGGGTAATGTGTTAGAAAGAATTTTTTAACCCTTCTTCCTAAATAAGTATTGGGTTGTTCAAGTATTTGTTTTATTGTTTGTTGAGGTTTTTGTAAGGGAAGAATGGTTCTAATTGTATTTTTTTTTTTTTTTTTTTTTTTTTTTTTTTTTTTTTTTTTTTTTTTATGGTGGAAGCTTAATATAAAGTTTGGATTGTAATTGAAGCCAACGCCAAAGGATTCTCCTAAGGAGGGGGAGCATCCTATAAGCGGGACGTGTGTTTTGTTTTGTTTTTATTTGTGTTTTTGTATGCCCCGAAGAGTAACCTGTTGTATTTGATTGCCTTAATTCATTTTTAGTTGGTAAAAAGGGTTTTTTTTTTTTTTTTTTTTTTTTGAAAAAGGGAGTTTATAGTTAGGATGATGAAAATTTTATATTGAATTATATTTGGTTTTTTTAAATTTTAGAGGCATAAAGGAGAAGAAAATAGAGAAAGAGAAGTTTTTTGGTGATAGAACTTGGTTGAATTTTGTAATTTCGTTAAATTTATTTTTTAATAAGAGAACAATGAAGATAAGGGGTAAAAGGGGAAAAAAGAGAGAAATAAAAAAAATATAGGATAAAAATACAGAAAATGATAATGAACGCTAATACTTCTTATTAAAAATTTTGGTCATGTTAAATATTTATAGTAGCATACCTTGTTTTCATCAATATTGTTAGGCAACCCAATTAAAAAAAAATAAATGACGTTTTTAAATTAGTGTAGGCGACATTAAAGTTTTGAAATTATGTGAAAAAGGTTATTATGTCACCGAGAGGAGAGGAGGTGGGATTAAAAAAAAAAAAATTAGAAAAAAAGCGATCAGAAATTAAATTAAACAAAACAAGTTTTTTTCAACTGAAAATAAGGATTAGCATTAAACTGAAAATGAACAGAAATTATTCCGTATATGAAGGGGTTTCCCCCTGCTCAATACCTTGCTCTCTACGCTAAAGTTTGACTGTTTGCCTCAGTTTTTTTTTAAGAACGGCTCCTGAAACACAATGGTCGTTTAGTTAGAGCAGGAATCTTTTTTTAAGTACTATAAACTTTAGTATGAAGAGCAAGGTATTGAGGAGGGGCAACCCCTTCATATACGGAGTAATTTCTGTTCGTTTTAAGTTTTAATGTTGCTCCTTACTTTCAGTTGAAAAAACTTGTTATTTTTATTTAATGTCTACAGGGTTTGTCTGGAAAGTAATAGTACTGATTTTCTTCCGCCACGACTGTACGACTGGATTCGCTAGAGGGCGTTCCTAGCTAACGAACGAGCGGCTGGTCAGTTGTCTCCGAGCACCTGGAGAGTCAGGACATGCATTTTTGCGTGACGTGGTTTCTGTGAGTGGTGCAAGCAGAAAATGCATCGTTCGTTAGAGCAGAGGTACGCGATTAAATTCTGTGTGAAGCTCGGTAAATTTGTGACAGAGACGTTTGATATGATCAAGCAGGCTTACCCAGATATTCCTTTAGTAAGAAATGGTGTGTTTCGGAGGCACCAGGCCTTTTTGGAGGGCCTGGAAGAGATGAAAATCGTGCTGGAAGACCTTCAACTTCGACAAACACCAACAATGTGACTCGTGTTGGCAAAGTTTTGAACTCAGACCGTCGACTAAGTATTCTTTTAATAGCCAAATTTACCAAAACCTGTTGTTCATGACATTGTGGCGGTCAATTTGAACATGATCAAGGTGTGCGCGAAGATGGTCCCAAAAGTGCACACGGACGACCTGGAATTGTTGCAAATGGAAGTGTGCCAAGAAAATTTGCACATTTGTGAAAGTGACCCCCAATTTTTTAATAATGTAATCACAGGTGACGAGTCCTGGACCTTTGAACGTGATCCTGAGACAAAGAGGCAGTCTTCTGAGTGGCACACGTCGGCGTCTCCTCGCCCAAAAAAGGCAAGAATGAACAAATTCAAAGTGAAAACGATGCTCATTGTCTTTTTTGACATCAAAGTCATGGTCCACCATGAGTTTGTTCCTCCTGGATAAACCGTCAGCGTCATGTTTTATGTGGAAGCGCTCAAAAGACTCAAACGAAGGGTGAATCGGGTCCGACAAGACCTCGCAGCCGACTGGAAGTTGCACCACGACAACGCTCCGGCTCACACCGCCTTTTTCGTGAACAACTACCTGACAAAGACCGGCATCCCAACAATTCTGCAGCCTCCCTAAAACCCAGATGTGACCCCCTCGGACTTTTTAATGTTTCCTCGCCTGAAAAGGCTGTTGAAAGACAAGCATTTTGAGGCGACAGAGGGGATCCAAGCAGCATGCACCGTGGCTCTCAAGGCTATTCCGGAGAATGTATACCGTGACGCCTTCAATGCTTGGAAATTGCGCTGGCTGCACTGCATTGACGCAGAAGGAGCCTATTTTGAAAGTTTTTAAAAAATTGTAACGATTAGCTCAATAAATGTTTTTAAATCGACTCAGTCCTATTACTTTCCGGACAAACCCTGTACATAGCTCTCATTCACACTAAGAATTTTGTGTTTCGCTCAAACAAGCTATAGCCCAGGTTTTAGCTTTGTTTCTAGCATCGCAAACTTGACCAATCAGGAAGGTTCGGTTGTCACCATATTTATCACTTTTTTATTTTAATGGGGGCTGTTTTCATAAATATCTAATTGATTTCTGTATATAGACAGAGGTTTCTAGCTAGAAGCGGGTCTATGTACGGGATTTTAGCTATACATGATCTTCATCGTCGCTTTTCTCAATTATGAGCTGCCTATGATGGAAATTTTTCAAAATTATCAATATTTCCCTTGCTATCCAAAATTAAATTGTTAGAGGTATTTGAAACTAAAAGTTTCCAGTTATTTGATGTGTTGGGAAATTTTTAAAGCTAACTCATCTTATCACTGTTATGAGACTAGAAATGCGAATGACCTTGCATCGGAGCTCCGGAGTACTCAACGTGCTGCGTTTCTGCCTCGTTTTGCGGGACCAGGGGTGTGGAATTCCCTCCCGGATGCTATTAGACAAGTTGATAATGTAAGACAGCTCAAGAGTAGATTGAAGCGTTACCTTTTGGGTTATAATCTGAATGATTAGATTTTTGAATTTGATTAATGTTTGGTATGAAAATTGTTTGGATAGATAATGGTCGCATTTTCGCGAAATTACCCAGCCAAAGCGCACGGAGTCGGCTCTATAGCCTAGCTGATACTTATTGATTTTGTCATAGTTGATTTAGTTAGATGTATCTCTTTTTTTTTTTTTCTTTTTTTTTTTTTTTTTTCTTTTTTTTTTCTTTTTGTTTTGAGTGTATGTTTTAAGGATGATATGTGATATTTCTCACTTGCGATTTCTAGAGTGTAATCCTTTTAGAGTAGGAGATGTTCTTTATGTTGAATCAGTCCAAGTGCTGATTTTTCCCCGTAAAGAGATAGTTTTTATGTGGATTTAGAGCTTTATAATAACGGATTTGCAGCCATCGTAAACAAACCTTCGGGTTTTGTAGATGGCCGCTGTAAATTTGTTTGTATTTTTTTTTATGTTAAATAAATTAATTTGAATTTGAAAAATAATTTGAATTTGAATATAATGCCTTTGGGGATAAAATGTAAAAAACGAAGAATGCAGGTTTTTGCTTTTCGGATTTGTTTCAGTCTCATTTATAATATAATCAATTAAAAAAAAAGTGTTGCTTCTGGAAGTAAAGGTTTAAATTGAAATTAAAAAGTAATAAAAATTATTGCTTTGTAGATTACGCAAGAACTGTCTTATATAACTAGCTCAAATAAAGTGACTTGTGATACTTCCCTATATTTGTAGAATTATAAAACTAGCACTTTACTGAAAATACAAAACCTACGCAAAAAACAGCATACTTCCTTTGCGAGTGAAAAATTCCAGAAGCAGCCAGCAGAAAATAAAAGACTAATTTATAAGGCTCTCATTAGTCTTTCGCCGGTCATAATATCGATAACTTTAGCACACAAATCTGATTCTCTAAAAAAAATAAGTCAGGTAAGCTCAGTTTTCAGTAAGACTCTATTTTTTTTTAATTTTACAGAGATAGCAAAATATCACGAGTCAGTTTATCTGAGCTCACGGAAAAGATCCTGGTCTAACTTAGGCGATGAAATAAAGAAGTTAAAATGAGTTTTTGTTAAAGTAAGGTATTAAATATAGCTTTTACTTCCTACGCTCCTTAAACTTTCCCACAAGCTATGTGCAAGTTTGTCACAAAGAAAAAGAGTCTGAGGGTTATATTATCGCCAGTTGAGAAGTTACAGGTAAAAAAAAAACAAAAAACAAACATTTTCTTAAAAATAAAATATTTTATTTTGATTTGGTAGTTTTTCGTCAAAACGTTTTTTTTTTTTTTTATCTCACTTAGTAAGGGGCCTTGGACAGGGAGTATACAAGAGCAGGGATTTTAAACCTCTAATGAAGGGTTTTGGACTATGAAGATTACAATGGTGTCCTTTTTTTGCTTCCCGGCCTTTCCACTCCGGAAATGACACCAAAGTTCCATTTTTGGCGCGATATGGCACTTACAGATGGAGTTATTAAGACTAATCAATAAAAGGCACATAGATATGAGCAGTATTTTTATTTGAGCTATTAAATATTTATTTATGATCGCCCGGTATCATGCCCTGGCGGAAGAAAAAATAAAGAATAGAAAGAAGAAATCAGTGTTAACCATGCAAAAGGTGATTTTGCTTGTTTCTCCAGATTTGGGGTTCAAATTCTCTGGAATTGGGGTTTAGACTATTAAAAATCAATGAATTATCTTAGGATTTGTATGCCCCGGTATTTTGGTCCGCTTCTGGAAAAAATTAATGTTTTATGGCACAAAAAAATATTAGTAAGTTTGTTTGAAGGATTAACATTGTGATAATTGTTCCATTTTGATTGTTCTGATTTTGTTTTGGATTTGAGTGCATCTGTGGATACCCAAGTGCGCCAGGTTATACCTACTTACCCAGACTTTCCCATAAATTTGGCATTTGCTTCAAGGTCTTTATTGGTTTAACAAGCTCATTTTTCTGGCGTTGACATCATTTAGTTCTTACTAAATTCCACAAGTACTGATGGCGTTCATTTAGTTTGCGCCTGAATTTTATAGTTTATTCAAGAAAGAAGATACAGTGAGAAGAAGAAGTTAAAATCGATGTGCTAATATAAATTTAAGCTGCTGAAAAAGGATGTGAAGGACTTTTGACGATTCAAGATTCTAGAATGTTAGTATTGCAAAATGCTAAACACTGCCCAGTGCTGAATTTCTTCTAATCCAACCTTCTACAAGGGGTTGACGGTGGGACTCTCAAGCGTCCAGCCGCAGCATTCTTTGATCTAGCAGTGTTGAGAGCCGCCAAGCAGTCTCTCTTTGAAAAGTGTCCTCCGAGTCAGCCCAATGTTAAAAGCCGCTCCGCTGATGCCACTATCGACAAAATACTTGAGAAATTCAAAGATTGCGATAAGCGCAGTGTGCAAATTCCAGTCTATATCATCATTCACCCGGCAGAAGTTCCTCTAAATCCCGCTACCACGTATTCTGCCATTGCAGAGGATATGCATATGATTAAGCGCTCGCTGGCCGTTGTAGCTGAGAATATTGAATCCCGTGATTTCTCACCGAAGCTCCGTCTGACTCGAGTAGTGACGAAAGCGATTTTGTCGTAGTTCTCGAAAATTTACCACCAGGATATGACAACTCACTGAACTAGAATGTCACTCTGGATACCTTTGCTATGAAAGCAGCTATTTGTAAAGTTGTCCCTTCCAAAGACAAACTGAGAGTACATCTACGTACCTCTGGAGCTGCCCAGCCATTGTGTGATGAAGCAGCTGTATTATTCCAACCTAACACTCAGGCAAAGATTATTTCAAATGTATACCTTGGACTTATCCGAAATTACCCCTCCGGTGATCTGGCTATATTTGCAAAAGGGGCTTTGAAGACAAACTGATCTCTTCTACGGATAGAACTAATGCCTTATCAATTCAGGGAATGGTTTCTGTGGATGTTTATATGCCCACTGAATAAAACACGGCTGTTTCTTTGACCCGATCCTCTAAAGCGTGTAACGATATCTCAAAGCTCCTTCAGGCTACGTGCTCTACAAATAAGCCCTGGATTGTTTGCGGTGTTTTGAACTGTAATCAACGCCTTCCTGGAGCGCGTAGCGCCATTTTCTTGAACGGACTTCCTCCTGTTTACATGATCTGTAACAAAAGCCAAGACTTTACGCACACTCACAATACTGGCGCTACATCTGATTTAAATCATGTTGTTTGCTCGCAAAATGCAAATATAGTCGCCCCTATCATAGTCCTTATGTCCAAAACCTGCAGTGATCACCAACCAATTGCGTTTAGGTTCACCCCTCTGCTTGATATACTAAAGAGCAAATCGAAGTGGTACAACAAAAGGGACTGGTCAAATTGTGACAACGCTCTATTTTCGCTAACTGTGACTACTTTATTGTCTCTTATTAAAGTGCCATACCGTGTCCTAGCAGCCGGGGTGAGCCACTTGGTATCAAAGCTTGATCTTAATTTGTATTACGAGCAAGTTCTACATTCTCTACGTAGAGTCGTAGCCTATGCAGTTCCTCTCCAATTGGTCCGAGTGGGTTCAGAGAAACGAGGTTGATCTATCTCCCCTGATCTAGTGAAGGCTAGGCAGCACGCCAAGTTTCAGCTGTGCATCTGGATTGCCTGCGGAAGACCACATCGTGGTACCACTTTTGCCTAAAGTGCAGGACAATGCGTACCTACAAAAAAGAACTCTGTAAGTTTCGCCTGAAAGGAATTTTGCAGTTCTCTGGTTTGCAGAAATCATGGTACCAAGTTCATAAGGCTGAAGAGAGTTCGTGCGGCCGACCACCTTCCAATCTCTTACTTAGTGCATGGGAAGAATATTGTAAGGACGCTTTCTCTGATAAGAATCTTTCAATCAGTGCAAAATTTTCTGCTTGTGTTCATTCACTACTGCCCGCTCGATTCACACAATCACATATCCCTGCTGTTACAATTACAAGCATCCAACAAGCTTTACTGAAGTTGAAACCCTCGTTCTCACCCGACAGTGAAGGTCTCTGCTCCGATCACCTTGTTAGGAGCACCCAAAGAACTTCATTCTCACCTCCAGTGGATTTTTCAAATGAAATTATGCAATTGAATCGTGACAAATGGTTTTCTAGTTGGCCATATAACGTATGTGCTAAAGAGAGGTAAATCTGCAGATTTTTATGAATCATATTGGCCAATCAGTTACTTGTAATATTAGCAAAGTGTTCAAGTATTTAATATTGTCGATTACCTCTGTTGAAAATTGCGGTGCAAATCAAATCAGTTTCTCGAAGGGTCTTGGTTGTCAACATGTCCATCGAATTCTGTCTAAGATCCTTGTTGACGCACAATCCAAGAATGATTCAGTGTTCCTTTGTAATGTTCATATTTCGAAGGCTTTTGACTCTGTGAATCATCATCAGGCAATTGCTTCTTTGGTTAAAGCGGGAACCAATAAAAGTGTATGTGCGACGCTACTTTATTGGTATTTGCAATTCCATTATTTTTGCTAAATGGGATTCGAGGCTAGTGCTCCGATTCAAATAAAAAGTGGGATGTGCCATGGGAGCGTGCTATCGCCCAGCATATTTAAGTCGGCTATTGCTGATGTTCTGGATGGCCTTTTGCCCACTTCATTTCTGAACGGCGTGGTGATAACGTATCTCGCGTACGCTGACGATTTATTGCTGATTACTAGAACGTGCAAAGCTCTTCAATCGAATCTTGATAGGCTTTTGCATGGCTTTTCTAGTATTTGTCTGCGAATTAATAGTTCGGAGCAAGGCTGTATCCTGGGGGAGTCAGGGGGTTTGAATCCCCCCCCCCGAAATGTTTGTCTGACTCGTAAAAACGTAACAAAATGGATATAAACAAATTTTTTATGTTTTTTTTAGGTTTTTTTGTGTAACCCCCCTTCCCCCTTGAAAAAAATTCTTTTGTAAAACACCCCCCGAAAAACAACCCTGGAGGATATAGCCCTCGTTCGAAGTGTGAATTTTTAGCGTTTAACTGTAGTTGTACAGTTTCTGTTTGTATCGGTACTTCTGCTATTTCTTGCGTTAATTCATTTATGTATCTGGGAGCACGGTTCGCTTGGAGTTTACGTCAGACAAGAGAGGCAATACTTTGTCAAATAGTGGAAAGTCTCCGGTCTAGTTATGGTTTGATTGTACCAAATCGGGGTAGATTTTGCCGGAAAGATCTTGGAAAGATTTTCTCGTCTTGTGTTGCGCTCCACGTTACGTGTTTGTCGGGAGTACTCCTCCTCATGACAGGAAGAGATATGTCGCGTCTTAGTCGTGCCTCGTGCCTCTTTTTTGTGAACATTGTTTTAAGTGATTTCTAATATCGTAATGTTTTTATTTTTTCTTGTGTACTCCACTTCTTCCTTTGTGTTTTTATAGTGGATTTGTAAATAAAAAGAAACATGACAGAATACCACTTTACTAGAGTACAATCTCTTCAGTTACTTAAAAAAGGTGTTAGATATTGCGATATTCGCTCCAATGAGCCATTTCCCAATATTTTACAGCTGCTTGTCCGAGACTATCACCCCCGGAAGAAAACCCTTGTAGTTCAAGATGGGGACCTGTAGTTCTCCAACTTAGGGGTTTTGACAAGGGCAATTCTTTTGGTGAAATTTCTGTTTCGATCCGCTGCCATTTTCGAGGCGTTCGGAGCTCTATTTCAAAATCCTCAAAAATTATTTTGGCAATAAACCTTTACCGTTAAGCTAAATCTATGTAATAGTTATCATTCTCGAATCGCCTTAAGTGATAATTTTTTTTCGCCTGACAGTTTGTCTCAAAACGCCATCTGGAACTTTCGGCTACTATGGGCTGTGGTTTATTCTTTACTAGGTTTTAGCTATTGCTGCAACCATGACATACAACACCTGATTAAGGTGTCATTTTTGAAATCTTTTGCTAATGAATGTGGGGACAGTAGAAAAGTAAATAGTTTGCTCATGAG
The DNA here is from genome assembly GCA_027921565.1 of Artemia sinica. Lineage (NCBI taxonomy): Eukaryota > Metazoa > Arthropoda > Branchiopoda > Anostraca > Artemiidae > Artemia > Artemia sinica. The sequence goes on along the minus strand of CM051263.1, from coordinate 43,842,252 downwards.
TATTGCTGATTTTAACCCAGATTGTGTCTATATGATATGTCAGTTTGTGGTTTTTAACGACTAAATGCTTTGAAGTCATGTCATGAGCTAATATTCTCTAGGACTAGCCTCTTTCCAGGAGAATTAGCATCCAGCAGGTAATATCGCTTAAACCTAAGAATGAGTTCTGAAAGATATATCGGCAAAATATTTTACATTAGGATGCAGTCAGCTTGATAGTACAGGCAAACTAAAGTTTGACCCCAGACAAATTGCAATAGAAATGATTTTTACAACATGCTTTAGAGAAAAAAAAAGCTGAACAAAACATACAAAGTTGAACATTGTAGGTCGACGCAAAACTAATTTTTTTTTTTTTTTTTGCTTTTCGTGTCAATTTTTTCAGTTTTTTCTTAAAAAAATGAACTTTCGGTAAATGCTCGTTTTTCTGTATATGAAGTGCCGTCCCGATGTAAAATGAAGAGCTGTGCCCGAAAATGAAAGCAAATTTGATGTGCATTGTACCAGAAAAAAGTTTCATAATCATCAATATGTGATTTTACCCTTTTCATCATTGTGACCTCTTTTTCACCATACTATCAGAAGGCAACTATTCTGACGTAAAATAATGAGCTGAGCCCAAAAATGAAAAAAAAAGAAAAAAAAAAGAAATTAACCTGATGTAGTGTCTACTAGAAAACCAGTTTCTTATTCATCAATATGCACTTTTTTATTTCCGTTTGACATGTTTCTTTTAGCACTTATTGTCCACCAATTCGTCGAATGCTGGTAAAAACAAATTGCAACAGAAATTATTTTTACACCATGTTGTAGAGAAAAAAAGCTAAACAACATATCCAATGTTGGACATTCTAGGCGGACGCCAAACTAGTTTTTTTTTTTTTTTTTTTTTTTTGCTTATCGTGTCAGTTTTTTCGCTTTCCTAACAAAAAAAATTATGTTCCGGTAATTGTTCGTTTTTCTTGAACTGAATTATTATTCCGATGTAAAAGACGAAATACAAAAATTTCATTATCATCAATATGAGATTTTTACGCTTCTCGTCGTCGTAACCCCCATTTTTTTCCAGGCCATCTTTCACTGGCTAAATTGTCGGTTTTGAGATCTAATAATTAGTTAGCCTGAACCTGATCGTCGCTTGCTCCATCACCTGATGGATCGGCCTAAAAAAAAGTGATTGCTAGATGTTTATTAAAACATTAAAAATATTAGCAAAGGGAAATTATCTACGAAACTAGCTTTCAGCGACCGACATTTAAAATCCCTCTTAGAATAAACTGATAAAATTGTCGAATTAAACTCCGACTAGTATTCACAACTTATTCTTTTGATTCAGATATCTAAGCTTCGACGTTCTCCTCATCGTCGTAGCTTTTGATTCTTGGAGAGTTAGAACATGCTGTACCTTTGCGCGTTTTACACGCTGCAGTGCAAGCTAAGCCGTTTTTTAAAGCAGCTATATCTCGTTGAACTACATTCCAGTTGACAGGAGCACTTCATGATTTTTAGAAGCAGACGAGGGGCTGTTGGGACGTCAATAGTCAATGGATACAAGAAGTCCTCTTTATTTTTTCCAACCCCATTCCTCGGCTTTAAGTTCAGAATCAAGATCTCCACCTCCATGCCTGGACTTGGTAGAAAACCCTGTCACTGTGGAATTTAGCTGCATCAGAAGTTGGTGGTAACTGTTCTGGGTGGATGAACGTGCTAGCAGTAGTCACCTTCTTTTTGAAAACTTCCCTGCGGAGTTCATTCAGATTTTCCCCTTTTGATGAGCCATATATCATGAGCAGAGTGTCTTCTCCAGCAGCCCTTACTTCCTCCTTCGAAGCTGACTTCAGCATGAAAACTGCAGCTGATGTACGAAAACCAGCATCTGCCATAGCTTCTTCAGAGCAAGGCCTTTTCCCACACTGTGAATCCGTGAAGTAGAGTCACAGCCAAAGATGGCGTGAGAAAAAAAGAATCAGATGGCATGTCTCTTGGCCCAGCTTCTCTTTGAATTTCTGAATATCCCATATTCGGGGAGCTTTGTTCGACTTTGGCTCAGGTGGAAAGAATAGTTTTTTGCTTGATAGGTCACCATGATAACATAATAGAGCCAAAAGATCAAAATCATCTTCAATGACGGCAGTGTCGTAATACTGGGAAGAATCAACAGCAGCTGGCACAATTGGGACATCTGCATCACCTGGTGCATGGACTACGACGAAGCCCTTTGGTCGGAGATAAACAGCCAACGTGCAGATAAACCTGACCTCATTTTCTTGCTGGACAAGAACTCATCCTGTTTTACTTTCAGCTGCATATCTGATGGGAAGAAGATCTCATGGTCGATTATACGACTTCTCTTTGTCTGGGCCATATCCTTTATGGTAGCTCCCCTATCTTAACCGCCAAACACAATAGTGGCAGATGGATACTTTTGGGTCACGTAAGTGGCATAATGGTCAAGGATTTCGGAGTATCGTTAGTTTTTGGCCCATGGAATTTTGTGTAGAAGAGCTCCACCGTCGATGGTGTATCGAATGCCTTTGGGAAGGGGAGTAGAGCGTTCCTCAAGATTGCAAGCATGTCCTATAGCCTTGGCAAACTCTGGCTTGTTTGGAGACCGGAGCATGCAAGAACCGTCTAAAAGTGATGCCGGGTAGGAACACAGTTTGAGTTGAAAGTACTCAGATTCCGTGAGATTGATCCTCTTTGCCAGCGTGATGAACCTCTGAAAAAGGAAAGTGGGGTCCAGTCTTTTTGCAATCTCCACCTGGATTCTGCTTTATAGTAATTTGAACTGCCTGTTATTTTCGTCAAAACACAAAATCAGCGACCAGCTTTCCAGACATAGTCAATGATTTTTAGGCTTAAATCTCTCGCAGAATCAACTTTGGCTGATTCGTAGGCTGTCAGACTGTTAGTGATGTTTTTTAGTTGAAGGGCCCCATTAAATGGTGATGATAAATAAAAGTTCAAATAGGGATAAAATCCTTTTAATAGACAGTGATAAATTTCACAAACAATGATAAATTTTACAAAAATACTAGGTTCATTAGCGTAGAATGAACTAACATTCACAAATATTTATCGCTGTTTGTGAAATTTCTCACTGTCTATGAAAAGGATTTTATCCCTATTTGAACTTTTATTTATCGTCATGGAAAGGCAGTGTGGTCTCCAAAATCATGTAAATGGTGGTCCTCGTTATAGGAAATCGATAACGCTCTGGTGTGTCTTTGCAGTCTCTTAGCTGCCTCGGCTTGGACGTTTCCTTATGTTGTTCACTAGTTCCATAGAAAACCTGTGACACACCCTCCATCAGAAGATTTAATGCAGATCAGACTGGTCGAGACAGATCCCATAAAGACCTTTGAACCACTGCCATACCACTTCCATCGGTAAGGCCACCAGCTGTTTTGAGACAACGCATGAGCTCGTGCTCAATGACAAGATCCGTGGAGAGCCCAGCCCAAAATCTATCAGAACGTCTGATCACATGCATCCCATTCTGGAAGGCTTGATAAAAGGCAGGATGGGTTTCTTGGAGTCTGACCATTCGCTGGATAAGCTGGCAGAATTTGGTGTAATTGTTGTGCCCAGATGCCACCAGATAAGGTAGCATGTCAGAGATGAATTTTAAGTGGAGATCCCATGACCCAGGTCGCTCGGCTCTTAAGAAATTTCGCAGTACGGATACCATTTCGGAGTATTGGAACCACAGTTTCAAAGTTCTACACTTGAGCAGTTTCAGTCTCTTCCTATCAATGGATCCCACTATTTTTTCCAGGAAAGGGTTGCCTTCTATATGCGCAACGGCCGCTTCTTTGTTCATAAGCTTTGTGTACAGGTTTCTGATTTCCAACATTTCTTCAGGCTGCAGAATTGATTCAGCAACACTGAAACTTCTGAGCTGCCTTCTCTGCTTTAACTGGTCTTCTAAACGAGCCAATCATAATTTATCAGCCCACTTATTTTTTGTATTATTTTTTACCAACAATTGACGAATTGGGGGACAATCAGTGCTAAAAGAAACATGTCAAATGGAAATAAAAAAAGTGTATATTGATGAATATGAAACGGTTTTTCGAGTAGACATTACATCAGGTTAATTTGATTTTTGGGCTCAGCTCATCATTTTGTGTCAGAATAGTTGCCTTCTGGATAGTATGGTGAAAAAGAGGTCAGAACGATGAGAAGGGTAAAATCATATATTGATGATTATGAAACTATTTTATGGTACATTGTACATCGAATTTGCTTTCATTTTCAGGCTCAGCTCTTCATTTTACATCAAGACGGTACCAAGGGCGGATCCAGGATTTTTTTTAGGGGGGGGGGGCACAAAATAGGTTGGTCCGAAATTTTTTTTAGGGTGGGGGGGGCGCAAAATAGGTTGATCCGATAAACTTGCGTTAGGAGCAAGTTTAATTAACGCAAACTTGGGTAAATTAAGTAAATTACACTGCTTTGGACTACGCTAGGGGGAGGCGCCCCATCTCCCCCCTCCTCTGGATCCGCCACTGGGCGGTACTTCATGTACAGAAAAACGAACATTTACCGACAGTTCATTTTTTTTTTTTTTTTTTTTTTTTTTTTTTACTGAGAAAATTACACGAAAAGCCAAAAATAATAGTTTTGCGTCGACCTAGAATGTACAACTTTTGATATATTGTCGAGCATTTTTTTTTTTTCTCTACAACATGGTATAAAAATCCTTTCTATTGCAACTCGTCTGGGGTCGACCCATATTTTTGGCTAGTTTGCCTCTACTATGGTTCATCTTGGAGCGCTAAACAAAATTGAATGGTGTCATTCAAGAACGTGTATTCTATTTCCGACTAAATAACACTGAATTGCTCTTTTATCAGCAAATGAATCCGATATGCCACACATTCAGAACTTCTTTCATGATCAGTTTCACCTTTTTTTCTGCATCATCTTTACCAAAAGTAATCCTTAAATGGTATGCATAGGATTCACATTCTAAGGAGACTTAGCCAAACATGCAAGTGTCTACTAGCTTTGATGTATGACAGGACTGAATCCATAGAGAACCGATTGCAATACGACTTGCTTTGCGTGAGGTCCCAGGGTCTTTGGAGGGTTGATTCTCGTCTTTTTGCTTTGAAAGCTATTAAAAGCAAAGATGACTTTTAGTGCTATATATGAATAAACAAATATCTATTAAATCACTTTGGAACACAAGCATTTTTATTCAATACATCCTGAACTGTTTTCTTTACAATAATCCGCTGGATGAACTTTTTTCCAGCAACGTTGATTTAGAGATTTGAATGAGGGTTAATTCTAAATAATTTAATTTATATATATATATATATATATATATATATATATATATATATATATATATATATATATATATATATATATATATATATATATATATATATATATATATATATATATATTATATATATATATATATATATATATATATATATATATATATATATACATACATATATATATATATATATATATATATATATATATATATATATATATATATATATATATATATATATATATATATATATATAATATATATATGTATAATATATATAATATATATATATATATATAATATATATATAATATATATATATATATATATATATATATATATATATATAATGTTTATATAATATATATATATATATATATATATATATATATATATATATATATATATATATAATATATATATATATATATATATATAATATATATATATATATATATATATATATATATATATATATATATATATATATATATATATATATATATATATATATATATATATATATATATATATATATATTCTCTTAGAAGTTCATCATAGTGTATGGAGGCCCCTTGAAAGCTAGGTTTAGCCCAGAAGGAGCTTAAGGTGCCTCCAATAAAACTTCTAAGTTTTCATTAGAATGTAAAGTACCAAAAGGTCTTCCACGTTACCGTTCAGTTTTTCGTAACAAGCTGCTGCACAGAGTCCCTTCAAATTTCAAATGCATGGGCATAAAACGAGCTTAAAATGAATTTGAAAGGGAAGTTTGTTTAATGAAAATATGCTGCTAGGACAAAGTTGAACCATGTATACGTTAAGCTGGCTCTTTTTAAAAGAAAGTATTTCTGGTCTTCCTCAACTATTCGAAAAACATTAGGTTGGAATAAAAAAAAAAAAAAAAAAAAAAAAATCGAAAATGTACCTATTAATGTATAAGGTTGTGCTGTTTCTTATTTTAGGACCACAATCGCGTTGCTCAATCTTCTTTTGTTTATCTTTCTGCTGCCAAATTCATGGTACCATTAATTACTTGATGTACAGGTAGTCCTGGCAATTATAAATTTTGCCAGAGAGAGCTTTTTTTGTCATAAAAAAAAAAATAATAAAAATATAAAGATTGCCAACCACTTTAGCTCATCCTCACTAAATGTAACGCAAAAAAAGTGTCAAGTGGGTACCTTACCGTCGCTGCCCCACCCAAGCTCTGTTTTGTTTTTCTACCAATCAGCTTTGCATTGTTTAGGGACAACCAAAAGCCAACCCTTGATTCCTGCACTCGTAACCAATGTTATTGATTGGTTGAGCCATTCAAGGCCCTAATTATTTAAGTCCACTTTTTACTTTGGGGGTAGAGATCTAGTGTGTAAGAACTTCTGTAAATCTTAACTTTGCCGGTTTATAAGAATACTTTCAAAAGATAAAGACCAGTGGCTAAAATTAAAAAATAAAACATTTTCTCACCATTGACGTTTTTTTTCAGAAGGTAACTTAACTAAATACATACATGGTGTATTTCTGTACGTTTTCCATACTCGAGTGTACGAGGAAATAAAAATAATTCTGATCCTTTTTTTTATTGGTACTTAAATTACAAACAGTAACTGGTATATTTTTTTGTCTTATTTATTGTTTCTTTTACGAACCTAGTCAATTGGGTTTCTGAACTGTTTAATTCTTAGGTAGGATGGACGTATTTGTATTTTTTTCATCTTTTTCTTATTCTACTGTATTTAGATTTTTCTCTTATTTCCCTATTCACATTTGTTTTGGTCTCATATGCTTTTGTTATTTATCATTTTTTTTTTGGAAAATTATTCATTATTAAAGGACACACATTTCACGAACCACATGGTGTTCAACACACATTTCAAACCTTTAAAATAGGCTATCGAATCAATCTTTTTTTATCGATCATTTTTGCAACCCAAGTGTATGTGATGATTGTGATATTTTCTTATGTTTATCCATTATATAAAAGTTTTATTTATTTGATCTTTTATTGTTTTTCTGTCATCCCTGTTCTATCTTTTTTATCCGTTCTCCCAGTAAATCGCAAATGAATTCTCAAGGAAAACCTTCAGACACAATGCTGTTGATCCACTCAACGCTATGTCTTCTTGCATCTATTGCAATCGGAATAGAGGCCATAACTCAATTACGTGGCCTTCGACCAGGCACGCTTATTCCCCGGAGATAATCTTATTTTCTCTATTCTTCTAATTCATCTTCTTTTTTTTTTCTGATTAGCTGTTTGTGATGAATGTGTATCAGCGCGAAATGTAGAAGAGATGGACAAGCTATTGACGTATCAAAATGCAAAGATCTTTGTTCGATTGCTCCCTAAAGAAGAAGAAGATGTGCTGGAAGAGACACAAGTATGTATAGTCTTGAACTGTTTAAATTTAGATATCTAACATAGCTGATCGAATAAATCGTCAAACATATTTAGTCATTGGTATGCAAGGGCAGAAGTTAAGGGATGGCATAAGACAATTTTCTGGAGAGTGGTACCTGTTGATTCAACATTAACGCTTGTAGAAACATTTTTAAGGGTTGGGGGGGGAGGGTAAGACCAAAGTGTAGTTTCTGAGAGAGGCTCGAATGTTCCGAAAATGCCTTTTTTCCCATGAAAGTACATTTGTTTCTGAATGTCTCGTAATTTTTAAACTTCCTCTTTGTTTTAGTATTCTATAGGATACCCTTTAGGTATCCTTGTATCCTTGAATTTATCCTTTTTTGTACAGTTATCGAAGGGTAATCTCGGGTTTTCCTTTAGGTGAAATTCCTCAAATCCTGCATATGTTTGCAGATATTCTAAATAAGTATTGACTGACACGAATGAAGATAAGAAAATAGATATAGGGTTTATTCCTCATTTTACTGAAATTATTATTGGTATTATCTTAATTCATTTGCAAGAATGTCAGAAACTCTTACCGGGGAACTGGGGGAGAACCAGCTTTGTGAAGTAAAATGTCGTTTTGAGGCAAAAATATATAAAGTTTGTTTTACCTATTTTTTTTTACCCTCGAAAGGTCTTTACTGTGGAATCCTCTTTCCATCCTTCTTGTTTGCACCTGTGCTTTAAACAAGAATTGACTGAATTAAGAGATAATTAAATATAAAAAATTACAACAATGTCAGGAACTCCTACCGGGGAACTGGGGGAGAATCGGTCTTTGTGAAATAGAAAATGTTGTTTTGAGGTGAAAATATATAAAGTTTGTCTTCCCTAATTTTTTACCCTCAAAATGTCCTTATGGTTGAATCCCCTTTTCGTCCTTTTTGTTTGCAGCTGTACTTCAAACAAAATTTGATTGAATTAAGAGATAACTAAATATAAAAAAAAAATAGTTTTTTTTAACTGAAAGTAGGGAGCAAAAATAAAACCTGAAATGAACAGAGATTATTCCCTATATGGGGGGACTGCCCCCTTCTCAACTCCTTGTTCTTCACGCTGAAGTTTTTTTGTAATTAAAAAACTTTTTATTCTAATTAAACAACCTTTGTGTTTCAGGAATTGTTCTTAAAGAGTTGGGATAAAAAGTCAAACTTTAGCATAAAGAGCGAGATACTGAGGCGGGGGTGTCCCCCCTCATATACGCAATAATTTCTGTTTGCTTTAAGTTCTAACGCTACTCCTTACTTTCATTTGAGAAAGACTTGTTTTTTTGTTTTTTTGTTTTTTTTTTATATCTGATTGTTTTTCAAATCATGTTTGAAATCTCCCTCCCCCCCCCCCCCTTAATGGGAAGTTTCTTCCGCGGAAAATCCCCCGTGGAGAATTTATCCCGCAGAAAATCCACCCCCACCCCTCGTTGAAAAAGTTCCCAGACAATTTCAACCCCGCTGAAAATTCCCCCGGAACATCTCCACATGTAAAATTGAGTCGCCAAAAACAAAGTATGACAAATAAAAAGGATTTCATTTAGGAATTCTGGCAAATTTCTCCCGTGAAAAATTTTCCTGGAAGGTTTACCCTCGGAAACTTTCTTTCCCACGGAAAATTCTTCCCGTATACCCCCCCCCCCCCTCCCGACAAATGTGTATACTTCCCAATAACGAATGCTATCTGTAAACAATGGGCAACTTTCATAACTTTCAGCCCTTTCTTCGGGGGCTGTCGTGAGTCATGTCATCCCCAGAGCATAGGTATTGGACCTTTCAACTATGTTGAACAAAATAGCTATCTTAAAGAGGGCCTGGGAGGGGGGATAGTTGCCCTCCAATCTTTTTGATATCTTAAAAGGCCACTAGAACTTTTAATTTCTGTTCAAATGAGACTTTTCCCGGTCTTCTAGGAGCATTGGTTCAATACAATCATCCCTTGGGAAAACAAAAATAAATAAACACGCACCCGTGGTGTTTATTCGGGCAAAAATACAGAATTCTACATTTTTGCAGATGGGACCTTGAAATCTGTAGTGTAAAGCTCTCCGTTACGCTGAATCTGTGGCGAGATTTTCATTAAGATTCCTTGACTTTTTGGGAATGTTTTCCCATTTTTCGAAAGTCGGACAAATTTTCTCAGGCTCGTAGCTTTTAATGAGCACCATTAAATTTGATAAATTTTATATATTTGGTCAGCATAAAAATCCAATTCTTTTGTTGTATTCATTATTATCAAAACTGGTTTTTGGTTACTATTGACCCGAGTAGTTTGTTATTTATTTATCACTTCTATAGTTTTGTTAATTTTGGTTTTAAGGGAATGTAAAGAAGATAGAAGTCTATGAAAAGCTTATTTTTACAATAAGCGTGACAATTTCAAGCTTTAGCAGATCGCCTTTCACAGAACATACGTTAAAAGTATTAGGACGTAAGTATCTTCTAATGACCCACTCCACTTTGCGAAAACCTGGGATAGGAAGTTTTTAGAGCCACTTTTCGGGGCTTTTCTGTCGCTTTTTTGAAAAGCAAACTCCCCCTCCCTGTTCTGTCCTTCTGAATGAGCGTCTTTGAAATTACATAAATGATGACTCCTAAAGACTGTTAGCTATGGTTTTCAGTGCCCAAAAACTAAGCGAAAAGGGGCTAAGGGATTATCGTATCATAAGTTTGACGTTAGTGTCGTAATTTGAAATCGTTTCTCATGTTCAAAGAATCAAAGAGCGACAACCTTCAAATGAATAGTGCCAGTCATATCACTCGGCTGCGTCACCGGGAAATGAATTGCTTCAGCAAGAGCAAAAAATGATGATGATACGTCTGTGACAACAAAACTGCCAAAAAATTGCGGAGATTTTTTATATTTCTTTTCTTTTATATCACCTTTTGTAGCTGATTGATGCGGACGCCTTTTAATTAACTGTTTTAGGATAATTGTTGTGAAACTGCGGCTTCTAAGTTTTTGCGTTGCTTGTCTTTATGAGTGTGCACTTTTTTTAACGATGGGTTTGCTCGAACGATAGTAGCGAAAGCTAACTTTAGCTAGAAGAATGATTTATTTTTATTAAGATCATTATGCATCTAAATCCTTAAGAATTTTCAGTTTTTAATTTTAAGATTAAGTAAGGGTTTCATTTTGTATTTCTTGATGTAACATCTTAAACGTATCAAAATCAACAAGCTAGTAAAGTAATGACATATTGAATAGCCATGATTTGGTAAGTGTTTTCCTTTCCTTTCATTTCTTTCCTTTCTCTGTTTTCCTTTCCTTGCAAAACCTTCATAATGGACTATCTTCTTCTTCTTTTTATATAAACTGTCTTTCGTGACAAACAAACTTAGAAAGCAAAATATAATTCCAGTTAACTTCGAAAAGAAGAAAAAAGGAAGAAACTGAGAATAATGAAGAGGTGCAGAGCACAGCTGACGCTGCTGGTCCTGCCGAGCGACGGAGTCAACGTCATCGCAAAACACGAGGTGAAAAAGAGCTTCGAGTATCTTCAACAGAGACAATAAAGGATCTCAAAGTTCGTGTAAGAAATACTTCTGTATTATACCGTGTTGCCTCTAACATTAGAAAGCAATTACTTTTTCTCTCTGAGTAGCTTCATATAGATACTGGGACCTCTAGATTAGGGGGTTTCCAACTTTCTTTTAGATTTTAACCACTTTAAATATCACAACATTTTGTACCATCCATCGTAGAATATTTTGGTTCATTTATTCGCTCATGAATGTGCCAAAGAGTTGTGCATATAGGGAAGAAGTGGGGTTTGGGTCCTGAGTCAGACCTGAGCTATCACATTAGATGATTTTATAAAGAAGAAAGACACTAGATACAGGGCCGGATAAAGGGCGATTGGAGCGATTGGGTCCAATCGGGCCCCACCTTTGAAGGGGCCCCGCGCTGCCATCAGAATGATAATCGATTTTCGAAATTTTGAAATATTCTTAACAATGCCAGTAAGCGTTGCTTCTGGAAAGAGATCATTTTCCAGGCTAAAACCAATAAAAAACAAACTACCTGATATCAACAATAATCAGGATAGACTAACTAGTTAAGCAGTTATGTTGGTAAAAAGTGAAGACACGAGGAAAATAGATTTTAAAACCGTTTTAGAAGCATTTGCAGAAGAAAAATTTAGAAATATAAACATTCACGTGCCCATATTCGCTAATTTAAATTTCAAAAGGCATTTACATAATATCTAGGGGACACAAACGTATATTAAGGTAAGCACAAAATGAGCACAAAAAAGAAGAAAAGAGGACAAAACCACAAGCTCAAAATGAATAAACTGAACCCTCAAATGAGACAAGATCCAGAGAACGACCTGAGAAATGTAAATGTACGACTGGTGATACTGAGCAACCTAGACCATCAAAAGTGACAAGATCAATCCAAGCAGCTAAGGCAAAAGGCACTGAAAAATGTCTGAAGCGATGATAAACGAAAATAAAGATCAAAGATGTATGTAGTTAGAATATTAACGAAACTGAAAATTAGAACAAGTCAAAAAATTAAATTGAGGAGCATATAAATATGCAGTTAAAAGATAAGTGGCAGCGAGAATCACAACGACACAAAAACGAAAGTGAGGAACAAACAAAATATGCTGTTACAAGACATATGACAGTGAGGATCAGAATAAATCAAACTGAAAATGAAGAACAGAGAAATGTGTGGTTAGAAGATATACGACCGCGAGAACAGAGAAATTTGCTGTTAGAAGATAATCAGCATCGAGAATTACAAGCAATAGAACGTGTCAAAAATGATAGGAAAGAACAAAGAATTGTGTGGTTAGCAGACACGCTAAATCAAGAATCAGAAAGTGTCAAAGTGACAGTGAAGAACAAAGAACTGTGCTGTTAAAGGACAGCGTGAATCGGATCGAGTCAAAAATGAAATTGCAGAAGAAAAAAATATTATGTTGGAAGAACAGCTTCATCACAATCTTCGATGCTAACTGTGACGTAAAACGAAGTAAAAACCTATAAAGATGCCTTAAACTATGCAAGTTTTATCTACAAGTCATTGTGGCCTTAACTCTGTGTGTATTCACTGTGGAGTCCTCTATTATCCCGCAGTAAAAGTCGCCAATAAAGATGAGTTACTTGGGGACTGCTGCCTGCTTAGTCCAATTGCATTCCTGCATCAACAATTTCCAAAAGAATTTGTTTGGCCTGTTATAGGACATCACTTGCTCTCTAAAGAGTTCCACAAAGAAATATGAAACTGGAACTCATGTTCTGCTGCAACTTTATTCAACGTAAGCGATGATCGAACCAAAAATAGTCGTAGTGTTTTAAGCTTCAAAACAGATGGACAAATTTATCACAAAATCAATTTAGTGGCACACCCATCCACAGGCCCCTGAAGGGGATTTTGAACCATATTCGTAAGGTCAAATGTACTTTTTAGACCCCAAAAAACACCTTTCACATCTCTTAAATTATTAGATCAGTCGTAACCCAAGATACCTCTTGGAGGAAATATTGTGAGAAACAAAGAACTATGCTAAAGGTTATATGAAAATGCAATATATATATATATATATATATATATATATATATATATATTATATATATATATATATATATATATATATATATATATATATATATATATATATATATATATATATTATATATATATATATATATATATATATATATATATATATATATATATATATATATATATATATATCAAAACGTGTAAAATATCTTCATTTTGAATCGTTTCTATTGTTTGCTTTATGGACATAATCAATTTGGATTTTGAGGGGCTTCTACATTTGTATTTAGTCTTTTCTCTTTTTAGTTAGGGTGAATTAAATTTTATATTACTTTTGAAAAAGAAGTTCTTCAGAAGCCTTCAAAAAATATGTCTACTAAGCATTTCCCGTTAGTCTCATCCACAAGTTCGTGTTGTTTGGAATGGTCAAGGAGGCACACTTGTGCCTCTATAAAGAGGCGACCCACCACAATGTTAAGCGATTTCAGGTCCTAGAGGCCGCAGAGAGACGGCGGTAATCGCATTTTGTAGCCCAAGCTCAAACTAAGAAACTTGCAAAATTTCATCCTCCTCCGACTTTATCTTCATGGGGTAAACTGGGCCGGAAGTTTCGACCCTCCCACCACAGCCCCCCTTCCCTGTTTTCAAAAAACCAAATATAGCCACTTAAAATTCATCATCATCATTTCTTTTTTTTCTTATCCACGCCTACAGGCCACAGTTGGCAACTGATGCGGGTGAATGAGGACTCATTCGAAGCAGAATTCGACCTATTAGGGCCTTTTGATATTTTCAGACCGAAAGAATTATCCCCCGAATTTACATTTACGAAAAACCTCGTTTTCCTATAATAGCCCATGTTAATTTTTCCCACCACAACCCCCCTTTAACGTTGTCTGATCGGGCTGAAATTTAGAGGATAAGCTTTCCTGGGGCCTGGGAGCTTATCCTCGAAATTTCAGCTCAATCTGATCACTCCTTCCCTGTTTTCCAAAAACCAAATGTCAAGTTTTGTGGGAATTTGCTTTGCGAAAATAGATTCCATTTACTAAAAAAGCAATTACAATTGTGTCTCATTAGTCCAGCGTTTGATACTTCAGACTGTCAGGCGGAAAACCCGGGTTTGATTCACCGTCAGAGCAAATTTTTTATATACTGAATTTAAACTTTAAAAAAGAAACTCAGTTTCTTTTTTAAATTATTTGAAAAAAATTACGTTTTCTAAAGAGTTAAAGAGGCTGAGTTACAAGGTCGACCCTTAAAACGTACAGGGATTAGGAGGCACAGTTGGGGGGCTGTTAAAGAGGCTGAGTCACAAGTTCGAACCTTAAAACGTACAGGGATTAGGAGGCACCCTGTACGACGTGATTTGAGTATTCAGGAAGTAAAAGCCTTAACACAAGAATGTTCAAGAGCGGGGGTTTGGGGGGCGGCAGCCCCCCAACTTTAACTCCTGACACGATCAGCTAACAGTTAGTCAAGCAATAATAAGTAATAAACTGTACAAAAACGTGCAGAAATTATTTGAAAAAAAAACTACGTTTTCTAAAGAGTTAAAGAGGCTGAGTTACAAGGTCGAACCTTAAAACGTACAGGGATTAGGAGGCACAGTTGGGGGGCTGCCGCCCCCCAAACCCCCCGCTTTCGCAGCCTTTAAATAAAAAAAAAAGTTCTTTAAACTGAAAGTAAGGAGCGACATTAAATCTTAAAACGAACAGAAATTATTCCGTATATGAAAGGGGCTGTGCCCTCCTCAACGCCTCGCTCTTTACGCTAAAGTTTTTATTGTTTAAAAAAAAGAGTTGTGAGAAAGTCAAACTTTAGCGTAAAGAGCGAGGCGTTGAGGAGGGCACAGCCCCTTTCATATACGGAATAATTTCTGTTCGTTTTAAGATTTAATGTCGCTCCTTACTTTCAGTTTAAAGAACTTTTTTTTTATTTAAAGGCTGCGAAAGCGGGGGGTTTGGGGGGCGGCAGCCCCCCAACTGTGCCTCCTATTCCCTGTACGTTTTAAGGTTCGACCTTGTAACTCAGCCTCTTTAACTCTT
This sequence comes from Artemia sinica, assembly GCA_027921565.1. NCBI lineage: Eukaryota > Metazoa > Arthropoda > Branchiopoda > Anostraca > Artemiidae > Artemia > Artemia sinica. The sequence goes on along the minus strand of CM051263.1, from coordinate 43,826,996 downwards.
TAGAAAACGTAGTTTTTTTCAAATAATTATGACTATATGGCCGTTCTAAGTGATATTTTGTTATTTCATGTCCCTCTTGTTTCTTGTATTAATGCCGTTACTTTGATTTTATTTAGATTATGGGCAAATTTGGAGTGGCGACTTTCGACCAACGGCTCTTTTTAGGTGGAGTGGAATTAAAAGATACCACAGTTACTTTAGCTGATTTAAAAGTGACTCCTGAAACAGTTTTCATATTGAAGGTAAGATCTAAATTTTTCTGGTTTTAATTTAATTTGCTTGTGTTTGTGTAATTGCAGCATTGGTAAGTAGCTTGGTATTGGTAAGAGATTAAAATACTGAATTTTTTCTGGTATGCAGATGGTGAAACAGAGAAGAAACGTTACCCGGGAATCTGAACTATTTCTAATTACCTTACCTTAGATCCGCCTGTGCCTCCAGAGGCACCCAGGGCATCAAGAAGGAGCCGCTAATCTTCCCGCAGGTTGGCTGCTGTAAGTATGTCCTCCCACTGAGGTTGGATTGATGTGTGCAGGTTACGGAGATCTGTCTGGTACGTTCGACGCAGGGTGTTTCTGGGTCTGCCCCTGCGGCGTGGACTCGATGGCTGCCAATGGAGCGCTGCATTTGGTAGTCGGAGATTGTCCATACGTAGTACGTGGCCAAGGTGTCTCCATCGGCGGACTCCTATGATATATGTCACAAGAGGCTGGCCAGTCTTGTCACGGATGGATTGGTTTGCTATTCTGTGCTGCCAACGGATGTTGAAAATTCTTCTGAGACATGTGTTTTCGAAAGCAAGTATTCTTCTCTCCTGTTCCTAGTTCAGGTGCCAGGTTTCGGATGCGTAAAGCAGCACTGGCATAACATTACTATTGAAGAGTCGTAGCTTTAGCCGTATAGAGAAGCTTTGGGACCGCTATACTTTCCATAATCTATTGAAGGCACCATTGGCTTGGCCGATTCTTGTGAGCACTTCTTTGTGGTTGATCCGGTACTTTCTATTGTGCTTCCCAAGTATTTGAAATGGACGACTTGCTCTATGTGTTAGTCTCAGCAAGTAATGCTCAAGGGTGAATCTGTGGTAGCCATGCATTCTATTTTCTCATTATTTATTTTCAAGCCGACATGGTCACTTCTCTCCCTCACTTTGTCAAGGAGTTCTTGGAGTCTTTGCTTGCATGATTCTAGGACGGCGATGTCGTCAGTGAAGTCTACATCACTGAGGCGTGTTTTTGGATTCAGCTGGATTCCGTCTGTGCTTGTACTTCGCAGTATGTAATCAATGACGATTACGAAAAGTAGCGGTGACAAGACGCAACCTTGCTTAACTCCTGACAGAATGTGGAAGAAACAAGTTTGGCCATCTGGTGTCTTTACACAGCACTAGCTATCATAAAACGCAACAATCAGCGAAACTATCTTTTCAGGGATTCCGTAATGCAGTAGGATCTTCCACAAACTTTGGTGGTCTACTGAGTCAAATGCCTTCTAAAAATCGATGAATATCATATAGATTTTTGAGCGCCATTCTCTGCTCTCTTCCGTCAGTAGCCGTAGAGTAAATATCAAGTCTGCACATGAACGGTTCGGTCTGAATCCATGTTGCTCCTCACGAAGGTGTCTGTCGAGCTGCGAGCTGATTCTCTGCAGTAAAATGTGCGTCAGCAATTTGCTGGATATGGAAAGCATGCAGATTCCTCGCCAGTTGCCTGGGAAGGACGCATCGCCTTTCTTAAAGATCCTCACAAGGGTGCTGCGTTTCCAATCCGAAGGCATTTTGGCGGTCGTCCAGATTACTGCGAACAACGCTGTCCAGAACTTGAGGCAGGTCATAACAGTCGCTTTGATCATTTCCGCGGATATCTTGTCTTCGCCAGGCGACTTCCCATTTTTCAGCTTCTTTGCTTCTGCTATAATTTCAGTGGATGACGGTGGATCCGTGCTGATATCTAAGGAAAACAGTGTTGTTGCTGGGATCTCTGGGGGATCGTCTGGTGGAGGTCTATTCAACAGCTTCTCGAAGTGACTGGCCCAAATTTCGTTTACGTCAGACTGCTGTGTTATCAGGATGCCCGAGGGGTCTGTTACTGGTCCATGTTCAATAGAGGGTTTCTTTCCAATAATATCATTAGTGATTTTATAGACGGCTCTTGAACCACCTCTCTTCGCTGCCTCTTCTGCCTGCGCTGCTTTTTGCTCTAGCAGGTTTCTCTGGTCTTTTCTGGCACTCTTCTTTACCTATTTATCCGCGGCTCTGTATTCATCGTTTCTGAGGATCTGTTGGTTGGGGGTATGTCTTTGGATAAGTGATGCTTTTACTTTTTTCCTTGTCTCTATGAGTTCCCATGTTTGGTCAGATAGCCACTGATCTTTTGGGCTCTTGCGGTACCCAATGGTGGCTTTCGCGGCATCGTGAAAGCACAACTTTATGCTTTCGCAGTATTGATTGCTGTCAGCATCATCTAGTAAAGACAAGGCTTCAAATCTATTCCGCATCTCTAGTTTAAAGGCTTGGTTGAATTCTCTTAAGCTCAGTTTCTCCGAGTCAAAGACCGGGTTTAAGGGAGCCTTTTTGCGTTTCTATTTGTTTTCAATTTGAGGCGGATTTTTGCTGCCATCAGATTGTGATCTGAGCCGACGTCAGCTCCTCTATATCCCCTTATATCAAGTAGGCTTGATCTATACTTCCTGCTCTAAAGACAATTGTCAATCTGATTTCCGATGTGGCCATCGGGAGATATCCAAGAATATTTGTGTACATCCCGATGAGAAAATAGGGTACCTCCGATTACTAGGTCGTTAAGGAGTGCGAAGTCGATAAGTAGTTCTCCGTTTTCGTTTCGCTGGCCCAGGCCATGCTCGCCGAGAACTTCTGGGGAAAACGATCGGTCGTTCCCTACTTTCGCGTTAAAGTCTCCTAGAAAACATGCTACGTCATGCCGTGGTATGTCGTTTGCCACGGAGTTGAGACCTCTGTAAAATTCGTCTTTTGCTTCGTCGGTGGCGTCATTGGTGGGTGCGTAGCATACTATTACTGATAGTTTCGCATGCGCGCCGATGAAGCGGGCTTTCAGGATTCTAGGTGACACCGGTGTCCACTGTAGTAGAGCTTGGAAAGTCTGTTTTGTCATCATTAGGGCTACTCCGTATTCACGCTTTTGCTGCGATCCACTTTGTATAATGGTCACATCTCCATCCAGTTTATTTGATCCAGATCCTAGCCATCGAACTTCCGACAGAGCCAGAAGTCGAGGTGGTAATCTTTCAGTGCTCTTAGCACTTATTCAGTCTTGGAGTCTTGAGACATTGTGGGGACGTTCCAGAAACCAAATTTGAGGTGTTGTTTCGCATTCATAAATCTTGTCCGTGGGCATGCAGAGGTCGTCATCAAAAGGGGGTTCGAAAATCCAAAGCTCGAGCTTGATGTTTTGGTTGCAGTTAGGATTTCCCCCGAGGGCAGACCCTTGAGATCCCGGGTGTGGGTCGCAAGCCCACAGCCTAACCCTCCCTCTTTATCCTGGCTTGGGACAGGATGCATTCGAAATTATTAGAACTATTTCAACGAAAATCTTCTACGAAAATTATTAGAACTATTTCTAATAATTTTCCATAAAAAAATGTAGGGAGTAAATTTCTTAGTGATCATGTAGTGTCAGGTTCATATAGAACATTAGTTCTCTTCGAGAAACAAGTTGTTTCTGCGAGAATCTGAGTTTGTAATTTTTTGTTTCTTCATCTCTTGGAAACAATTATGAAAAAGTGGATTTCGAAATCCTAAACTCTTGTCTATATATATATATATATATATATATATATAATATATATATATATATATATATATATATATATATATATATATATATATATATATATATATATATATATATATATATATATATATATATATATATATATATATATATATATATATATATATATATTATATATATATATATATATATATATATATATATGTATATATATATATATATATATATATATATATATATATATATATATATATAAATTTTAATTTTTGGTATTATGCCTTGGAAATTTTGTATCAATATGAAGCTTGAGCTTGGAACTAGACTGACATATAAGTCGGGGAGGGAGGGGGCATTGAGCATAGTATTATCATCAGAAGGTCTACCAGATGAAGTTGTCGGGTATCAGCCACGCTTGATGGAAAGCAGAAGTTAGTTTTCTACGTGTGTTTTTGGGTGTCCGGACACAATATGTCCGTTCGAGGCAGGGGGGGGGGGATTGAAACGAAATTATCTACTTTATTTCTACTAAGGAATCCACCTAGGGCAATGTTGGGTCTCATCTAAATTTGATGGGAATCAAGAGTAGTCCTCCTAGTTAGTCCTTTATATGTGAGGACAGTGTCAAAATTCTTTGGGGAATTTCTACAAAGTGAGATCAAACGCAAGAACTAGTGACCGTGCCTTTTGAGGCTCAAAACCATATCCAGCCTTTGTGGTAAGTGGAAATATGAGGGGTTCTTAAATTTGGTCATGAGGATAGGCACAGAAAGATTTTCAAAACTCGACAAAAATAAATAAAAGTAAGAGTAGGTATCCTATTGCCTTTTTGGTGTCCACGCCTAATCATACCTCTCCTTAAATTATTAAAAAGTTGCCGAATCTCAATGTGGGAATCAAGAACTTAGTCCAACTTTCGCCTTTTTATGTTAAGACTCGATCATACTTTTTTAGGGGCAGGGGTCTGAACATTTGTCATCAGAACATCTACCACATGATGTTGTCGAATTTCAACCAAGCTTTGGGGAAGTAAGAGCTAGTGTCCAAGCTCTGCCTTTTTGGAGTTCGTACACGATCCAAATTTTCCAGGGGGGACACCAAGAAGTGCAGCTCTCGTCAAGAATTATATTTGCTTTTAGTGTTGTCAAGCCGAATTTATAAAAAAAAAAAAAAAACTAGATATGAGTAGTTTATGCCATTAAACACCTCTCTACGATCTTGGAGTAGCCTGCTAGCCTTGGCAGAAAAGAGAAGAAAAAAAAGGAGACAACTCACCCCTACTCGAAAACAGTTTTCCTTGTTTTTTTAGGTAGTGGGGTCAGAACCTATAGTTAAAGGTTTTCAACCAGGATTATTCCAATGGTGTACTTAATATTTCAATCCCTCGTCATTTTCACCGAATTAAAGCTATTCACTCAAAATTTGGGAAAAAAGCTGAAATTAGTAAAATATACAAATTTACTAGTAAGTACAATAAAAAATAAGCACAAAAAAAGGGTAAATTTGGACTACAGAATAAAAATGACATAGAAAAGGAAGAAATATACCACTTGATTCCCAATTCAGTGCTCTATCGAACTATATTCTTCACCCCCATCGGAGTTATAATTCGAGAATGTAAAAATCCATTGTAGTAATTTGCCAATTTTCTGCTATAAGGGAATAATTTTTGCTTCCCTTACAAAAAAAAGTCAAGTAGCTCGAAAATATGTCTCCAAAACCTTCTGAAAATATTGTTCTTAATTTCCCTTCGTTTTTCGGTTGTATCCTCTTTCAATTAATGTTGTTTCCGTCTTTTTAGATCTTATTGCATATTAAATAAAAAAAAAAAACAAGTTGTTTCAACTGAAAATAAGGAGCAACACTAAAAATTAAAACGAACAGGAATTATTACGTATATGAAGGGGGTTGCCTCCTTCTCAACACCTCGCTCTTTACGCTAAAGTTTTTTAGTGCTTTTGAAAAAGCGTCTTATTGTTCTAATTAAACGGCCCTTGTGTTTCAGGAGTCATTACTAAAGAATTGGGACAAAATTAAAACTTTAGCGAAAAGAGCGAAGTATTGAGGTGGGGGCAACCCCCCTTTATATACATAATAATTTCTGTTCGTTTTAAGTTTTAATGTTACTCCTTATTTTTCAGTTGAAAAAACTTGTTTTTTTATTTAATTTCTGATCTTTTTTAAATAATGCCAGGAAATCTGGCCTCATCACCACGGAGAAACCCCCTCCCCACAGACATATCTTCTAGACAATTCAATCCCTGTGAAAATTTACCCCGGGCAATCACTCCTTTTTTTCTTTTTTTCTTTCTTAAAAAAATGTTTAATTAAGCTCTTCCAAAAATCGTAAGGTACTTTCCCCATTTATAAAATTACAATCTTCAGTGATTTGTTTCAAATTTTTTCAACCACCATGTTTCAATATTCATTTACCACACTATCAGGACCTGAGATCTTATTATTTTTCCATCGTTTTAGTACTGTCTCTTACTCTCCTTTTACAAAGTGAATCTTCCCCTACTTCCAGTTCGTCAAAACAAATTTCATTCTTTTTTCTACCATTTTCTACGACTTTAAAGCGGTTTTACAGATTCTAAAAAAATGTGCCCATCTCTCTTTAATGCAGTCCTTATAGGTAAATGACTCTCAAAACCCCTATGCCTTCCTAAGGCCAGAACATAATTTGCACTTTACTGAAAAAATGTAAATGTTTTTACTTTCCTAACTTTAATAAATCAAATAATATTAACATTTTGATTACTAAATATCTGTATATGTATATTAAACTGACAATTCACATTCATTTGTATTTTTTTCAGTAAAGTGCAAATTGTGTTCTGGCCTTGGGAAGGCATTAATGTTTTGAGCCCTACGCATGCTAATTTTTGCTCGTTTTGAGTTTGACTCGGTTATTTATTGTAATTTCTGTTCGTTTTGGGTTTCATTTGTTTATCGATGCTGATTTGTGGTAGTTTCACGCTTGGTAAATTATTTTATTTTATTTTTTGCTCAATTTTGGTTTAATAGAGTTCTTTATTTTTCTTTGAAAAACTTATTTTGTGGAAAAATTTTTTTTTTAATTAATAACACAAAATGAGTACGAAAGGTAGCGGCTCACCTCTGAGAAAAAAAGGAACATATTACACAGGATAAGCGTTCGGCTTTTCTTTGCAAAAAGTTAGTAACTAAAGGTAAAGGGCGACATTAAAACTTGAAATGACTGAAAATAATCATGGGATATAAAATAAACTGGGATAAAAGGAGATTCTTGTTGTGTATATATCGCTTCTAGAATTCCATTTTTTTTAGAGTTTTTATTGTTGTTTGCACTAAACGCTATTTATAATCTGCTACCACAAACTATTTGGTATGATTAATTCTAAAATTGACGATCAGGTTGCAGGAATTCCATTCTCATTGAAAAATTTACTACAACAATCTAATAGTTATTGACAATCGTACAACCAAATGAGAAAAACTACCATGAATTTAGTTACGGAATTAACAGTGGGGCGGAGGATGAGAAGATCGGGTGTCAAATGTGAAAAGTACCAGACTGGAGGAGAAAGTGGGGTCACTGACGACTTTACTAGCCAACAAGGTCATCCAACTGAATGGTCAACAAGGCACACGTAACTTCAAATTTTGATGGAATGAAAAAAAAAAAACAAATAGCTTATACAAGTATTGGTATTCAAATCTTGACGGTTTGCACGTATTCGAATTTTTTTTAGCATTTGAACATATTTTAAACCTTGAAAGATCACTCTATCCAGTTCACTAAAAACTTTTTAGCTTTTGTTTTCAAACTATTTAGAATTAGTTGGGCGATCTTGTCATAAGTGGATAAAACATCCGAATAAATGAAAGAAAACTAAAAGCTAACTGCTACTCTCCCGAAAATATTAGAAAAAAAATGTTTAGTTTCTTGCGTTTTGTGCCGGAGATAGAGATATTTAGTTTTAATGAATCTTTATTGTCAAAAAGAGTAAATTTTATTTTTTCGATGAAATGGAGCAGAATTTTCTCTTTAAAGTTCAGTAATGGTCACTCTCTAAAAATGCTCTAGCATACCTGCTGAGAAAACGCCAAAAATCAGCTCAAAAGAATTATCATTTAGCAATTTGACCCCTTTGGGAGTTCCCTGTAGTATCTCCCACTTTAGATGACCATCTTTATGACAATAGGGAGGCATTGAATGTTCGCTACACTTTTTAGTTTCTATCTTTGTCTCTTTTCTTTATTTAAAAAAAACTTAACCCTAGTTGACTAAATTGATTGGTCTTAAAGTTATCATATTTCACCTACAAGAGGCAGCGCTATAGCGTTGCCTATAGTAAAGACCATACGGTTCCAATGTTTTATTATTTATTTATTATAGTTTTTTCCCAGAGGCACTTCACATGAAAGGGGTTGTCGTAGAAACTTCAAAGAGGGCTCATTCGATTGGAAATTGAGAGTTCTAGTGCCCTTTATTAGTCGAAAGTGATTGGAATGCAGCTAGCCCCCCCCCCCCCGAAGCCCATCATTCCCCTAAACACATCCAATCAAAATTTTGAGATAGCCATTCTGTTCAACGTAGATGAAAATTCAGAAAATTAGGTCTTTGAGGTCAACAACCCCCCCCCCCGCCCACAGCCCTCGGGGCAAGGGTTGTGAGTTATGCCCTGGGGGCATATAAGGTTCTTATAGAAAGTGTTGTCGTAGAAACTTCAGAAAGGGCTCATTTGATTTGAAATTTAAATGGCTAGTTCCCTTTTTCATAATCGAAAGTGATTGGAAGGTAACTAACACCCCTTCCACGCCCACCATTTCCCCGAACACATCCAATCAAAATTTTGATATAGCCATTTTGTTCAACGTAGTTGAAAGTTCTGGAAATTATATGTTTGAGCAGGACACTCCCCCCTCCAGTCTTCAGGGCAAGGGTTATAAATCATGCCCTGGGAGCATATATTGTTCTTATGTAAGGGATGCTCGTATAAACTTCAGAAAGGGCTCATTTGATTGGAAATATAAAGTTCTAGTTCACTTTTTAGGCGTCAAAAGATATCGGAGGGTAACCACCCCCCCCCCCCCCAAATCCTTTATTCCCAAATGCATCCGATAAAAATTTTGAGATAGCTATTTTGCTAAAAATAGTTCAAAAATAGATTTTGTTAAAAATATTTCAAAAATAGATTTTGTTAAAAATAGATCATATAACAAAAATTCTGGTGTCGACACAACCCCAGGGCCCAGGGGGCAGGCGTTGTAAGTTATGCCCTGGGGGCATATATGGGTTTTATGGAAGGGATGCTCTTATTAACTTCAAAGAGGGCTCATTTGATTGGAAATTAAAAGCTCTTTTTCACTTTTTAAGAGTCAAAAGAGATTGGAGGGCACCTAGCCCCCCCCCCTCCACGCCCTTTTTTCCTCAAACCCATCCGATAAGAACTTTGAGATAGCCATTTTTTTTTTCAAAATAGTTCAAATACAATATAACGAAAACTCTAGGGAAGCTATGCCCTGGGGAAATATATGGTTCTTATTGAAGGGATGCTCATAAAATCTTCAGAGTGCTCATTTGATTGGAAATTGAAAGTTCTAGTTCAGTTTTTCAGAATCAAAAGAGATTGGAGGGCAACTAGCCCCCCCCCCATGCCCCTTTTTCCCCAAATAAATCCAATAAAAATTTTGAGATAACCATTAAGTTAAAAATTGATCAAAAGTCAGATAACAAAAACTCAGGTGTCGTCACAACCCCCCAGGGCCCAGGGGCAGGCGTTGTAAGTTATGCCCTTGGGCATATAAGGATCTTATGAGAGGGGTTCTCGTATAAACTTCAGAGAGGGCTCATTGGATTGGAAATTGAAAGTTCGAGGTCACTTTTTAATAGTCAAAAGGGATGCTCGTATAAACTTCGGAGAGGTTTCGTTTGAATGGAAATTGAAAGTTCTTGTTCATTTTTTAAGATTCAAAAGAGATCGGAGAGCAACTAGCCCCCGCCCCTCCACGCCATAAATGTATCAGATGAAAATTTTGAGATAGACATTTTCTTAAAAATAGTTCAAAGTTCAGATATCAAAACTCCGGTGTCGACACAGCCCCAGCCTCCCCCCTCACTCCATTTATTTTTTCCCAGAGGCGCTTCATATAGAAGGGGTCGTCGTATAAACTTCAAAGGGGGCTCATTCAATTGGAAATCGAGAGTTCTAAGGCCCTTTTTAAGAGTCAAAGGTGATCGGAGGGCAACTAGCCCCTCCCAAGCCTTTTTTCCACAAACATATCTGATAGAAAATTTGAGGTAGCCATTGCATCAGATAAAATTCTTAGGGAAGGGATGCTCGTATAAACTTCAAAGAGGGCTCATTTGATTGGAAATTGAAAGTTCTAGTCCACTTTTTATAAATCAAAAGTGATCAAAGGGCAGCTAGACCCCCCCTCCAACCTTTTCCCCCCAAAAGCATCAGATAAAAATTTTGAGATAGACATTTTGTTAGAAATAGTTCAAGGTTCAGATTAAAAAAACACCGGTGTTGACACAGCTCCACAGAGCCCGGGATCAGGCGTTGTAAGCTGTGCCCCGGGGGGCATATAAGGTTCTTAGGGAAGGGATGCTCGTATAAACTTCAAAGAGGGCTCATTTGATTTATAGTTGAAAGTTCTAGTTCATTTTTTACAAGTCAAAAGTGATCGAAGGGGAGATAGCCTCCTCCCCCACCCTTTTCCCCCAAATGCATCAGATAAAAATTTTGAGATAGACATTTTGTTAGAAATAGTTCAAAGTTCAGATTTAAAAAAACACCGGTGTCGACACAGCCCCACAGAGCCCGGGGGCAGGCGTTTTAATTTATGCTCTGGGGGTATATGGTTGTTATGGAAGGGATACTCGTAGAAACTTCATAGAGGGCTCATTTGATTGGAAAATGAAAGTTGTAGTTCACTTTTCAAGAGTCAAAGGCGATCGGAGGGCAGCTAGTCCCCCCCACGTTCTTTCCCCCCCAAATGCATCAAATAAAATTTTGAGATGGCCATTTTGTTAATAAAAGTTCAAGGGCCAGATAACAAAATTTCCTGTGTTGACACATCCCTCCAGGGCCCGGGGACAGGTGTTGTAAGTTATGCGCTGGGGGTACATATGGTTCTTATGGAAGGGATAATTGTATAAACATCAGAGAGGGCTCATTTGTTTGGAAAGTGAAAGTTCTAGTTCACTTTTTAAGAGTCTAAAGATATCGGAGGGCAACTATCCTCTCCCCCTCCTCGCCATTTTTCCCCAAATGCATCAAATAAAAATTTTGAGATAGCTCTTTTGTTAAAATAGTTAAAAGGTTAGATAACAAAAACTCTTATGTCGACAAAACCCCCCAGGGCCCTAGGACAGGCTTTGTAAGTTATGCCCTGGGGGCATTTATGGTTTTTATGGAAGGGATGGTCGTATAAACTTCAAAGAGGGCTCATATGTTTGGAAAGTGTAATTTTTAGTTCACTTTGCAAGAGTCAAAAGAGATCGGAGGGCAAATAGCCCCCCCCCCCTCCAGACCCTTTCCCCCAAATGTATCAAATAACAAATTGTTCAAACATCATATATTAAAACTTCTGAGTTGACACTCCGGGGTAAAAAAAAAAACCCAGGGCCCGGGGACAGACGTTGTAAGTTATGCCCTGGGGGGATATATGGTTCTTCTAGAAGGGATGATTGTATAAACTCCAGAGAAGGCTCATTTTATTTAAAATTGAAAGCTCTAGTTCACTTTTATAGAGTCAAAAGAGAGCGAAGGGCAATTAGCCTAGGGGCAGGCGTTGTAAGTTATACTCTGGGGATATATATGGTTCTTATAGAAGGGATGCTCGTATAAACTTCAGAAAGGGCTCATTTGATTGAAAATAGAATTTTTTAGTTCACTTTTAAAGAGTCAAAAGATACCGAAGGATAATTAGCCCCCCCCCCACGCCCATTTTCCCCAAACCCATCCGATAAAAATTTGAGATAGCCATTTTGTTAAAAATAGTTCAAACATCAGATAATAAAAACTCCGAGGTTGACACAAACCCATTTTTTCACTTTGATATTGTTACTTTGATATCTGTTTTGATACATTGATGAACATTTGATTTTTTTAAAAGTTTGATTTTGAAATAAGAAATGTTTAAAAACTTGTAACTTTTTGCAATCAAAAACGAAGAAAAATCAATTAAAAAAAAAACTTTCCGAAAAAGAAGTTTTTCAAAGAAAAGTAAAGGCCATTTTAAACTTAAGCTCAGCAGATACAAATACCTGTTAAAATTTAAACTCAAAACGACCAGAAATTACTAATAAAGAATAAATGAAATCCAAAACGAATAGAAATTAAATAAACAATCATAGCTAAAAACATACAACAAGTAATAATATAAATGAATAAATAGATCTTAAAGTAAGTAATGCTTAGATTGGATATCAAAATCAAGCTTAAAACGAAAAAAAAATGTTTTCCTATTGAAGTAAAAATGAAAGTTAAAACGAACAGAAATTAAATAAACAATCAATGCAAACAAACATACAATAGATACTAACGTAAATGAATAAATAAATCTTAATACGAGTGAAATTTAAATTGAATATGCAAATGAAGCTTGAAACGAACAAAAATCACTATAAACAAGAGTTTGAGTATCACCTCCTTTTCTCACTGTAAAAGTCTAAAACCTACTGCGTCATTGGCGCTTTACGGAAAACTATATGTGTGTTGAACAGTCTTGGAAAGTATAAACAACATCAAATTGAATATTTGTTGTATAATGATATTAATTAATGAAAGATCCATCCGTTCAAGAATTTATTTCACTATAATTTTATTTTGATTTTCAATGCTGTAAGAGCTGGAAAAGAAAATATTTGTAATATAATTCGTTTTCAGTTAAGCGCCAATGACGCAGTAGGGTTTTGGTTTTTATTTACAGTTAAGGAAGGAGGCAGTATCCAAACACTTGTTTGTAGTGAAACTATATTCGTCTTGAACAACTTTAAAAAGAGCTAATAAATTAAACTGAATATTTGATGTATAATGATATTAATTGCTGAAAGCTCATCAGTTCAAAATGTTACTATAATTTTAATGTTTATTTTCAATATTAAGTACAAAAGAAAATATTTGTCATAAAATTGGTTTTCAGTAAAGCGCCAATGACGCAGTAGGTTTTAGACTTTTACAGTGCGAGAAGGAGGCGATATCCAAGCTCTTGTATGTAGTGATTTTTTTTCGTTTCAAGCTTGATTTGCATATTCAATTTAAGTTTCAATCGTTTTAAGATTTATTTATTAATTTAAATTAATATCTATTGTATGTTTGTTTGCATTGATTGTTTATTTAATCTCTGTTCGTTTTAGGTTTCATTAATTCTTTAATAGTAGTTTCTGGTCGTTTTGAGTTTGAATTTTAACAGGTATTTGTATCTGCTGAGCTTAAGTTTAAAATGGCCTTTACTTTTCTTTGAAAAACTTATTTTTCGGAAAGTTTTTTTTAATTAATTTCATATATCAGATTCACATATCTCTTCGCCAGGAGGATCATGGGTATCTATAAAACTTTATATGAGAAAGAAGTCCTTACCCTATAATGTCGTTATTAAACAGTAATCGCCATAATTAAATCTCTATGAGATATTAAACTATTCAGAGAAGGAAACTAGCTTCCTGAAAAAAGATAAAAAGAGGATGAAAAAAAAAATGTTTGAAACAGGTGTAGTTTTTTGCCTCTGTAAATGTTCTATCTTAGTTTTGAAAGGTTGGTGAATGAAATGTCAGACGAATTTCATCTACTGACGTCTTGTTGCAAAAGTCAAACTTTGAAATTATGTTTTGCGAATCTTTAATTTTAGTGGAATGTCACAAAGAAATTGCAGGAAATGCCGAGAGATAGAGAGAGCAAAACGTCGTTAAAGCTGACATTAAAGCTTTTCTTAGAAAACGGTGCAAATTCTCTGTGTTTTTGCGTCACAAAATATGTATTTTATTAACAATTAGTTTGTTTTTACTTTCTTTAAAAAAAAAAAAAGTATTTACTCATTTCAATGTGTCAGTGCCATTGGCTTGAATAGTTTCCAATTTGAAAGACCAAGATGCATGATCCACTGCTTAGGTGAGGGTAGGGGGATTTACTCTGGAGTTTTTTTGTATCATTCAACCTTCCTTTCGTGTTATATAAAGGCGTGGTCTTCTATTCCAAAAGGTGTACTTTAGTATTTCAGCTCTTCAATAGACAAAACAGTTAAATCCACTTTTCCATAACATTTTTACTTTTGTGTCGAATCACTAGATTGACCTGGTTTTTTACCTTATTAATAAAAAAAATAAGTTTTTTTAACTGAAAGTAAGGAGCGACATTAAAAATTAAAACGAACAGAAATTATTCTGTATATGAAAGGGGCTGCCCCCTCCTCAACGCCTCGCTCTTTACGCTTAAGTTTTTTTTATTATTTTAAGAAATAGAGTTGAGAGAAAGAGTCAAACTTTAGCGTAAAGAGTAAGGCGCTGAGGAGGGGACAGCCCCTTTCATATCCGGAATAATTTCTATTCGTTTTAAGTTTGAATGTCACTCCTTACTTTCAGTTAAAAAAAAACTTTTTTTTATTTAATTTCTGAACGTTTTTAAATTAATGCAGGTTTTGATTTTGGCTCACCGTACATTAATGATAAAAACGAAATTTGCATATTAATTTTACTTTTCTTTTTGGCTAAATGACTTTCTCGAAAGTTGTTTAATTTTATTAATGAACGTTTTATAAGTAATAAATATACGTAGCTTATGAATTGACTTACGTAACGAACTTCTATAATCGTATATTTTTATTACGTATATTAGGGGGTTCGCCCCCTAGTCAATACCTCGCTCTTTACACTAAAGCTCGAATTTTTTTCCAATTCTTTGAGAATAACCCCTTAATCACAAAGGCTGTTAATTAGAATAAATAGCTCTTATGAAAGTACTAAAAAAAAAAAATAGCGTAAAAAGTGAGGTATTGACTAGGGGGCGAGCCCAATCATATACGTAATAGTTTCTGTTCGTTGTAAGTTTTGATGTTGAAAAGTTTTCAGCTGAAAAGTTTTTCAGTTTAAAACCTGTTTTTTTTTTTATTTAATTTCTGATCGTTTTTTTTAAGTAATGCTGGGACATCCGGTGCCCCCTTCATAGAAATGTCCCTTCCCCCATGAAAACTTACTTCGTGGAAAGATTCTCCCTCGTAACCCCCGATCCACCCCCTCCCTCCTACCAGAAAAAATCCCCCTGAAAACGTCTGTATACTTCCCAATAACCAATACTATATTTGAACATTGGGCAAAGTTCATAATTTGCAGCCCTTCCCCCGGGGACTGTGGGGATTAAGTCATCCTCAAAGACATAGTTATTATATTTTTCGACCGTGTTGAACAAAATGGCTATCTCAAAATTTTGATCGGGTGACTTTGGGAAAAAATGAGCGTGGGAGGGGGCCTAGTTGCCCTCTATTTTTTTGGTCACTTATAAAGGGCACTACAAATTTTAATTTCTGTTCGAATGAACCCTCCTGTGATATTCTAGGACCACTTGTTCGATACGATCACCCCTGGGAAAAAAACAGAAAACAAATAAACACGCATCCGTGACTTTTCTTCTACAAAATTCCACATTTTTGCAGATAGGAGCTTGAAACCTCTACAGTAGGGTTCTCTGATATGCTGAATCCAATGGTGTGATTTTCCTTAAGGCTCTATAACTTTTAGGGGATTTCCCCCTTTTTTCGAAAATAAGGCAAATTTTCTCAGGCGCGTAACCTTTGATGGGTAAGACTAAACTTGATGAAGCTTATATATTTGAAATCAGCATCAAAATCTAATTCTCTTGATGTATCAATGATTTGAGGAAAAGGAGTTGAAAAGATCAAGTTATATAAAAGCCCTATCTGTTTTTAAAGCCCTTTCTGTTTTCCAGTTTGAAAATGAATTAAAAATAAATTATATGTATTATTTTGAACTGTTCAGTCTTCGTATTTTATTACCATGGAATTGTATCTATTCTTATGCAAACATTTTATCATGTTTCCACCTACTATAAACTATGACCTCTCGGTTTTCAATCGGGACCAGTTTGATTTCGAATTCCATTTTGAGTTCCAGTTCTAACCTGTGTGGAAGTACGGTAAATCATGACCCATTATAGACTCAAGCAAACATATAAAAAGAGACACAAACGCAGACCAAAAAAAAATTAAGAAAAATGGTGTCTGAAACGAGAGAGTAGAAACCAAAATTATTACCAATGATCTTTAGTTTCGAGGCTGGTAATTCCACATACTTCTTATATCCTTTATTGAATCCTTGTTACAAGAGATTTATCCCGCAAGCTTCTTTATTAAAAAAAAAAATCGTCTTTATCTGAGATTCGATTCTTAGCCCAGTAAATATAGCGTTTGAGGTCAAAAAAATTGCAACAAAAATTATTTTTGCACCAAAAAATGCAGAAAAATCAGGAGAACAACATACTAAAAGCCCACCAAAATCCACCGATGGGAAAAAGTTTGACATGCGAGGACCTCTGATTTTGACACTGTAAATACCGAGTCCTACGTAGTTCAAGTCGCAGAACTCTAATTCTGCATCAGAATTATTATATCACACCACCGGGGGTATCTGATAGGATTAGCGGGGGAAACAGAGGAAAATGAGGAAGACTCAGATTCGCTCGATTTCATCGCTGCAAAGACTATTTCTGATATTATTTGAGACGCAGAATCCAAATCTTCCTTGAAAATACTAGTTTTCCCTCATCGGAAAAAAACTGGCAGAGGGTGAAAAGTAGGGAAATTGAATTCTCTTTCTTTTTTTTGGCTGCGGAGCCCATTTCAACAAGGATTCGATCACAGTATATTAAGAATCATCACGGTGTATAAAATTGGTACAGATTGATTGTACTTCGGCAAATCACAGACTTAAAACAAATCAAATGATAAAAAACTTAAAACAGGAACTTAGTTGTTAAAATCAT
Organism: Artemia sinica; assembly: GCA_027921565.1. Lineage (NCBI taxonomy): Eukaryota > Metazoa > Arthropoda > Branchiopoda > Anostraca > Artemiidae > Artemia > Artemia sinica. Next base: position 43,810,240 of record CM051263.1, on the reverse strand, counting down.
CATCAAGGTCAATGCTTTCCGAATTTTGGCAGTTGGTACCATGACACTCGGCACATGCTTTTGTGCAGTGAAGTCCGTTTCTTTTGCAACTGCAACGCTTTGTTTCACAACCTGACTTGCAAGCACATCGTACCATTCTCAGTAGTGCTTCGGGTGCTGGCTTCGAGTCCATCTTTACAGGTACTTACTTGGTTCTGTCTAGCCGCCAACCCCAGTCACATGGGTCCAGATCAGCTGAGCAGCCCTTCCATTCCATGACTTGTAGGAAAACTCTGAAGAAGTGAAACTTCGCAGCTGACAATGTCGGAGGCAAGCTTTCTGGGCGGACGAACGAGGTCGAAGAAGCCAGTTTCGTGACAAACATGGTGTGACGCAAATCCTGAAGGTTGGTATCAGCTTTAGCCCGATAAACAAGCAGTGTGAGCTTTTCGCCCGCACCGATGATCTGATGCTTTTCTGAGTTCTTCCGGCAAAAAACTGCTGCATTTTTTGAAATTCTTCATTTATCTTAGCCAATAAAAGTGACACTGGCTTTCCTATGCCGTTAAACCTAGAGGTCGTATCGCATCCCAGGAAAGCATGGATGGGCAGTATGACCTCTGTGACTTCCCCAAGCTTGCTTTTTAGTTATCTTAAGTTGTAGAGTTTGGATGTTCCCGGCTTGGTCTCCGTTCGAAAGAAAAGTGGGTAGCTTCCTGGCTGGCAATGGTGAAGAAGCAAGACGAGCAGGTCTATGTCATTGCCAATAAGACAGGTTTCTACCTCAGAACAGCTTGTCACTGCGGGTGTCGCAATCGTGAAATCTGCATCACCTGAAGCATACACCACGCGACATCCTGACGAGCTTAGCACTCCACCAAGCACGAGGATGAATTTTCCCTTGTTCTTCAGGTTGTTCAGGAAAAAAGTCTTTTTTGAGGGTTACCGTTGTTGTCCCAGTAAAGTCGATATCAGGAGATCTTATGCCTTTCGATCTTTTCAAGTGAGTCTGGTCTTTTGTTGACGGTGAATCTTCGTATCCGTCGAACACAACCGTAGCATTTCCAAAATGAGCTTTGACATAGCTAGCGTAGGCCAGACATATTTGTCCAAAAGTAGCGCCGGTTGTCCAAGGCAATTGATGTAGGAGCCATCCTCCATCTACAACATATTTGCAACTCGTTGAAAGATTCGCAGAAGAGCCTTCGATCATTTTCCAGAGGCATTTTAGAGGGAAGCCTTGTCAGCTGTGCGTAGTAGTTGGTATGACCCGAAAAGTGCAGGAGGAAAAGAGCAAAGTTCATAACCAAGAGTATCCAACAGATCCTGACCGTCGGCAGTGGCTACAGCGCTAGTCGTTGGACCAATAACGTTTGGTCAATCTCGACCGGCTCACCATCAAGCTTCGGAGCCTACTTTGCAGCCATAGTTACGACTTTATCTTTCCTTTTGAGTAAAAAAGTCTCTACTGGCTTTCCAACCATCCCTTGCAGTATGTGCAACCCAACGTCTTTTGCTTCGTCGACGTTGACCTCTGGCGAAGCATTCACTCCGGTAACAATATTTATTAGCTCCTGACCCCTGTTGAACGGTTTCAAAGGCTGAAGGAACTTAAGCAACTTCTGCAAATCTTCGCTGTCTCTCAATATCCTGGACCCCGATGTATCAACGTGCTGGTCGCTTGTGTGGTAAACAGATCCGGTTAGGTCTTGCATGATTGTGTTCATTTGAGTTCGCACTGGCATAGATAGTGTTCAGATCGACCACTGCGCTTCATTCATACCTCTCCCTCTAGTGAGACCGCCAGCGATCTTCAGAGTTTTCATGAAGACTTGTTCTATAACAAGGTCTGCTGCCAGTCCTGACCACGAATGTTCGGTTCTGTTAACAGAAAAGTGACCTGTTTGGAACTTCTCGTATAATTCTGGCTGCGATTCTTTCAAACCGACAAGGGTTTGTAAATGAAGACGGGCTGATTTAGCATATGCAGTTCGACCACATGCCGCGAAATAAGGAAGCATACTAAACCAGCTCTGAAGATACAGGTCGAAATCTCCAGTCCGTTCAGCGCGAACTGACATCCTAAGAATTTTATTCATTTCAGAATACTGTTCAAGCCACAGTTTCGCAGTCCTAGATTCGCTAACTAGCTCCTTCTTTGCCTGCTCAATTTTCTTCTAAAAGTGAAACCACCGCTGGAGACGCAGAAAGGTCTTCAATAGAAATATTTTCGGATGTCAGCTCTGTATAGACACTGGCTGCGCTCACCATTTGAGGTGCGGGTTCACTTCCTAGACCGTCGGCAGTATCTTCGAAAGCACAGGCAAAAAGTAAGATGTGCAGAGCTAAGTCAAGAAGAGAATGTGTCCTCATTGCTCTAGAAACTGCTTTGCCAGAGATGATGTGTTTTACAGTATTCGGTGCGCAGATCTGTTCAAGGACTTCAACCAAACCTGCTTCTTCCATAAGATAGCCCATACACCCAAGAAAACTCATTCTTCCATGAAAGGACCCAAGCATCACTACGATCTCTTTCAGGGGGCTACTGAAAGGCGACGATTCAACCATCATTCTCGCTTTCCAATACATTGGTTGGTCGAAGGTTACGACAGGAATCTGGTTCAGTTTCTTTGTCTTCTCTGCAATAAACATCAACGTTGTGTTGATGCACGTGAGATCGGTTGGGTTTAAATCAATCATAGGCTGGAAAACTATCGATGACCGCTTCTGGGTTTGTCCAGCACGAGCTGACTGCATTGCACCTGACCAGCTTACTGGAGAACCTCGCGGAGCTAGCTGAGAATTTACCCACATGATATCAAGATGTCTGCCATTGTCTCTGAACTCTGGAAGTACCAACTCTACGTAAGTGAGCTGATATAGGCAGTATGCTTCACGTAAGGGTAGATCGGTATAGCAGCTTTTTCTATAATTTCTTTCAAGTCAAAATCTTTTCTGGAAAACACGCGGAACTCTTCTTTGCCGCCCGGCGACTTAACCTCAAGAACAGCCATACCATGTGAAGTACCGTGCCCATCCAGAGTGTTAGCGTTATGATCGTAATTGTCTGCAATGTACTGGACAAGAGTGCCTCTTGGTATGTTCAGTTCTTGGTCGGGGCTTTCAGCCATTGCCGCACATCTTTCAAATCGGAGGGCTTCTGCATAGCCAACACAAAAGCCTAGGCTTTCCTGTGTGTCGACAACGTCGCGTGAACCTAACCGATGATGCATAGACTCAGCCAACCCCAGCTGCATTGGTGCAATAATGCCTCGAGGTCTGGTGTTTTGCATTATTGCCTGCCCTATTGCGCTGACCACAAGTTTGGCGTTGTTGTGTTTGATCAAAATGGACAGGAAAAGCCGTAGGGATGGAACAAGGAACTTGAGATTGTCCTCTGCCGAAACTAAGGTGCGTATTTGGTCATATTCTTCTATGGACGATATCACAGTCTTTATTTCGCTCTCCACTATTCTTGCAAAATCTTTCGCAATCTCGACTTTTTCTTTCTCTGGATTTACGTCTTTTGGCAATTGGTAATAATCCCGAAGAATGCTTGCAGCCGTCTGCCTAAGCGTCACTATACTTTGCTTCTCAGGAACATCAGAAATGATCACCTTGTCGCAGAAGTAATCAACTAGCACTTTCTTCAGGTAAACGTTGCTGTATGGCTTCAGATCCGTTTCGGCTAAAAACTCCTCCATTTTTATCGAAATATCGGTCAGTGTAACCTGCACATCGTCCAGACCGACAAAGAAGTTCGCAGCTTTGTAAAACGCTTCTTTTCGAACCTCGTCGGAAGGTCTGCCATTTTTACACTTCTTTACTTCAGGTTCACCACTTAATTTGGAATAGCGCTGAGGCAAGTTTTTTCCAGTCCGGAAGTTCACTGAACAAAGTGTGTGATAGATAGCATCAGCTGCGTGGAGATCAGCAGTAGCTGCATTTAACCTTCCCAAAATGCTGGTCGACCATTCGTCTTGTCTTTGTGAACACAAAAGTCTAACACTGGCTTGAAATGTGTCTGTTCTAACAGTCTGGGATGGCGAATAGCCTGGATGACGCGGATCAGCAATCACAGGGGTCGCACAAAACAGACAGTCTTTGTCGAATGCAAATAAAGAACTTGCAGAACTTAAGGATCTACTGTTACTTTCTTGATTACTTGCTGAATCACTTTCATTGCATCGTTTAAGACTAGAAATTCTTCTCTGGTTACTGAAGTCTCTTCGGCAGTGAGCATGAACCTTGTCACCGGGGTTAACTTCGACAGAATCATCTCTTTCTTTACTGGCAGTATTAATTGTGACGGCACCTTTGCTTCCAAGCGTAGAGAGACTATTATCATCTCCTTCGCTCTGAAGACAGATTGCACATTTTGAAGCCGTACTCGTCTGAAATGAAGATACGAAAGATTCAATAACAGAGAACTTGATGAATAACTTAATTAGATTATTAATATTAATATTAGAATATTATATAATTAATATAATTAGAATATTTTTATAATTAGAATATTAATATAATTAGAATATAATAATAGAATATTAGAATAATATTAGAATAACAGAGAACTTAATTCAGTAACAGAGAACTTGATGTGGGAAGAGGACTGAAGCCGCGAATCTCCTTTATTGTTATTATTATTATTATTATTATTTATTGGGAAACCCGTCATACAAAAAAGGAAAACACGGAGCAATAAGCAAAAAAAGCAATACACATAAACCTAGGATACATGTGGTTTGTAGTGAAGAACGCTGGAGCTAAGATCTAAATCAGCTCTTAGAACAAATTACACAAAACGAGAAAGAAAAACACAACTATACACTGCTCTGTAGGTACGTGACATGTTTCTTTTCTTCTTTTTTTTTAGGCTCCTAAATACTGAACAAGCATAAATAATATGAACATCAGTGCATCAAGCCGCAATTGGTAAAAAAAAAATAACCCAAATAATCATCAGTGAATTAAAAAAGATATACAGTAGATAATCATATCAGCTAGTGTAAATATGACAAGAAACAATAAAACCAATTAAACGAACCAATGCCCGACGCAAGCACAAAACTGAACACTTTACACGACTAATAAGATGTTATCAGCACTCCCTGTTTGTGAAATTTTTTAGTTGGATAATTAGGGAGATAGGGAGCAAAGAAATTCACGAGATTTGTCCTCTTCTTGTAGAAAACTGAAATTGAAGCACAAATTGAACGAACATAGTGAACTGTTGTCAGTGAGGTAACTAACACAGTTTCCACGGATTGATCATTTCAAGTATTAAGATTCGGTTCCAGGAGCCGCAAGATGGCGTTGGTAAAAATAGAGATAAAATGTCACGAAACTGAGTATAGTAGTCACTTAAAAGCGAAAGAATTCTCAATGGTACAAGATAAACAAAAAATGACTAACCTTCTTGAAGATTCGGAACAAAAATGACCAAATATTCACAAGAAAACTTACCTATTTTGAGTATTCAGGGCGTTACATTTTGAGTAATTTAGTCACTGAAGAGACACTAGATGTCCGTCCAGAGAACTCGTCGCTAGGTGTCATGCCGAATGCTAACTTGTTGATGTCAGGCCTATATCCTGCTAGCAGGATGGTCGCATCTTAACATCGCAATGACCTGGAAAACCAAAATCTGCCCTTCTTCCCCTCTTTTCCCCCTCGTAAATTTTCAGGGGACAGAGTAATCGAGATTCTGATGCAAGCTTTGGCTTCTACGTTAAAAATTACATCGGAAATCATCTTGACTTGGACCAATCCGAAAACTTCTGGATTTTGCGAAATCTCCCCTTGTTCCCCCGTTTTTCCCCTGCCACGAATTTTCCCATGGGTGGATTTTGGTGGGCTTTTAGTATGTTATTCTCTGATTTTTCTGCATTTTTTGGTGTAAAAATCATTTTTGTTGGAATTTGTTTGAGGTTGGGCCTTTTTTTTTAGCTATTTTTACTGGGCTATCTGAGTTTCCACGGCCACAAACAAGTTTTATTTTTACCGCTGCACTATCAGTCTTGTACAATAGTGGTTTTTTGCACTTTTTACTGTACCCAATAATCAGTCTTTAATATTTTACTCATACAAGGGGGAGTATATAAGTGGAGGGAATTTTAATGCTATATTATTGCACTGTCATCATAAGTATATACGTGTAGGCTACTTATAAAATTTGGAAGCTATTAACACTCTGAACTGGTCGAAAAAAGGCTGATATAACAAATTTATGTGACAAACACGGTGAGTTAAGCAAACAAAATTAATAATGATAACACAGTGAGGTAAATTATGTGTGCTTCTGTACTTTAGAAGAATAACACCAGATCCGAAATGTTTTATATACCGGCTGAGTGTTACAATCAAACAGTTCGTGGTAATGAACTGTCAGTAATGAGTGAATCGGCTCAATAGTAACCGAAACTCTAAAATACGGAATTATGACATCAATATATATATAAAAGAATTGGCTTTTTATGCTGATTCCAGATATATAAAACTCGTTAAGTTTAATGTTACCCATCAAAGGCTACGATCATGAGAAAATTTGCCTGATTTTCGAAAAAAAGAGGAAACACGGCGAAAAAGTCAAGAATTTTTATGGAAACCACACTATCAGATCCTGTATTCTCTATAAACGATACAGATTTGAGATCAGAATCTGTATAAACGTGGACTTCTGTACTTTTGCCAAAGAAAGATCACAGATGCATGTTAATTTTTTTTTTCTTTTTTTCCAGGGGTGAAAGTATCAAACCAATGGTCCTAGAATATCGGGAGAGAACTCATTCGAACGGAAATTAAAAGTTATGGTGTCCTTTTTAAGTGACCAAAAAATAGGAGGGCAACCAGCCCCGCTCCTACGCCTCTTGTTTCCCTAAGTCATCCGATCTAAATTTTGAGGCAACCATTTTGTTCAGCATAGTTGGAAAGTTCAATTTTTGCGCCTTTGAGGATAACATAACCCACAGCCCCTGGGGAAAGGACTGTAACTTATTAAATTTTCCCATTGTTAAGTATATAGACATTTTTGGGGGGATTTCCACCGGGAGAGCTTTTCGTGGGGAGGAAAGTTCCTGGGAACTTACTTTCCAGGGGAAATTTAACACTGAGGAATTTTCTAAAATTCCCATACGAAATTCTTTTTATTTGTCTTACTTTACCTTTGCCGACTCAATTTTATGTATGGAGATATTCTGGGGGAATTTTCAGCGGGGTTGGTATTGTCTGGTGGATTTTTCCAGGAGGGAGGGGGGATTTTCGCGACAAAAATTCTCCATGTGTGAATTTTTTGCGGGAGCAACTTTCCATTAGGGGATTTCCCGGAAAAATTCTCCACGAAGGGGGAGGGATTACTGACATGATTTGAAAAACGATCAGAAATTAAATTAAAAAAGCAAGTTGTTCAACTGAAATTAAGGAGCAATATTAAAACTTAAAAGGAACAGAAATTATTCCGTATATGAGGAAGTTGCCTCCTCTGTAATATTTCGATCTCTGTGCTAAAGTTTGTCTTTTTGTCCCAATCCTTTAAGAATGACTCCTGAAACACAAGGGTCTTTTAACTAGAATAATATTTTTTTTTTTTTATAAAGTACTAGCAATTGTAGCGTAGGAATTGAGGTACCGCCCTTCATATACAGAATAATATCAGCTCGTTCTAAGTTTTAAGGTAGCTCCGTACTTTCAGTTGAAAAAAACTTGTTTCTTTTTCATTTAATCACAACCAGAACTGCATCTTCTTTTACGAATTTCTCCGTTGTTTGCTTTATGATCTTTGTCGATTTGTGCAGCAGCTGCTAACTTTACTTTATGTGCTGGAACGCTCATAAAGGCTGAATGACGATCCTAGAAACCTTGCAATCCTCACTTTTTGGCTCCTCCCTCCAGGTCATATTTTTGGTCAGCCAGCGCCCATAATCAGAATTTTGAGGGTTTAGTCCCTTGAGTTCGATTTTGCTTGATGAAATATTATTTTCTCTTAGGTAAATATTCTTGGGATTATGCTTTTTTCTGGACAAGCTTTCAACCAAATAGTAGTCAAGGTACAGAATAGCGGTATTTCGCTAACCCTGAAAGTTGTTGCAGCACATGAATGAAACTTTTCAAGATAAATATACTGCCAAATTAGGGCCTAGGTAGGCATTCTCAAATTCGTAAATCCACTCCTTCCTTCCTTAGAGTGTTGACTTGTTGTGAACTAGGAAGTTGTTTGTACTTAGTGAATGTAACTTTCATGAACGGGTTTACAGCCTGAACTAGGGTCCAGGGTTCTTTTTTCCCAAGCTGCAGCTTTCCATTTTTCGGATTTACTTAAAAGCCACTGTTCTTTATTTTTATATATAAAAGAAAGTTAATATCTTATGCAAATCAAAACTTTTACTTGCTAGTGCTAGTGAGCGAGACAAGTGACCAAAAAAATTTTACTTTTAAAAAACACGAAGTAGTTGATTGAGTTGAGAAAAAAGGAAACAAACTAGAGGGTAAGACAAAAATTTGAATAGTCAGCATTCATCCTGTACTTGAGATTTGCATGATCTTTGTGTCACCATAAATTAACTTACTAGTCATTCCCAGTTTCATTATTTGTTTTCAGCCTTTGATAGACAGTTTATTACTTTCTTTCCATACTATGCAAATTGAAAACTCTCCCAAATGACTCTGACAGCTTTGTTTTCAATTTTTGTTTAATGTTTTTTCTAATGCCCCTTTGAATTTGAACTATACTTTTTCTTAAGTTTAGTTTTCCTGTTTTCTTTTCTTTTTGTTACAGAATGTACATAAATTGACGGCAGCTTCAATTTACTTTTTCCATTGCTATTACTTATAATGCACGGAATTTTAAGCATTCTATGTAAAATCGTAATCTATGTGAAACCTTTCATAGACTGTTTCCCCCTTCTTGTTTGATTTTCAAAAAGAAACAAATGCAACAATGTAGAGTTTATCAGACTTAATAATGATCATCGTCATTCACTCTGTGCCCCCAATTTCCATCTACAAGATGATCATTTCAATAAAAGGAACTTAAGTTTCCCAATTACTGAAAAGTGAGAAAGCCATATTTTGAGATATATAGGTGGGCCCTATTTTTCAAGTGCCTTGCTTACTTACACCAAAATAAGGTTAAATTTTTTTATTCCGCTATGACTCTTTTTTTATATTGAAACCTACACTTTTTCAGCATTATCTCAGCTTCTGTGTATTGCTACTGGAAGTACCGAGTTCTGATGCTACTTCTTTTCTTAAACTTTAATTCGCATTATCATTTACGTATACTAGGCAATATACCGCTAATTATTTACCCAATTTCATTTCAATATTTTTGGGATTTCTTGAGCCATCTTAAAGAAATCAAGAGTGTGGATGGGATAATCCTATTAGGCCTTATGGAGATGGCTCAACCTATTCTCACCTGCACATTCCCAGATTTTACCTCTTTACACATAGTCGGCACAGACTATTTGCCCAAGTATTTGTCCTTTCGGTTTGGGAAGCGGTGGCACAGGGAGAGAGCTCCTCAGAAGGAGATGGGATGAATTTACTGGTTAAGATAGCAGCTCTGACTAGACTTATGAAAAGGCAAGCTGTAGTTACGTAGTCAGAATTGTAGTAACAGTCGTTGACGCTATGTCGAACTTTCCCTTAATTAAATAAAAATAAATTATTTTCAACTGAAAGTAAGGAGAAACATTAAAACTTAAAACGAACAGAAATTGTTCTGCATGTGAGCATGGCTGCTCCCTCTTCAATCCCTACCTCTTAACGCTCAAGTTTGACTGTTTGTCCCAATTCTTGTAGAACAACTCCTGAAACACAAGGATCGTTTAATTAGAATGAGAAGATTTTTTAAAGCACTAAAAAACTTAAGCACATGAGCGAGGGATTGAGGAGGGGGCAGCCCGCTCACATACTGAATAATTTCTGTTCGTGATGGCTGAAGCCACCACAACCTCCACATTGGTGTTCTCTAATGTTTAAATACATTGTATAGGTATGTTTAAATACATTTAAACATTTTATATTGGAAAAGAGGAAAATTACCATTTATAATAGGTGAAAATAAAGCTCCTGTTAGTACTTGTCACCCCCCCCCCCACCTCCCCCCTCTATCCCATGAGAAGTTCCTGACAAGATCCATGAAGCACTGCCTCGCGTTTTCTCCGTCTGTGCCGGAAGGCATGTGAATGACATATCTATACTACATAGAAAATATATTGAAGCAATGAGAGTGGTTCTGATACCCCCACCCCCCAGCACAAATAATAAAGGTGTAGACCAATAATATTCCCAGGATTCAAGAGGGATTATGTATAAATTTCTACAGCCCCCCTCCTTCCCCAAAACTCATTCTATATTTGTATGAAGGGTCAATCTGAGCTAGAACATTTGGGCATTAAAATAGACTCTTTGAGGTACCTACCCCTCACCAGATTCTACTTTCTACTTTCTCTTTGGCTGCTCGATTTTGAATGCGGAGGAATTTTCCAGGGGGTGGGATTTTCCGGGGGACGCTGACACCTGGTACTGACATTTCAACAGACTATTTATAGTCTTTTATTTTTAATATTCTGTAATTTCAGTGTAAATGTGGTCTTTACAGTGTCAGTTTATTCAAAAAACCCTTTTTTTGTGTAATTCAAAAACGTTTTGAAAACGACTCCTGCTTCAAGTTGACTTTATTTACGTGACCCATATAGCATATTAAAAAGGAGGCTTCCGAAAGGATCAAAAGTCGGATGCTCTTTCATCCGAAAAAAAAGTCGGATGCTCTTTTGACATTGAATGATTTCTAAAAAATAAAGATAATTTTTTTTTTGTTTTAAGAAATTGAGTGTTGTTTGATGCATTAACGTTTGCTTCTAAAATAATGCATAAATTTTGGAATTTAAAAATTCAAACGGTAGGTTTTACGTTTCATTGTCATTGGTCTTATCACTTAGATTACTTTAAGAAAAACTACATCAGATAAATAAGGTAAAACTTTTTTTTAAATACATCTTTTGATTTAGATCCTCATCAGTAAGGGTAAGAAATAAAAATCTTTGTTTTGAGATCAAATTGCAAACATTACTCCCTGGGTTCGGTAACCCAACTACTAAGATTCTAGCTCTTGACGAACCTTCATTGCACCCAGGCCTTAGGTCCTCCTTCAGACAGGAATAAAAAAAACAGCAATGATTAGCTTTAATTCAAGTCAGATACTTACTGGATCTTGCTGCGGATCCATAAATGCTATTTACTTACATGAGAAATTAAGCAAGTATATTCATCAGCCAATAGAAGAGGCACTTGGTGAGGACTTGGATGTCATTTTTATCAAACTCTTCATTTTCTGATCAGAATGAAAAAAAAAGAAAATAAATAAACAAAAAAACACTTGATGCTAACAAAAAAATACCTGAGAATTGATTCCTAACCTATTGATGAGTTTATAGTCCTTATTTCTCCTCAGAGAAGAAGGCCTAAGATATTAGCATTTATATGACTAGAGAAAAGAGACTAAATTATAGGTAATATCATGGGTGCTATTTGGGCCGTTTCAGAGTATCCCCAAATAGATATGATTAGCATCACTTACGTTTCTTAAGGGCTTGTGTCTTAGGGGTATCATTGGAAGGGAAGCCGAGGGTTGTTTAGAACCTCCCTTTGTCATCAAAGCACTGCGGAGTGCGGATAGTGTTTGGAAAAGAGCTATTTCAGTAACAATCAAAGAGCTCAAAAAGGATGTACTTTCACCAAATCCTGGTATTTAATTTAGTTTCTAACTGTTTTAATATATTATTTTTAACTAAACTTTGAGCTACTATTTATTGGTAACTTATTTGAGTATCAACAAATTTGGATGGGAGAATGTTTCCTTAAGCAAAGGTTGAAAACTGGGAATTCCCATAATAAAGCTTATAAAAACAAGATTAACTCCGTTTCTTTTGCCAAATGGTCATCGGTTGTAGAAAGGGACCATTTTTCACACTAATAGTTCTTCTCTGTCCATGATGAGTTTAGGATTCCCAGCCTAGGAAACTATTTCTCTGGGAGAAGATTAGTAAATTAGTCTTAAGTCAAGATGTTACTAATTGGTTAGTAAAAGACAGATTTCTGAGGTGTCTTTGTCTTCATTTTGAAGAACGGGGTTGTCGTACCTATTTAGCCCAATAAGTTTAAGGATTAGCGAAAAACGGATTAGTGAACTGACAACAAGCAATTCAGTGTTGTCTCTTCACTAGTGGGGTCTTATCAGGACTGTATCCAGTGGGAATAGGTCAACAGATTTGAATATCCCTCCTCCCAAATATCTTCCGGCTCGCAAGCACATCTAAAATTGCATTTAAAAAGGTAATGTGTGTAAAAAGGGAATATTCCTTCCCCCCCCCCCTCCCAAACCATAATCCTGGATGCAACTCAGTTTATAGGTCTCGTGTTTGTGGGATATCATTTTTAAGTCTCATAAGCCTATAGCACTGAATATACATCTCTTTTCTGGTATTCACGCTTCGGCAAAAGGATTTGGTGAACAGTAAAGGCAGTGTTTCCTTAAATTTTTGGGCGGTGGATGACAGCTAATTTTACATCTGATTTCGCCATTCTAATATTTCTACTCTTTTTGTAACGCTATAAGAATGTCAATGCAAAAAATGAACTCATTACAGTGTCACGCCACTTGATGACAAGGAGGTCCTGTTTTTTAGGCTTAGAATTAATCACTCATGGTGCCGCTTCTAGTGAAAGAGTTCATTATATGAATTATGAAAAATGATTCAGACTTCGAGGGTTTCTTCTATTTTACAGCAAAAATAGTATTTTGGAGTTAACTCGAAATATCTAGCCGGTGCTCCCGATATCGGGTACAATTTTGGAATCTTCCCAACGGCTCGAAACCTCTTTTTCTATAGGCAAGTTAGTTCCTCTTTGTGAATGCCTTAGGTACATTTGGGTCGTGCACATTAGATCCTGCGTCGTTCAAGCAGTAGAATAGAATTTGAATAATATGAAGTATATAGACAAGCATAAAGGATTGGAATATCTTGGGCCCAGCCCCAAGCCCTTCTGAATCAAGGCCTACCGATCCGGTCTCTGGGGCTCTTCTTCCTTGTGAGAAGGTTTGAATGTTATTGGAATTTTGGATATTATGTGTCCTGTCTGTTTAATTTATAATTAAACCATCTTAGTCACCTCAACACGACCGTGATGAATGAGAAATAACAAGTTTAGTTCGTGAATTTTTCTACTAATTTCCAATTTAAATACTCGTATTTCACCTTTTTGTTCTCTTTGATTACAGAGAAGATGATCTATTGATGACAAAAATGCAAGATCAGGACGTCTATAGCTATAAGGATGCAATCGATACAATTTTCGTCTATTAGACTTCTGATCTTCAGTTTCTATAGATCGAAAACGATTCTTTCTTTGCCTCATCTGTATCCGATTACAACTTAGCACTCATCGCGTCAAGTTGGAAACTTCTCAATGATTTTTCTCTGTAGAATTTCTCCAGTCGTTTATACAATTAGTTAGAACTCTCTGTATATAAGCCCTCTGTTTCCAAACGGGTCTGTAAAGTTGGGCGGTAGAGTGGGAGTAGGATGAAGAAATTAGAGGTTTTGATAGGAGTAGGAAAGAGGTGTGGTAGAATTTATTTATTATTTATGTTATTGTATTTGCAAACAGATTCGCCAGTCTACATTTTTACTATCCGTTTCAAATTCGAATTGAAAAAAAAAAGTTTTTCGTTAAATGGTCATCATATAATTAACATTCAATCAGAATTTTTAGAATAGTTGCCATATGAGAATGGTTGATTTTATTTATTTTCAATTAGAGATTTTGGTAAGGGTAGGTCAAAGAGTAATATTTGAAAAATATATAATCCGGAGTAGGGACAGGAGCAACACCAAAATCCTCACCGGGCGCCCGCCCTGGAATATCATTGTCAACGCAGCAGCGTTTTTTTTTGGAAAGGCCCAAGTGTCTCTCATGTGTAATTGTTTTCTTTTTCATGCCTCGTTATACAAAATGGATGATTTCGAAAAGAAGGGAAAGGGTTGATTCTTTTAGTGTCATTTTAAGCTACCAAAAATTATCAGAGCGTAACCTGAAGCTGCATGTCAACTTGGTTAATCCTAGGGCCCTACATGGCATCAGATCAAAATTCGGATCGACCGTTGTAAACAGAGGTATTTTAGTAGAAAGGTGGATATATTATACACCATGTTGAAATTAGAGTAATGTAAGGATTTTCATTGTTTATGACTTGAGGGCCTACTAATCACAATGATTACCGGAAAACTTCACTACTTTGCCCTTACTCGCACTGAACTACAGGCCTACAGGGTTTATTGAACTATATAAGCATACTCTTCGCTCAAAATCTTATGATTTTCTTCAGTTTGAGATAACGACCTACTCAAACGTAAGTAGTAAGTGTCTATTGAATTTGCGTACGGCCATAGCAATTCCTATATTATTTGCGTACAGCACGTTCCATGGCAGCTTTCCAAGGCAGATTATCAGACTAGTTATTTGGCAGTGTGTAATGTAGTCAAGCATGTTTTGAGAGTTTGGTCGTAATAATATAATGTGGTCAAACAGGTTTTTTTCTGTTTTTGTTGTCAATTGCACAATGAATGTACGTCATGAGTTCACGTGTACATTCTTAAAAAGACTGGTGTGATATAAAGTAGTCAAACATGTTTTGGGAGCATGCACGAAATTATGTAACTCAACATCCGTTTTTTATTCGTCCTTGAAAAACTGTATAAAATGTTCATGCACTACAATTTAATTTTCATTATGTTTTAACATATCGAGCATAGTACACTGCATATTATTAACTTTGAAAACAATGGATTCGTCAATTGTCAATGTGAGTACAGCTTATTAAATTTTTTAATTTATTTCCAGATAAAAAGCATTTACCAGTAAATTCAAATTTCAGGGGGACTTAGCCCCCCTCCCCTCCAACAATACAAAACCCATACAATAGTATACTCGTTAGAAAACGCAAAGTACGCTTTTTTCCTCTATGTAAACAAAAACCACCCCCACCCTGCTCTGTAGAAATACTTATTTCATTAAAAAAAAAATGCCCTTTTTTCCAGTTATCAAAATCTTTTTCTGATCTAAATAGAAGCTTCTGTGTTACAAGAAACGGTCACTTTTGGAGAACAGGCGTCGCATGCTCATTTTTCACAGAGATTAAAACCATAGGTGTTTATAATTACAGAAAAGGGCCCTTTTTTGGAACCAAAATTTCAAACGTGTCGCATCTGAAAACAAAAGCTTGGTGATTAAGACGGGCTTTGTCTAATTCTAGCCGGAAACTCAGAATTGATAGGGGGCAAGATCAAAAAAGGGTAATTAGTGATTGGATAATTTTTTAACGTGAAATCTCTGAATAAAATATTTTTGGAGAAATTATTTAAAAGGTATAGTTTATTTATTCTAAAGATAATGACTTAGGCCTCAACAGCAAATCATTTTAATACTTTTCCACAGGGGGGATTTCCACTAGGTATGTTAAGATTCAAGCTAATTCTTGTAGGCTACCTTTTAAAATAGCTTTACGGGGGGGAGGGAGATACACACTACACTCTGCTCATAAATTTGACATCGTGTCTGAGCTTTTTCTGAAAGACTTTAGACTAATGTAATTATTTAAAAGGTACTGTTTATTTATTCTAAAGATAATGACTTAGGCCTCAACGGCAAATCATTTTAATACTTTTCCACAGGGGGATTTCCACTAGGTATGTTAAGATTCAAGCTAATTCTTGTAGGTTACCTTTAAAAATAGCTTTACGGGGTTTGAGGGTGTCGTCTTATTCTGTGTGTGTTTTTTTTTTGTTTACTTGGTGGTCATTCAAAAAGCGAGGATTTTTGTTAAATAAGTAATTCTTGTACCTTTTAAAATAGCTTTACGGGGTTTGAGAGACTCTGAAAGGGGTAATTAGTGATTGAATAATTTTTTAACGTGAAATCTCTGAATAAAATATTTTTGGAGAAATTATTTAAAAGGTATAGTTTATTTATTCTAAAGATAATGACTTAGGCCTCAACAGCAAATCATTTTAATACTTTTCCACAGGGGGATTTCCACTAGGTATGTTAAGATTCAAGCTAATTCTTGTAGGCTACCTTTTAAAATAGCTTTATTTATTCTAAATATAATGACTTAGGCCTCAACGGCAAATCATTTTAGTACTTTTCCACAGGGGGATTTCCACTAGGTATGTTAAGATTCAAGCTAATTCTTGTAGGCTACCTTTTAAAATAGCTTTACGGGGTTTGAGGGTGTCGTCTTATTCTGTCTGTGTTTTTTTTTTGTTTACTTGGTGATCATTCAAAAAGCGAGGATTTTTGTTAAATAAGTAATTCTTGTACCTTTTAAAATAGCTTTACGGGGTTTGAGAGACTCTGAAAACAACTTCAACCGTGGCCAGCCCCCCCCCCCCCCCGTGATCAGAAATTAAATTATAAAAAAAAAGTTTCTTCAACTGAAAGTAAGGAGCAACATCAAAACTTAAAAACGGACAGAAAATAGAGGCTGTTTCCAAAAGATCCCCCCAAACTAAAAATTTTCCAAAATTTTACTTTAAAAGCTTTTCTTTTTAAATATTTCTAAAGTGCTAAGACATAGAGTGCTACAAACACCAGAATAAACTTTACAGGGCAATTTATCTGTAAAAGAGGGCTTATTATTTCCTTACTAAATTTTTCTTCTTTTTTAAGGATGTGGAGGTGGACTCATTCAATTACCCTCCCTCCGAAAAGAGACCAAGATGGGATGATATCACATCGATGCAAGCTGCAAGACCATCAATCATCAGATATGCTAGCTCCATTACAAGTTCTCTGGGCCAGCCAGGAGCCGCTCCAGCCAGTGTCAGCTCTGCACAAACCTCTAAGCAACCTGGCAGAAAATTCAAGAGCGAATGGATAGATTCTCATAATGCATCAGCCTCATCTAGTCAAGATCGGGAGGTCACCCCCTATCAAGCATTGCCGGGGCCTTCACGACCAATGCAAGGCGAGAATGATGTGGCCCCTACAGCTCTCGACATGCAAGCTGCAAATTTAAATGTGAGTTTTCAAATATTATTTCTCGCTAATGATTCTTTTTCCCAAGTCAATTTGAAGGAGTGTGTGAGCGGTACATGCGCCGCTTATTTTTCTGTATACCCGATAATTCATGGAGATAATATAATGAATATTGCAAATTCAATAACGTCGTAATGATTTTCATTATTTTGTTGTGTGTGTGTGTGTGTGAGCGGTGCATGCGCCGCGTCTACTCGATAATTCATTGAGATAGTGTAAATTCAATATCGTTGTAATGATTGAATGGCATATATTTCCATATCATTATTTCTTAAGTTTGATCCGAGCGCTGAAATTTTTTCATCATACATTTCAACTGAATTGTATTTTAATGCTGATTTTGAATATCTTTAAATTATTTTGTTTACCTTAATCCATCAAAAGTTATGAGAAAATTAAGAATTTTAAAGTAGAAATTCAGACGTCGCATAAATTGTTTCCACAGCGCATTTCTATCTGACACTGTTTCCGCAGCGCGTTATAGGCTAATGGAATATAGGCTAAGGGGTTAGAAACGCAATTTCAACCTGTAAGAATATTTCAGCGTGTGTGTGTGTGTGTGTGCGTGTGTGTGTGTGTGTGTGTGTGTGTGTGTGTGTGTGTATGTGTGTGTGTGTGTGTGTGTGTGTGTGTGTGTGTGTGTGTGTGTGTGTGTGTGTGTGTGGTGTGTGTGTGTGTGTGTGTGTGTGTGTGTGTGTGTGTGTGTGTGTGTGTGTGTGTGTGTGTGTGTGTGTGTGTGTGTGTGTGTGTGTGTGTGTGTGTGTGGTGTGTGTGTGTGTGTGTGTGTGTGTGTGTGTGTGTGTGTGTGTGTGTGTGTGTGTGTGTGTGTGTGTGTGTGTGTGTGTGTGTGTGTGTGTGGTGTGTGTGTGTGTGTGTGTGTGTGTGTGTGTGTGTGTGTGTGTGTGTGTGTGTGTGTGTGTGTGTGTGTGTGTGGTGTGTGTGTGTGTGTGTGTGTGTGTGTGTGTGTGTGTGTGTGTGTGTGTGTGTGTGGTGTGTGTGTGTGTGTGTGTGTGTGTGTGTGTGGTGTGTGTGTGTGTGTGTGTGTGTGTGTGTGCTGTGTGTGTGTGTGTGTGTGTGTGTGTGTGTGTGTGTGTGTGTGTGTGTGTGTGTGTGTGTGTGTGCGTGCGTGTGTGTATGTGTGTTATTAACAAAATTTGTAATTTATTATGCATTGTTTTGTAAATAATGCTATAAGCAAAAATTTGTAATTTATTATGCATTTGTTTGATAAATTCGAATCCAATTAAGAAAAAAAAATGTTTGATAAAAAAAAAGAAAAGTGTGCTATAATTGTGATAAAACTTTCGTCAAAGAAAAAAACTTAATCCATTCATTTTCTAGTTTCAGGGGGAAGCTGTGAAAACTTCTGACTTCCCTGGCCCGGGACTTCAAAGTATCATGGGTAATTGTCCCCTCTCGCCGGATGATATTAGTGAAGGTATGCCATTTAATATCCCCTAGGATTTTCAATTTACAGCTGAAGAAATGGACAGTCTTCTGCAAATTGTTGGACCTAATTTTTCCGGGGACATTTTTGACGATAGTTTTACTATTAGTGAATTGAGTCCTGTGCAAATAGGTGCAGGACATGAAAATAGTGTCACGTCCCCGGAATTACGTGAATTTTATTTGTTAGAGTCTGCTCTAGGTCACTTACAAACATATAGGGTAGATTTTAACCCTCCCGAGGAAAACGTGATTGACGGGGGCATTATTTTAACAGACCCTGTAAATGTTCTCCATAGCTACATCGACAGAATTCGAGCACAAATTGAGATTCAGATTCAGAAATAGGAGGGTCAAGGGGGAATTAAAGCATCAGTAAATCAAAAAGTTTATTTATAAAAGGGGACATCTGGGGAAATTTTTTATTTTCATTTTTCAACTGGCAATCAAACTTTTTACCCTGGTCTAAGTGAATTTGAGGACAACTTTTTTAACTGGGTAAATAAATTAATATTGACTTTGGACACGTTTAACGAGAGGAGAAGTGGGTCCACAATTTTATACATTGAACACATGGATCTGAATCTCAGTAGATTTAAAAAAAACTTTATTTTAAGAGGGGCGGGGAGATGTAGTCGACGAATAAATTGCCACCCAGATTTGTCGGCTACAGGAGGGGTTCAAGGTTTCAGATTTGACACGGGGCTGCAATGCTTTAAATATGCATTTTTAGCAGCAGCCCATAAAACATTAAACAAAGATTCAACAATGAAAAATCTTGACGGACTTGCTCGTAACGGTGGAGAAAATTTCCCTAAAGTAAATTTTGACTGTTTAGAGGGGAAATAGCCGGTGTCCTTGAAAGAAATAGCCATATTTGAAAAAGCAAATGAAAATCTTGGGTTGGGGGTGGTTGTTCTCCAGTATGACACGGAATTTGTAGATGGGGGAAAGAAACCAAATAAAAAATGGGTTTTGTATTCAGTTAGGACACCGATGGTGGAAAATGTTAAAAATTGGGTTTGGGTTATTTACGAGCCTCCCAAAGATGTAAATTCCTATGGTCATTTTTTCCCTGTTACAGCAATAAGTCGACTCCTATCCCAAAGCAAGAACAAAGGAGAATGTCTCTATTGTCCCATGTGCCTTTCCTCATTTAGATCTGAGCGAACATTCTCGGATCACATGGGGCATTGCAAAATTCATGGCAATCAACGAAGAGAAATGCCGGCAGAAGGCAAAGATACTTTACAATTTAAAAATTTCCAAAATTCCCTGCTACAAGTTGATAAAGTGTCTTTAGATTGTGAATCAAGACTGGTTGAGGTATCAGACCCATCAAGGCCAAATATAATCAAGGAACACAAACTAGTTGCGTGTTCCTATGCGCATGCCCGTCGCGATTCCAACAATAAAATGCAGTTGGAAGAGTTTTTTTGGCTATGGATGAGGAGGGTAGTATGGAAAAGTTATTGATATCTCTAATAAAAACAGCAAACGGCGCAATTTCACGATTGCGTCACACCAACTACCCAATGACATTATCAGATAAGGAGCAACTGGCACTAGAAAAGGGGACCATTTGCTGGGTTTGTAGAGGTGCTCTTGCCCCAAAAGACGCTGTCCAGGATCATAATCACCTTATTGACCCGAATTCAACGGGAAAAAGTAACTTTCGGGAAAAAGTAACTTTTGGGCTCACAATTCATGTAATTTAAAAATTAAACAGCAACTCTTTCTTCCGGTTTTTATACATAACTCTAACTACGATCTGAATTATGTGCTACCAGAAATGGCACATCTTCAAAGAAATGCAACAGTGGATAATGCATGGGTGATAGACGGCTTTTCCTACAAAATCATTCCTAAATCATCGGAAAAGTTGCTTGTTTTGGAATTTATGTGGAAATTTGTTGAAGCCGACGTTGAGTACACGAATAAAATTCGCTTTTTAGATTCCTACAGTTTTTTCCCCAAATCATTGAGCGAATTAATTCAGGTGCAGAAAAACGATGACGGCTGCAACGCTTTCCCCCTTCTCAAGCAACAATTTCCAAATGATTTATATGATTTGTTGACGGTCAAGGGCATATATCCTTATGATTATTATTGCTCCATGTCGAGATTCGCCGAGGAAACTATTCCTTCGATTGAATCTTTTTACGACAGTCTACACGATCGTAGGTGCACCCCCCATGAATACAGTTTTGCTAAAAAAGTTTGGGCAGAGGGAGGGTGTAAAAATGGGTTTGACTACTGCAAGCTGTATTTGTCGAGTGATGTGTTAACTTTGTTAGACATTATGTGTAAAAATACGGACAAAATCTATGGGGAATTTAATCTTGATTTGGGCTATTATTTTTCATCTCCTCATCTGGTAATGGACCTCATCCTAAAAATTAGCGGGGAAAAAATCGGGCTAATCACAGACATTGATCAGCATCTGTTCATCGAAAGTTCAATGAGGGGTGGATTTGTTTTTCACGGGGATCGTATCTTGGAAACTGATCCAACTGGAGAGAAGACGGGGACAAAATCGGATGCAGTTTTCCTTGATATGAATTCTCTCTACCCCTCGGCCATGTCTCATTATACGCTACCTTGCGGTGACTATAAATAGCTCAATGACCCTCAAGCTCCCCATTTCCCCAACATTGACAGTGTTGAGGAGAATGGACCGGTTGGATGGTTTTTTGAAATTGATGGGGAGATATCAGTTGAGCTTCACGATTCAGTAAAGGATTTTTTTTCCCTTGCATCAATAGACCTGTGACTAAGGACTCTTTGAGCCCCCGCAATACGCGTTTAGTCGAGTAGGACGGATTGCATTGGTCACCTTCAAAACAAAAACTTATTGCTGACCTTCTGCCGAAAAAAAATATTGTTGTACATCATGTGACCTTAAAATGGATGTGCAACAACGGTTTCAACGTCACAAAGGTTCACAGAGCGCTCCAGTTTAGCCAAAAACCATATCTAAAAACGTTTGTTGACACTTTTGTCAAGAAACGTTCTGAAGCGCAGACGAAAGCCGAAAAAGAAATTTATAAACTCATTTTGAATTCGGCTTTTGGCAAAATGTGTGAGAGTGTTCGCAATAGGAATCGTTGTGACGTCGTGACCGACCCCCAACAATGTGCTCGAATTATTGCCGATCCAAATTACACTTCCTTCACAATTATTGGCCCGGACATGGTACTATTGAATAGGAAAAAAAGACGCATTGTATTAAATAAAAATATTGCTGCAGGCAGTGCGATCTTGGAGATCTCTAAAAAGCTCATGTTGGAATTCTGCTACAATGTGGCTCGGGTACAGTGGCCGGAAAAGGGGCAAGTAGAGGTCTGCTACGGGGACACAGATTCTCTACTGTTAAAAGTAAAAACCCCAAATCTAATTGATGATTTGGCGCACGGTAAAATTATCAGCTCACGGATGGACTACACCAATTGGAGTGGGCTATACCCAGAGCTAGTGAAACGTCGGGTGCCAAATCAGCTTTTATTTTTAAATCAGAAACGGGAAGCGACATGATTTCCAGTGGTATGTTTGTAAGTCCGAAGGTGTACTTTATACAGACACACGACGAAGAAATCAAGAAACGTTGCAAAGGAGTACCCACGCACTATGTGGATAAGAATTTCAACATGGACATCTATAGGAATTGTATTGTTCAAAATACAATTCCACGAGCCAAATTGCTGGCAATTCGTTCTCTCAACTACAGGAACTTTACTGTAAATGTAGAAAAAATTGCCATGAGTACCATCTCCGACAAGGTCTATGTTTGTCAAGATGGTGTGACTACCCTCCCCCTTGGGCACTATTTAACTTCAGACCGGGCCGAATGTGTTATCCATAGGGAAAGTCTCGGTTTGAATAAGTCCAGTAAATTTTTTCCTAAAACCTTTGGGGGGGCCTCGCGGCCCGGGGGGGGGGGGGGGGGGGGGGGGGCCGCCAGCGGGGGGGGGGGCACCGTCAGCCACTACCAAAGTTACCTTTTTTGACTTAGAGCAGATTTTTTTTTGTGCTTTTGTAAATGTTTCATTGAAATTTAAAAAAAAGTGATATTCTTCTAATAAATGTTGTATTTTTCTATAAATAAATAAGAAAAAAGTGTTTTTTTCTCTCTGTGCCTATGTAAATGTTGTATTTTTTATTATAAATAAATTAAAAAAAAGTGTATTTTTTTCAAGTTTAATGTGCTTTTTTTTCAATGTAGTATTTTTTTAAGTATTGTTACTTTTTTATGCATATAATAAAAGAAAATATGATTCTTTATTCGTCTTCTTCTTCTTATTATTATTCTTGAATGGAGTAGTAGTAGTAGTAGTAGTAGGGAAATTATTTAGTCATTAGACAACTATGGTCTACAGTTAGTTGTCCAGGTGAACTATTGAAGGGAACATGTATCAATTTAAAACACCATTCAGATCGTTTCTGTGTGGGCCCCCAATGTCAGGCAAAACAACACTCTTAACTAAAATAATTAAAAATTGCGATAAAATGTTTGTGGAAAAGCCGAAAAAAATCTACTATTGTTACAGTATTTGGCAGGAGTCATACGATAAAATAAAAGCAATTGCTGCCACCACGGGTTTGGTGCAGATACAATTCATACAGGGACTTGATGTTTTCAGCATTATTGAACCAAACTCTTGGCTGATCATTGACGATCTGGCTGAATCTAATGAACAATGGTCCCAGGAAATGCTGCAATTGTTCACCGTTCGCTCTCATCATGAACAGATTTCCGTTACTCTGGTTCTGCACAATCTCTTTCATCAGAGCAAATGTATGCGATCACTTGCATTGAACTGCACCTATTATATCATCTACAGAGTTGTTCGTGATTCTAGCTCGCTAATAACCCTCAATAAACAAATCTATCCAGGTGCCCCCAAATTTCTGCTCTCAGCATACAATCAGACAACTAATAAACCCCACGGCTATATCCTATTAGGTCTTAATCAAAATACATCCGAGGATCTGCGTGTAGTCACAGATATTTTTGACAATGAAATTACAGTATATCTCCCCGTGAACACTAAAAAGACCTATTAGTCGGTATCATGACACTGAAGAAACTACATGAAAATAGACATCTGTTTTCAGTTCTAAGCACTTCAAAATCTCCACTTAGGAAAGCCATACTCAAACATGGTATTGACAATGATTTCATTAATCTAATATCTGAACTTTGTTTAAATTTGATCGAGGGTAATGTTCAACTGCCACAAGTAGTTAAGCAACAGGCAAAGCAACATCGTTCCATTGTACGTACATTGGCCTCTAAAAACAAAGGAAAGAATTTTAAAAAGAAACGACTTCTTCAGGCGGGTGGTACCTTTTTCACGCTTTTACTGCCAATAATTGCAGGACTTGTAAACAGTTTTCTCTAGATGGCAAAACCCTATAAATTGACTCCAATAGAACTCGCCCTCTCACCCGTGGAATACTTTGAGAACAATCTGAGTAAATTCCTTGACAACAAGAATATTGAGGATGATAAAAAACTGCTTTTACTTCAAGATGCACTTCGCCGAGTGGACAAACATAAGCCCTATCGTATGAAGGCCACTGCTGCTGCTGCTGCTATTGATCACAAAAAAGAATCATCTCCTCAAGAGCCTGCTGGAACACCATTAAAGAAGGAAGAATTGGATTCAATTGTATTGAAAATTGGAAATCTAATGCCCCACTCATATCGTGAACAAAGTAAACGACTCCTAGCCTATCTCATGGTAAGTGGTCAAGATCATATTCAAGTTGAGAGCAATGGGAAAGGGATTATAATTCAGGGCAAGAGCTATAATCTACTTGATTTAATCTATGATATTGTTACAAATCGTAAAGGACTATTATTATTTGACGCTCATCTATACAACTTTCTAAATACATTAAACTTTCCCAAAAGTCTTATTAGCAATAATCAAATTCTAAAAAAATTAAATGAACATGTATCATTGTCAACACCACCACCAACATTAAAATATGAAGAAGAAGAAGATTTTAAATCAATTTTGGAAAATACTAGCACACCACTGATAGCTAGACAAAAGCGAAGACGTGTCAAGTCAACGTCACCACCACCACCACCAACCGCCAGTATACAAAAGGGTAGTGGACGTTACACAACGTGTTTACGTTCAAAATGAATGAAGTTCTGAAACGTGTTTATGAAAATATCGGTGAAGTGGGGAGTTTAAGTTCACCCACCACTCTTTCCAAGGTCACTGGTGTTCACACTAAAAGTGTACAAGACTATCTACAAAATGAATCAAGTTACACTCTGCATAGAAATCATAGACTTCGTGCTAATCAATATCGAAAAACTAAAGCCTTTTTCCCATTGCATATAATTCAAGCAGATCTCCTGACTTTAGATGAGGTTCAACGACGTCACAATACACCGTACAAGTACATTCTACTTGCAATCAGTGTTTTAGTCGCTATGCATATGCAATTCCATTGCGATCAAAGAGAGGCGTTGAAGTTGCTCAGGCCATTGAAAGTATTCTCGAACAGGATTCATATAAAAAAATTCAAACGGATCGTGGTAGTGAATTTGTTAACCCCCATGTTGCAAAAGTACTAGTGAAATATAGTACACTGCTCTATCATAGTCATAGTCCTATAAAGGCTGCATTGGCCGAACGATTGATAAGAACTATTCGACTTTTAATTTCAAGATATTGTACATTGAAAAATACACCGGCTTTTATTCATGATTTAGATAAAATCATGTTGATTTATAATCAACGACCTCATCGATCATTGTCCAACTCTACGCCAACGGAAGTTCATCATTCTGATCATGATACAATTGACACCTTTCTTAAACAGTATTCCAATGAAACAATTTTCAAGAAGAAAAATAAATTCAATGTTGGTGATACTGTTCGAATTAATAGGACAACTAATGTTTTTGAAAAGGGGAATTACTTGTGGTCCACCGAACTTTTTAAAGTGGCAAAAATCCTAGACGCTAAACCCATAACTTATCGTTTGCGCGATACCAAAGACGAAGAGATTCTCGGTGGCTTTTATGACTATGAACTACAAAAAGTTAAAAATAATAGTGAAATCTATCAAATTGAAAAGATATTAAAGTCTCGTACTCGCAGGGGTAAGAAACAGTTACTTGTTCGGTGGCTAGGATACAACTCTGATTTTGATTCTTGGATCGGTGTTGAAGATATTGACAATGCCCAATGATTTTTATGTATCTTTTATGTCCAATGTTTCCGATCCTCTCTACAACGACTTGAATACGACAAGTGATTTTTGGACAAAACTCTCCCCCGCCATCAAATTTGACGGTGCGTATGAAGTGGCTCTTGTCGATTGTATTCTCAAAAATACCTATGACATCCTGAGAAAGGATCGTGTGTATTATATAAAAGTTATACCATTCGATTGGACACTCTTTGTCGACTATGAATGGGTTGAAGCACTTAAATCTAGCGAATATCCACATGCCAAATTGAAATATATTGAATATGATAATATGACAGATTTGTGTCGTACAATCAATAGAAAAATCTCATATCGTAGGAATGGTAAATTCCATTTTAATTATTCATTGGAACACGATAGGATTTACATTACCTCACCTGTTGACACTGAAATAATTATTCTCAATGATAATCTGAGAGACGTTCTTGGCTTTAAACAGAATACGATCAATGGGGAAAATGCTGGCGCCGTTTACGGGATGAATCAAGTTATTTTTGCTGATTATCCACCTGGTTTCGCCTCGGACTCTAGCATATTTCTCTATGCATCCTTTGTGGAAACATCGAGAGTCGGTAATTCAAATGTCCCCCTCCTACGTGTTCTTGAACGAAAAACAACTCATGAACTTGTTCATCACTATAATATAAAGTATCTTCAGTATGTTCCTGTAAACACTTCGTATTTGGAACTCTGTCAGTTAACACTAAGAAGTGAATTGGGTGATCCTCTAGCAATAACAAAAGGCTTAGCAGTGATTACATGTCATTTTCGACCCATTGTCGGCGATAGCACAATCACCTAAAATGAACAGTAGAAGAATTCCATTTGTCTGCCCCGATATCGATTGCTATGTTGATGCTTTGAGTCCACGTCAAATAGGCAATGGATTGGACTACTACAAGGGTCGTACTACAATGTCTGGCTATGGTCTTGGTAGCTGGTTTGCTAGGCTATTTCGTTCTGCACTACCCCTTGCCAGAAAATATCTTGTACCTGCTGCATCAAATTTTGCTGCCTCCACACTACAGGACTGGGGGTCGGGCAAGAATTCCAAGGAGAGTGTTAAGGTAAATATTAGATCTTCAGCAAGAGCCGTTGGTGAGCAACTAAAATCTCGACAAAATGGGGAGGGATTGAAAAGGATGCGTTCGCGTCATTCACTCATCAGTCTCCACCCAGGCAGGAAGCAAAGGACATCAACAAGGACTTTGAGGAATAAAACAACGAAGGCCAATAAGAAGAAAAAGAAAAAGATTGTTAGATCAAAGAAGGATTTCTTCTCTTAAGATGACTTATCTCCCCCACAGGGAATCATATCCATCAATCAGTTCCTCATCGAATCTATTCAATGCTGAAAGTGTTGATGTCAGTGTCAAGTATGGCTACTATGAACAATTTCATCCCCAACAACCCCTCTCGGAGAATATACACTTTCAAATATTTTCCAATGAAGACTATTTCATTGATTTGTCGTCAACATTTATTGATTTAAATGTTGTGGTGAAGAAAAAGTCAGATAATACAACTCCAAATGCCGGCGATGGTCTCTCCTATGAAAACTGTATTCTACACAACCTATTCAAACAAATCAATGTATTTATTAATGGAACATTGGTGAGCACTAGCAATAATTTATCAAACTATGCAAGCTACATACAATTTATGATGATGACACCAAAGGCATACAAGGAGTTGAGAGGACAATCATTGGGCTATGAATATCGATCAGGTGTTGATACTGATGGTGAGTTGACTACTGCAGTGACCCAAGAGTATCATCTGGTTGGAAAATTAAATCATGAGATATTCAATATATCCCAATGGCTACCCCCTAATGTCAAGATTGACATAAAGTTACAGCTGGCCCCATCGAATTTCATTTTGAGAAAAACACTTCCTGCAGCACCCGATGCAAATGTCATTATCACATCGGCAATTCTCCACGTCCGAAAACAACAAGTTATGAGCTCTGTTGCATTGGCAGTGGAAAAGCTAAGAGCCAATGGCAACAACATTAAACTTCTTGTCCCCCATACGATCACCAATCAACGTCACATTGCCACCGGCTCTCGTAGCTATAGCGATTCATCATTTATCAATGGAGAAATCCCATCAAAATTGGCTTTGGCCTTTGTGAAGAGTGGCAGTGCCGTTGGATCCTGGACTGAATCCCCCCATGACTTTAATTTTTTCGGTCTATCTAGCCTTGTGTGCAAGGTGAATGGTATTCCACTGTACACTCTATCATTTGACAAAAAATCCTATAGAACTCTGTACGAGTTGACCATGCAATCCCTAGATCATGACTCAACTATTTGAAAATGGAATAACCGATTCAATGTTTTCAAAAAATCATGGGGTAATTGTTTTGGACTTGTCGGGGACTCAGGATATGAGCATAGTACGAATAGGGAATGTACGTTTAGAGTGTACATTTGCTGATGCTTTGACTGAGAGTATCACGCTAATATCACTGAGTCAATTTGAAACCTATTGGGAAATCACACCCGACGGCAGTGTTCTACTAGACCTAGCACCATGAACACAAACCAAATAATCAACGTATTTAGTATGGATCTATACATGTCCCAGTACAAGTCCTATTGCATACCTTCGGACTTCATTGAAAAAATTCCAAGTGTTAACAATACCCTAATCATTGTTAATAGCAGTCCATCGAGTTTGAAGACTGGCCATTGGCTATGCATCTTTCAAACAGCGAAGAATATTGAATTTTTTGATCCTCTTGGCCTATCGTATAAATTCTACACTCCATACATCAGCAACTTTATTGAAAGCAGTGGGAAAACCATTATTCAAAATCAACGAAGAGTACAGGATTTAACGACTAAGACATGTGGCTTTCATGCACTACTCTTTTTCATGTTCAGATGTCGTGGCTACACCTACAAGCAGTTTCTTGACATCTACGTTGACTTACCTCGATTGAACGACTTTCTAGTGGAAAATATACTTACAAGCGTATTTAATATTGATTTTAGTGCCCTACGAATAAAATGTTCTAAAAATGTATGTGAAATTGTTTATTAATAAAAATTTATATACATGATAAAACGACTTTTCTACTCTTTAGATTTCATCTTCTACTAGGTATAGGTATTTTTCGACAACAACTAGTGCAGGTAGATTATCTGAATTCACAGTGTACTGATCCTGATGTACTGCAATGTCAGGGTCACATTTTCTACAGTAGAGTGTAACTTCACTCTTGTCATATCTCTTTGTATAGTCAATGATACTATTCTCATTCATTCTATAGAATTCACATGTTTCAATTTGCTTATTCGAAGCAATTTCACAAACAGTGTCCTCAAGTGTCGAATCACATTCCGTCACAGCCAAATAAAAATCAGTGGGCTTATAATCGTAACACCCACTGTCTTCACAACGATGACGTAGAAAGCATATTCTTTTGTTGTTCCAGCAGTTGAATCGTTGACCCGGCTCCTCCTACAAGAACAATCTAAAACCACGACGATACCAATCTCGTAGCAATAAACTAAAATCACGATTAGGATTCTTTCCAATCATACCGGAATATGTATTCTCCCACTGATTAGATTTATCATAATGGCAATTGGAGCATAGGTGCCCTCTAGGATGAGAGTCACACACCTCTTCAAGACAGGAATTACAACCTTTAATTTGTACAGCATATCCTCTATGCAATTTACACGGGTTGCATAATCTACACTTTTCATCATACTCGTCAATCATTGTGCAATTCTCACATGATGACCAGCTGCCCAGTGTGTACATACATAGGGGACATGTATGGAACATTTTTTCATGTGTTGACACTCTCACTGCCACAATGAAACTGAGCTAGCAACAACAAAAATTGTCTGAGATAGAGAGAGAGAGAGGAGTAAATCATCCTTGAGCACCATCTTTCTCATGAAAAAAGTCCTAAATTTCTAAACTAGTGTTTAAAAGCATATCCACAATATCATTTTGCCGCGTCGTGATCAATATATCAATAAATTGTGTAAATGCATTTGGACCACGACGTAGAAGCTTCATACAATAGTCTAATAATGGAGAATCACTTTTCATTATATCGACAAGCATTCCCCGAGAAAATATCTTCCTTTGAATAGACAACTCTAGAAAATCGTCATCTAGAATCAAACGTTTTTCCATAAGCACTATATTCCCCATGATTCGCTCTTTCTCAAATCTATCCATTTTTTAGAGTCCTAACTCTCTCACAACCAATTTCAGACTAACCAGAATTTCCTTTTGTACTCTAAAAATATACGCTAGTCTACTATAGAAAGAAAAATACCTTTGATTTAGAAACAATTTTATTGAACATAATTACAATAATAGTATTCACTGATGCATTTTGTTCTCATCAATATATTTCGATAGGACATCTAATGCTGACCGAAGTTTATTTATATGGAGAATATTCACTTTTCCAGCAAAACATAGTTGCTCCTCCTGTTTAAACTTGCTTAATGATATCACGTATCTAGCATACATAGTGTCCCATTCAAGGCATAGTCTACAGCCAGCGGTTATTTCCACAGCCACATTGGGTACTCGTATATCTTTGCTGCTGCTGTCAGCTCCATCATTAATCTCCAATAATGTAAATGCACCACTCATTTTTTTCTCCACTAATATCCTCTCAAATAAACTATTCTCTTTGAATTCAATTATCTTACTAATATGAATTGTAATGAAAATCAGACCTTTTATTCAAATCCCAACCACAAATCAAGTTATCGTATAGGGAGTAACCTCCGCTCTCTGATTGACTCATAAAAAACGGGTGTTACCTCGAAAAACCGGTTCGGTTGACTTATATAATTTCGTGCATGCTCCCAAAACATGTTTGACTACTTTATATCATACCAGTTTTTTTTTTAAGAATGTGCATGTGAACTCATGACGTACATTCATTGTGCAATTGACAACAAAAACAGAAAAAAACCTGTTTGACCACATTATACACTGCCAAATAACTAGTCTGATAATCTGCCTTGGAAAGCTGCCACGGAACATGCTGTACGCAAATAATATAGGAATTGTTATGGCCGTACGCAAATTCAATAGATACTTACTACTAACGTATGTCGTCCGCATAATATAATAATAACAATAGATCCACACCGCAGAAAATAAAACTTATCAGGACTTCCTTTTGTGAAGATACAACCCTACTATTATAAAGGGAAGGCGATGAAATCGTGCCCTCACGAATACCCTTTCTCATCGGACTTATCATCTTTGAAGTAAACTTTCCATTTGACGAAGGCAATTTCAACCTGACACGAAGCCGTCCATACATTCAACGAAAGGTACTGTTGCAGATATGTCTAAACCCCGTTGCAAAGCTGAAACAAGTATTTATGTGTGTATACTAGAACCGAACGTCCTTCTCACATCAAGACCTGCAAGATATTGTACTCCAATTTCAGTCGTATCAATTACCACATTTGCGAGTATTGCATGGACATACTCACGACTGAGACCTTTTTTGAATCCAAACTGGTTACCATGAACACCGGTTATAATGCAGAACACAGTGAATTTATCTTATCAGATACGAGCAGTTCTAGCAACTTACAAAGTACTGGGAAAACAGCAATGGTTCGGTACGACTATACTTAGATGACGATTTACCCTTCTTAATGACAATCGCTATTAAACCGATTCTTTTTCAACTTTAGAATAGTACTACATACTTTAGCTACAGTGGCAACGTAAGAAGGGCTGATGGGCAGTGGACCACTAATTTAGCTTAATTAGCTCATACTCATATTGAGCTTCAAGGAAACTGTCAGGAGATGCAAACTCACTCGCAAAATATTCAATCCAATCACTTTCATTTGGAATGTTTTTAGAAGTGCTATTAACAGCTCTTCATTTCAGGAGCTTCCACACAGCATTTGGGTCACTTTGAAGGGCCTGGCTTGATCACTTCTTCCCTATGCTGCGAAAGATACTTCACAAACTGTCTTTTTGTTAAGCACCCAATATCATTGACGATACTATGACTAGGCCGACCGCAATCAACCTACAATCTAAGCCAGAAATTAGACGCACTACAAGCTTCCAAAAGGGGTGGGTTTTGGGACCAACGGTAAACTTCAAAACCACAACATACTTTTCCTGTGGGCATAGGTACCATTTGAGTACAATGCAGGGCATGTGTTATCTCGGATGTGTAAACGTTTAGTAGGAGCTGCCTTTTATCTTCCATACATTCTGAATTGACTGTAACAGTTGAAACGGTATCTTAATTTTAGACAGGATATCATCAAGCACGACTTTTTACAAAAATTCGTCAGTCCTGTTCCGCTTGGGGCATATGTAAAAATTACAAGAGTTGAGTAAAGGAAAAGGGCCGGAAAAACACATCAAAGTGTCATCGCGTAAAGGACAAGGGGGTATCACCTCCTCTGAACAAAGTATAAACTCAAGATATGATGTTGCACCAGAACCGCAGACATATGTGATATATCTTCTCAGCTGGTAGACCGCTATTAATCATGGAGCACAACGTTTTTGGAACTTATGATCAGGGACAGGTCTCACGATACCAAGGTGAGAGGGGCTGCTTACTGTAGATTACACTCTCTTGTCATTGTTAGCAAGCGCTTTCGCATGCGAATTTGCAGCTATTTTAAGTATCTCTCGCCATTCACTCTTTATTAGCTTTAAGAATAGAATAGGGAGCTAGGAACCTCCACAAATGTGGTCGAGGTAGCCTTTACCAGCATTGGGATATTCTTGCCCCTTGCTGGGTTTTTTTCGCAATTACGGCGTACATGTGCTTTATAGAAGATGAGGTATTAGGAACTTAAAAGAGTGTGGGTTGGGCATGAGAACTCTCAAAAGCAATAAAATTATCAAAAGCCGTACATTTTCCTAGTCCATTAGCTTTTTTTGCGAGGGAAGCTTTTACTTCTATTGGGATGGAGGAAACTTAGTCAGGCTGAAAAATGACAAATCTTAGGAGCACCACTTTCTTTTCGTCACAGTTTCGAATCACATAGAATAGATAAAGGACACATTCTTACCAATCTGTGGGTGATTTGGTACTTGCACAACAATCCATTTGCACATTTTTGCACAACAAAACATTTTTTTGCTTTGCTAATCGCATCCGCCTGTAAAAATTTGCTGTATTCGCAATTTCTTCTGGTTGATTACCAGCTTCATTTGTACGGTAAACAAAATTCAATACAGGATTCCAAGGTAGTTTCTCGGTCTTCATCTTTATTCAGTAAAATACTAAAATAAGTTTGGATAGACAGAGTCCGTGGAAGGAACTCACAACTTCAATTTTGCGGAATAACTTCAAATATCCAGGAAGGTGGGAAGCGTCGGGACCCACTCATATGTTCCCGTAATTTACGGGTAACTAAATACCGGTGGGAAACATGGCGCTTGCGGTAGATTTCCTCCCCTGTTTATCTTGTAAGATGTGTAAAAATCGGTATGTAAGGGCTTCTGAGCTTGTTGATTACGAATCTGAAGCAGATTTTGCACCGTAGGAACTCTAAAGTCAAAACATATAACGAACTTATTTACGATGGTGTTTATTTTCCCCTCCAATTGATATTCAAATACAGATAAGCTTGCTGATCATAGGCAGCGCAATAGCGCTGCCTAAGTAAAGAACGATGTTGGCACAATGTATTATTTATTTTTTTTGGGGGGGGGGGGGGGGTTAGACCAGGGTACTTCGTATCGAAGGAGTTCTCGTAGAAACTTCGAAAAAGGCTCATTCGATTGGAAATTGGAGTGCTTTGTACCCTTTTTAATAGTCGGAAGGGATTGGAAGGCAACTAACATCCCTTCCACGCCCACCATCTCCCCAAACACATCCAATCAAAATGTTGAGATAGCCATTTTGTTCAGCGTAGTTGATTTCCTGATAGAAATTATGTTTTTGAGGAGGACACTCCTCCACACCTTCAGGGCAAGGGTTTTAAGTTATGCCCAGGGGGGCATATAAGATTTTATAGAAAGCGTTGTCGTAGAAACTTCAAAAAGGACTTATTCGATTGGAAATTCAAAGGGCTAGTGCCCTTTTTAATAGCCGAAAGTGATTTGAGGGTAACTAACCCCCCTCTCACGCCCACCTTTTCCCCAAACACATCCAATCAAAATTTTGAGATAGCCATTTTGTTCAACGTAGTTGAAAGTTCTGAAAATTAGATCTTTGAGGATGACAACCCCCCCCCCCACAGCCCTCATGGCAAGGGTTATAAGGTATGTCCTGGGGGCATATGAGGTTTTTATAGAAGGAGTTGTCGTAGAAACTTCAAAAAGGGCTCATTCGATTGGAAATTGAAAGGGCTAGAGTCCTTTTTAATAGTCGAAAGTGATTGAAGAACAACTAAGCACCTCTTACGCCCGCCATTTCCCCAAACACATCTGATCTAAATTTTAAGATATTCATTTTGTTCAACGTAGTTGAAAGTTCTGGAAATTAGGTCTTTGAGGATGACAACCCTCCCCCCCCCTACCAGAACCCTCAGGGCAAGGGTTGTAAGGTATGCACTGGGAGCATATATGGTTTCTAAAGAAAGTTTTGTTGTAGAAACTTCAAAAAGGGCTCATTTGATTGGAAATTGAAAGGGCTATTGCCCTTTTTAATTGTCGAAAGTGAATGGGGAGCAACTAACCCCTCTCTCACGCCCACCATTTCCCCAAAGACATTCAATAAAAGTTTTGAGATAGCCATTTTGTTCAACATAGTTGAAAGTCTTGGAAATTATGTATTTGAGGATGACAACCCCCCACCCACAACCCCCAGGGCAAAGGTTGTAAGTTATGCCCTGGGGGCATATAAGGTTTTGATTTATAGCTTTGTCGTAGAAATTTCAAAAGGGGCTCATTCAATTGGAAATTGAGAGGGCCAGTGCCGTTTTTAATAGTCGAAAGCGATTGGAGGGTAACTACCCCTATTTCACGCTGACCATTTCCCCAAACACATCCAATCAAAGTATTCAGATAGCCATTTTGTTCAGCGTCGTCGAAAGTTCTGGAAATTAGGTCTTTGAGGATGACACTCCCCCCCAAAGCCCTCAGGGCTAATGTTGTGAGTTATGCCCTGGGGGCATGTAAGGTTTTTATTGAAAGCTTTTTCGTAGAAACGTGAAAAAGGGCTCATTCGATTGAAAATTCAAAGGGATAGTGCCCATTTAAATAGTCGAAAGTGATTGGAGGGCAACTAACCCCCCTCTCACGCCCAACATTTCCCGAAACACATCCAAGGAAAATTTTGAGATAGCTTTTTTTTCAACGTAGTTGAATGTTTTGGAAATTAGGTCTTTGAAGATTACACCCCCTTCCCGCACAACCCTCAGGGTAAGGGTTGTAAGTTATGCCCTGGGGGCATATAAGTTGTTTATATATGTCGTAGAAACTTCAAAAAGGGCTCATTCGATTGGAAATTAAAAGGGCTAGTACCCTTTTTAATAGTCGCAAATGATTGAAGGGCAACTAACCCCCCTCTCACACCCTCCATTTCCCCAAACGCATTCAATCGAAATTTTGAGATGGCCATTTTGTTTAACGTAGTTTCAAGTTCTGGAAATTAGGTCTTTGAGGATGACGAACCCCCCCCCACCCACAACCCTCAGGGCAAGGGTTTTAAGTTATGGCCTGGGGTATATAAGGTTTTTATTATTTGGAATTGTGAGGGTTAGTGCGCTTATTAACCGTCAAAAAAGATTCGAGGGCGAATGCCTCCATACCCATCATTTCCCCAAACACTTTCGATCAACATTTTGATATAGCAATTTTGTTGGACGTAGTTGAAGGGTCCGAAAATTATGTTTTGAGTAGGACAACCCTCCACAGCCCTCAGGGCTAAGGTTGTAAGTTATGCCCTGGGGGCATATAATGTCATATAGAAAGCGTTGTCGTAAAAACTTATATAAGGGCTCTTTCGATTGGAAATTGAGAGGGCTATTGCCCTTTTAATAGTCGAAAGTAATCAGTGGGAGAATCGCCCCCCACACCCATCATTTCCCCAAATATTTCCGATCAACATTTAGATATGGCCATTTTGTTCAACGTAGTTGAAAAGTCTGGAAATTCTGTCTTTGAGGATGACAACCCTCCCCCTACAGCCCTCAGGAAAAGGGTCGTAAGTTATGCCCTTGGGGAATTTACCGTTTTTATGGACATTTTGTCATGGAAGCTTCAAAAAGGTCTCATTCGATTGGAAATTGAGAGGAATAGTGCCTTTTTTACTAGTCGAAACTGATCAGAGGGCAAATGTCTCACACGCCTATCATTTCCTCGAATACTTCCAACCAAAACTTTGATATAGCCATTTTGTTAAGTCTATCAGAAAGGTCCGGAAATTATGTCTTTGAGGATAACAAATCCCCCAGCCCTCTGGCTCAAGGGTTGTAAGTTTTGCCCTTGGGACATATAGAGTTTTTATAGAAAGTTTGGTCATATAAACTTCAAAGGGGGCTCATTGGATTGGTAATCAGACGCTCTAGGGCCCTTTTTAAGAGTCAAAGTGATCAGAGGGCACCTACCCTCTCCCCCCTGCACACATCTCACATTGTCCCGAAATGCGTCTAATAGAAATTTTGAGATAGCCATTCTATTCAAAATAGTCTAAATATTATATAACAAGGCTTTTGGGGTTGAAACAAACCCTAGAGATTAGGGGCAAGGGTTGTAAGTTATGCCCAGGGGGTATTAAATGTTTTGTATGGAAGGGATGGTTGTTTAACTTCAGAAGAGGCTCGGTCTTTCTCCCTGAACAAGAATATGTCAATATAAAATGAACAGAAATTAATCAAAAAAACTCAGTTCCAGTTCCTTAGACAGTTCCTCTGGAAGACATCTGATAAATCCTCCTCTGTCTTTTGGAACGCCCTCGTTTCAGAACCTACTTGACTATTGTCATCACAGTAGCTACAAATATTCTAATCTTGGTTCGCAGACTTGTCTTGCCATCCTTCAATTTGTTTCTACTATGAAAAGCACCCTGGCATTGGCTATTCTACTTTTAAAATCTTCACTCCGTCCACCATCTGTACTCTTAATACTACCTAGGTAAGTGAAGCTATCCTCCTGATCGATCTTCTCGTTACCCAACATCACCTCTTCACCCCCACATATTCCCAGTCTAAGCGACTTAGTCTTCTTAAATAATTTTCAAGCCTGTTCTTATATCCTGGACTCTCAAAACCTCCAAACGTCATTCATTTTGCTAAAGTTTTTATCTAGGACGCTAGGTCTAGGTCTAGGAGAGTTTTACTTTTTCATTTGATTCCATGCTCTCCCATGTCCTTTGTTGTGTTCCTTATAACAAAGTCCATCATAATAAACAATACAAATGGGGATGGAACTCAACCCTACTTAACTCCTGATTCAATACGAAACCAGCTACCAACCTCATTTCCTACCTTTACCTCAGCAATGTCATTCTCGAACAATTCCTTTGTTGTATTAATATGGTAATACGATACTACTACGTACTAGGATAGTACCTTTGCTAAAGCGCTTCTATTGGCTGAATCAAATGCTTGCTCATAATCTATAAACCTAAGGACTAAAGGGGTCTGATAACTCAGGCACTTCTCAGTTATTAATCTGAGAATAAACGTTTGGCCAGCGCATCCTCTCCCCTTCTTAAACCACACTGTTCTTCTCTTAAAACTTTATCTACAGCATCTCTCTTAGAAGTATCATCATACTAATTAATTGGCTTGTTACCGAAAACAAGCTAATGCCTCAATGATTACCCCACTCACTCTTATCATCTTTTTTTTATAGAGGGGTTAAATTAAAGTTTATCGGTAGGTACTCCCTAGTGATAAACTATCGCTAGATACTTCCATGGGCCATTTTATAACCAAATACTGTATTGGTTATAACTAGATTGTTATATCTACAAAGTTGCAGCAATCTATAATCACTACCATTTTCTTTTCATAATTTGTTCCTGTAGCTGTAAATAAAATTCATTTGAATCACTACTGTTTACATTAGTCGGTTTTATGCGCCCTATCCTTCCTCTCTGAGTAAATAAGTCCTATACCACCTAATTTCATGTTTCCTACCCCTGGGATATGGGTTTCTGAAACTCCTAAGAACTCCTAAAAAGTCCAGCTCAAATTGTCTGAATTTTTTAATAAAATAATTATAGTGTGACATTCCGAGTTGTAATTTTCACTTTATTTAAATCGTCGAAATTATTATAGCCTAAGGAAAAGCAATGGGTCCCAGCCCAGTGCAGAACCAGAACCAAAACAACTTCTCAAGTTTACACGAAGCGCTTAAGCCGACTCAAAACTGGACAGCAAGAAGTCCCTGGGTCCTATGGGTCAATCTGAAACTCCTAATAAGTCTAGTTCAAAGTAATTAAATTCGTCAGTGAAAATGTCAATACGATAGTTATTTTTTACCGTTCTAACATTTCGACTTACAGTTTTCAAATTATTTTAATCGTTGAAGTAATGATCTCAGGAAAAGCAACGGTCCCTTATACAGGGACCAACACATCTTCACTAGTCTGCGCTTCTCTAGTATGAATGGAGGCTTTGTGCAATCCTGGGCCCATCTTGATCACGGCAACTGTCCTTCTATGTTAAAAGTGTGTATTTCAGGAGAGCATTTTAGTGAATTTTGAGAAGTTAGTCTACCATACTTCTAAAACTCTTTTCAAAGAAAATGGGAGAAACTTGTTGAGGGCGCATTAGTTAGTTGATTTCAGTAAATGTTCATTATCAGCACTTAAAATTAATTGAAGCCGCATTTTGAGCTTCATATAGTAGATTTTTATTCTTTTTTAGTTCTTCTAGAAACGCAGAAGGCACAATTTAGTTCCAGAAGTCCACCACAATTTAGTTCTTATGCCATTCGGTTATTGTTTATGGTGCTTGTTATTGTTTTAAACTTTACTAAATCATATTCTCTACCAATACAAAGGATCAGAAGTTTCATTACTTGACCTCTTGTTCAAAATGTAGAAGTTTGGTGCTTAATATTCATATAATCTCTTGCGTTCCTCAGCCTATGTAGGCATTCAATTAAGTCTGTTTAGTATATAGAGAGGAATAGGCCTTAGGAAACTTATATCAGATGTCCTAGGTTCAAAGTTTGATGCTTCTCTCCCTGGCTGTGTTTGAATTTGGAAGAGAATTTTGTTTCATTAATTATAGTTGATTGCGAATGAAAATGCTTTCCTAGGTAAAATCACAAGTCATGAAATTTCAAGCTCAGTACATGAGTAAAGTACATCAAAGTTAAGCCATAACTCTATGCCTTTCATGCTTATTCCTATGGGAGTTATTTCTCTGGCCAAGTTATGGCAGACTCGGAATATTGGTTATACTCATTCCTCTGTTTAACAGTTACATGTTTTCATATAATTTTAGAGTCTGTGTAGAAATGTATGTGAAAAGCAAGAAAATTTTAGTTGAGAGATATTTTCATCCTCACTCAAGTATTTTGTAACTAGAGACCTTCTCCTCGCCATCTCGGGTTTCAGCCCTCACAGTGGTTATAAATGAAACTCAGAGAGGAGAGAAAGTAACAAAATGAAAAATAAAATCAAAAAGGGTGAAAACACGAGGATTTTGTCAGCCAGTGGCGAAACCATGAAGATGAAAATATAAGCAAATATTTCGACAAGGACCTCCGCCAAGTCGTCCTCAGTGCTAAACAAAAAAGAAAAAAAAAACGAAAATCTAACCTTTCGAAGTTTACCTTGCAAAGACAGAACAGACACTCCAATGTGTCTGTTCTGTCTTTGCAAGGTAAACTTCGAAAGGTTAGATTTTCGTTTTTTTTTTTTTTTAGCACTGAGGACGACTTGGCAGAGGTCCTTGTCGAAATATTTGCTTATATTTTCATCTTCATGGTTTCGCCACTGGCTGACAAAATCCTCGTTTTTTCACCCTTTTTGATTTTATTTTTCATTTTGTTACTTTCTCTCCTCTCTGAGTTTCATTTATCATGTATAGCCAGTGTGGTCTAAGAATGTATTTGCGTCAAGCTTACGGGGAGCATTGGACCAATATTGTTTTAGATTTTTTAAATTGTGTTAAGAAACATGCAAATCTTATTTGTCAGTTTAATTTCTTAGAAACTTGTAAAAGACATCGAATTCTTCCACCTTCTTTACGTTTCAACCTACATTTAGGCACACAATCTGAGGGCTTAAAAAAAAAAAAAAAAAAAAAAAAAAAAAGGGTGTCTGTTCTGTCTTTGCAAGGTAAACTTCGAAAGGTTAGATTTTCGTTTTTTTTCTTTTTTGTTTAGCACTGAGGACGACTTGGTGGAGGCCCTTGTCGAAATATTTGCTTATATTTTCATCTTCATGGTTTCGCCACTGGCTGACAAAATCCTCGTGTTTTCACCCTTTTTGATTTTATTTTTCATTTTGTTACTTTCTCTCCTCTCTGAGTTTCATTTGTCATGTATAGCCAGTGTGGTCTAAGAATGTATTTGGTTATAAAAGAACGTGTATCTCAGTTGAGGGCCTACGAGTGCATGTAGGAGCACTGAAGGAAACCAGAATCAAACAAAAGATGTTGATCTAGTATTATTACTGCGTATATTAAACGTTCTTTGAAGCTACCTGTGTCCCTAAACAAGCGACTTAAATGCATGGAACCCAATTAGAAGAAAAGTCATCAAATTATTTTTCAGGTTGATGAACCCCCTGAAGATATGGATTTCAGTGATGTTGTGCTTATTCAGCAATCCCCGGAGCAAGGCTTTAAAGGTAAATAATAATTCCAGCATTATTTGAAGAGTTCTATATTAATGTTGCAAATGTAGTTAAGAGGTTTGTTAGTGTTTTAGGAAAATCTATTCGCGACAATAATGGTATCTTAATATAGTAACTTGTGTAAGGTCATTCGCACCCTTTGTTTGTCTTTATTTTTTTGTCTACTGTACGTGTCGTGCTGTTTATTCAGGTCGATCAGTGAGCTCTAAGAAACCGCTAGGTATTTCTTTTTCAATTTCTAATGATTATAGACCCAATGCGTAAACTCATATATATATGAATGAAAGGATGTGAGGGAGTGAATAATAAACTGAAACAGCATAAAAAAACGGGCAAATAACTTGTAAATTACTAGAAATTAAAGAACAAGTCTTAAAACCGCTGATGAACTACCTTGAGTCGAGGAGACAGAGAGGATGGATTGTCAAAGACGTGCGCCACTTCAGAACCCCACCTGTCTAATTGGATGAAAGTGTCTGGATCTGCTTTAAGGTTGACTGACACATAGCTATAGCCAAGGAAATTTCTCTCGAGAAAATCTAAAGAGTTGGCTCTTATGGGCTAGGTTGAAGATTTTCAAAAGTAGAGGATACACTGAAATATTACACTTCGAATTCTGCTCACATCTGGATCGTAACCCTCGATTCCCAAAGGCAATTTTCTGGGATGGGCAGTATTTGCGAATTGGCTGAATAAGTCAATTACCTAAGCAAATGTTCAACAGATCTTAAAATCTTCGTGTTAAACTGAGCAAAGGACTAGCGCAAATCGGATGCTGTATTTTCCTGGGTTCTGCAGTGTATAGCCTAGTATTTAAATAAAAGTAAATGTCAGCTACCAGGTTAGTGTTAACCTGACAAAAATTAGTGTAAATTAAATTCCTAGAAATGTTCAAAAGATAACAATAAGGCTCCTGCATTAGTGTTGAATTTTTATGCTCAAGCAAAACGAATAATTTAAGCTTAGTTTTGAAAAGAACTATAATCTAAATAATTTAAATAGAACTTTACTGTTTTTATCAAGTTCCTCTGATTAGTAAAGACCTAAAGTATTCTCATTTTGAAGCTGTTGCGGCCCTACAGCTGCAACACTAATTTTGAATTCCCTTGAATTGAAGTACCAAGTACCTTAAAATTGATACTTGAAGATGAAAATTGCTATTAAGCAGTGTTGTTACTTTAGGTTTTAAAAAGTAGCTCAAATGAGGATAAAAATTATTTAACTATTGCT
This sequence comes from Artemia sinica, assembly GCA_027921565.1. NCBI lineage: Eukaryota > Metazoa > Arthropoda > Branchiopoda > Anostraca > Artemiidae > Artemia > Artemia sinica. Next base: position 43,768,494 of record CM051263.1, on the reverse strand, counting down.
TCAAGTTCTGTATAAGTAAAAGTCGTTTAACTGAAACTTACGTGCTGCTAAAGTACACTTTTGTCCAATTTTTTACTATCTGATAATTAAGTAACAGTTGTGAAGTACTTGGCACTTATTTCTTAAGGGAAAATTCGAAGTACTTATTGCAGCCCTGCTTATAGCAAAAAGAAAACTTGGTTTATTCTGGAAGATTTTTGCACCAATTTTTTGGACACCCTGTATTTCGAATGGTTTTACTGATTAGCTAATAAGGAATTAAACGGAAATCCTTCATCTTATAGCTAGTGAATCGTATTCTCTGAACCTTCACAACGGTACTATTGAAGGGACTGACCAAAAAGCTTGTCGGACGGCATTTATATATATAAAAAAAAATGATCATTCTATTTTGTGAGGGTCTGAGAATAGTATGCACTCATCTCCCAAACACAAAATTTTACGTTACCTTACCCCCCCCCCCCTTAAGAAAATGTTTATGTAACCTATTAACTATATACAATCTCTCGATGATATATTTGCTTGCCTTTAGGGTTCAGGGGAAAAAACGCTTGCTCTCTTGTGAGCATCCAAAAACCAATTGACTCTAATCTGATTGTACCAATATCTGGGAAAATCGTTACCCGTTGTATAGAATCTTGTCACAGTTTTCAGATTGGTGATTTGATGGGTGATGCACACACTTACCAATTATATAAAGTAAAATGGTAGATGGAGCTTCTATTGCATGCACTGTATGCTTAGAGCCACATGATATGTATAGTCTAGACGGAATGCTTCAATTCTATTTTCTTATCACAGTTCTAAATTATCAAAGTTCTATCTCATAGTTCGGTCTGATCACAGTTCTAATCCCACGCTTAAAAAATTAAGTTATGCCATTATTAGTTTAGTGCAGACCATATGCAGGCGGGAATATACTCCTGACCCAGGTCCCCAAAATCTGAATTTTTTCCGAATTTCTGAGCGCTTATTTTACAAATTATAAATTTTTTTGACCCCTTCTCTCAAAAAAAAAAATCCTGTGTACGAGTGTGGTTTAGCGAGCTAAAATAGCTCAACGAAATAAAACAACAAAAATGTCATCTCGCACATTTGTGCAAAGAAAACTGCCTAACGATGCCCATAAGCAGTTTTTTTTTTTTTTTATAAGTTTCATGGTGCCGTGGCTCTTAGCAAAAATTGCTTTTAAAAATATTGGAACTCCTCTTAAAGAACTTGTAGAGAATTGTGGAATATGGGGATTACTTCTGCTGCAAGATTAATCCATGTCTCAACTGATACCTGAATGAAGATTTACGGCAAAAATTCGTGTCTATAACTGCCAACGGTTGTCAGTGCTAGTGCTAGTTGGCGACAGAGATTCAATTTTGACAGACATCATATTGGAAGTGTCCTCATAAGGAGCTTTTTTCATTAGTATTTGTGAAGTAAAGTGTATTATAAACTTAACTGGTTATGAAATGATTCGTTTAGTCTCCACTTCCCGTTCAAAAAACGCTTTAGTTCCAGAAAAATTGCATCTGCGCAGCAGATGTGGAAGTTTGTGTAGTTTATTAAGCACAATTTCATTTTTTATGCCTTTTCTATATAAAACTTCTTTTAAGTTCGATTTTCGAAAAAAAAGAATTGAACAAAAAATTTGTTGACGGTTGACATGTGCGACTGATCTGATTCCTAAAACACAATTCTGCTAACAATCCTTATTACCAGGAAAAAATATTTTCTCTTAATGGCTTGTAATGCTGGATTTTTACGCAGAAACGATTTTTTTTTTGTATGTGTGTGTGTGTGTTTTATTTTCTTGAGGTGTGTATTAGGTATACCAATAGCCGTTGAAAACTCAACCATTTAAAAGTTGGGAATTTTCACAGATCTTAACCTGATAATAAAGGTTTAAAACGTTGCATAAGCTATAGCCTACAACCTATTGTAAAAGGTTGTTCCTGGCTTCTCTTTTGGAATTAAATCTTAATTGTTGTTGCTTTCTACTCTATCTTGTGGTTCGATATCCCCTGTTTACTTTTTTCCTGCATCATTTGTGTGTTTGAGCTGTTTTATGTAAGAAAAACCGACATGGAAAAACGCTAAACTATAAAGTGATGGTGAACAGATATTATTTTTGTACTTGGAAAATTTATATCGAGCATGAATATATTTTTTTCCTAGTCATTCATTGTTTTTTGACAAAAATTAAAGCCCCATTTTATTTTCTCTAAAATGTTTTTAATTTTTATTTTAGGGACAGTACTTCTGCATTGATGTCCTGGTATTGATCGTGCTTCTATTTGATAGTATCTCTTTTGTAAAATTTTTGAAAACTGGAAATTGTGTAGTTTTTCAAAGCTTCTTTATTGGATTCTTGTTGATATTAGTATTTATTTTAAAATTACTCTTTTTGTACTTGAATTTTTATTAAATTGGAGTTTTCAAATGATTCAGATTGTCGCCTTGAAAAAAAACATACTATAGATGCGACAAATCAGACCATTTTGTTTCTAACTCAGATAATACGTTACAAATACGAGCCACATTTATCGTAGTAGAGGATCATTAGCCCCCTCTATTTTAATAAACCACTTTAAAGCCTTGAAACAGGCTATTTCGCATTGGAAGATTTAAAATAATTTATAAATGTGTGGAACGTGGACCTGGAAAGTTTCCTGGAAGTTCTCCACTGGGATTTCACTGCAGTCCAACTTCAGCAGGCGTCTCCAATTGTTTTTCCTTGTTGCTAAATTCGTTCGCTGAAATCGTGGTAACATGGTAACGAGTCATTAAGTTTAGTGTTACCCCTCAAAGGTTACGAGCCTGAGAAAATTTTCCTGATTTTCAAAAAGGGGTGAAACATCCCCTAAGAGTCAAATAATCTTAATGAAAATCACACCATTAGGTTCAGCATATCAGAGAACCCTGCTGTAGAGGTTTCAAGCTCCTATCTGCAAAAATGTAGAATTTCGTATTTTTTGCCAGAAGAAAGATCACGGATGCGTGTTTATTTGTTGTTGTTTTTTTCCAGGGGTGATCGTATCAAACGAATGGTATTAGAAAGTTCAAAGAGGGCTCATTCGAACGGAAATTAAAAGTTTCTGTGCCCAAAAAGATTGGAAGGCAACTAGCCTCCCGCTCACGCCCCTTTTTACCCCAAAATCGTCTGATCAAAATTTTGACATAGCCATTTTGTTCAGCATAGATGAAAGGTCCAAAAACTATGCCCTCGGAGATAGCACGAACCCCACAGCCCCTGGGGATAGGTCTTTAAGTTATAAAATTTGTCCATTGTTTACGTATAGTATGTGTTATTGGGAAGTATACACATATTTTCTGAGGGGGGGGGGGGATTTTGTACTTGGGGTAGGGAGAATGTTCCGTGGGCAGTGAAATTTCCGGGGGTGAACTATCCAGGAGAAACTTTACACTGCGAGGATTTTACAGAACTTCTCTACTAAATTCCTTTTTAATTGTCTTACTTTCTCTTTGCCAACGCAATTCTGCATGTGGAGATTTTCCGAGGGAATTGTCTGGGGGAAATTTTCAGCGGGTTTGGATTTCCGAGAAGCAATTTCCAGGGAAAGGGGGGATTTCCAGAGTGGTCGGAAAAACTATTATATATCAAAGTCTTTTTCAAATGAAAGTATGCTAAGGAGACTTTTTCAGGCTGAATCGTCCTCAAGAAATTTTACGGAGGGGGGGGGATATTCAGCGAGGGTGGAATTTTCGAGAAGGAATTTTATGGGGGGTGTATTTTATGTGGGAAAAACTTCCCACGGAGGAGTTTCCCGGGAGGGGAAGGAATTTTTCATGGAGGGTGAGCCAGATTTACTGGCATTATTTGAAAAACGATCAGAAATTAAATTTAAAAAAACTTGTTTTTTTAACTTAAAGTAAGGAGCAACATAATAACTCAAAATCAACAGAAATTATCCTGAAAAATATAAAAGGGTTGCCCACCTGCTTAATACCTTGCTTTTTACGATAAAATTTGACTGTTTGTCAAATTTTTTAAGAACGACTCCTGAAACACAAGGGTCGGAAAAATAGAATAGGAAGTTGTTTTTTTTAAAGTGCTAAAAACTTTAGCTTGAAGGGGCAAACCTTGAGGAGGGGGGCCACCCATTCATATATGGAATAATTTCTGTTCGTTTTGAGTTTTAATGTTGCTCCTTACTTTTAGTTGAAAAAGCTTGTTTGTTTTTTCTTTTTTAATTGCACTAAGAGGTAGCTCAGCAAATTCGCCTTTATTCTGAGATAAATATAGCGTTTATTTAACAAAAAACATAAATCAGTGACAATACCCATAGGTTGGTGTTTAGGATACTGCAGATGGCTGAAGGATTATGCACAATACAAAAATCTTTCAGCTCATCAAACAGGCAATATTGGTTTGCACTCGATTGTTGGGACGTATAACATTTATAACATTTTTTTACGTTTAACAAGTTGGGACTTATTAAGAAAGTATAACAGACTGCTTGTCAGTAAATATTTCATGTAAAGTTCTTTGTGTGATAGCACCGATATCTTTCTTTCGCCATGCAGAAGTGTGTAGTTGACTTGAGGTTTTGCTGTATATGAGAATGTAGCTCATATAGAGGCTACAGCTCTGTTCTATGGCGTAAAACATTTTGAATCAGAAGTAATGAATGGATACCTAAAGCAAATGTTTATTCTTCAAAAAACAGATTATACAAAAAATAAGATCAAAATGAAAATAGCCAAGTGTCAAGCCACAGGCTAGTTTCTGGAAAATTCGCCAGTCATCGGCAAAACTAGCCAGGTTGGCGTAAAATAAGCTTATTGCGTATGCTTGGCCTTTACCGCAATGGAAGGTTCCTTAAATTTGTCGATGTATCGTGTGTCGTTCTCATTTAGGGCTGTTTCTTTACCAAGGATAGCCTGGCAAACCCCAGGGGTCCTTAAACAAAACTTTGCAAAACTTGTTGGTGTTCTTCCAAATAGCTTTGTCCAATACGTACTGTCACCCTTTAAAATTTGTTATGAGGCTTATAATTTAAGATTTGCCCAAAATTGTCGCAATTAGCTCCACCAAAAACAAAAACGGTGAAAGATAGAACAATGATGAATCCGGCGATTTTCGACATGGACCAAACTAGTAAAACAAATGGAATTTCGGCTGAAAACCCGAGAGAATTTCAGAAAATAATTTAAAAGTAGAAGAGTCAAACGAAGTCCTTACTACAACTAACCGAACATTATGGACTCATGAATATTTGTCAGGTGCTAATCTGGTTCGTACATTCTAAGACGATTAATGAATGCATATGTTTTTTGGCATTACCTGGGTCACTTTTGGTTTGTGACCTAATTTTATTTAGAATTTGAAGCCTACCTTTGAATATAGTCTCACTTACTTACTTAATACTAATGCCAGGGTGGCGTTGAGAGCGTCGTCAACCTTCTCCACATAGGGCGGTCTGCAGCTAGGGCCTCTGCATCAGACAGCAAAATTCCAGCTGGGTCCAGGAAAACCCCGAGACTATCACTCCATCGGAACTTGGGCCTTCCTCTTGGACACTTCCAACCACTATTGGTTGGTTCAAAGTCGTAAACAATCTGAGCCGGAGTGTTGGCAAGCAATCGCAAAAGATGTCCAAACCAACGAAGTGTCCGCTCGGCAACCAGGTGTGACAAAGGTGACTGGAAAGTCACACTTCGTAGGCGGTCATTGCTGACAAAGTCTGTCCATTGGATTCCCTCGATTGTGCGAAGCCACTTAGATTGAAGAGTGTCGAGACGAAATATAATGTCAGCGGCACATTATGCTTTGAATCGTTTTTCTATTGTATATTTGGAAGCACCAATATGGTGTCAGGCTTTTTAATTCTCGTCAAGAGTGTTTGCTTCTCGTAGTACTTTTTGTGCTCTGCTTGTGATATTTTGAGGTGGGTGATAAAATTGATTCAGTCATTAATTATGGCAAAGCCAGTCTGTTACTTTTAGATTATTACAATGCTCGGTCTAACAGTAGCAAATGTAATACTAGCGTAATTATCCGACAGAGGATAATCCGAGTAATTGATAAACTTCAAAATAATAATTATGTAAGATAAAAATTCAAAAAGTTTGAAACACAGTACAAATGAAATTTGTTGTTATTTTGTTTACAAAACAACATTTTCCTTGGAAAAATATAGTCTTATTTGATTGCCAAGATGGAAAGACTGTTGGCTTGCAATGGTTTCCGGACACGCTTATTTTAATGCTACTTTTTCATTTCATAGTCTTTTTGAAAATATTCATGCTGCTTTTCATTAATACGAATGATGGATGGGCCCTAGCTTTATAATAGCTAAAGAATAATTATGAATAACCAAAAGTTATAATTAGTCACAAAATCTGCTGGATAATTGTCGGGAAGACTCTTTTGTGCAGCGTGTTTTTCCCAAATTGGTTTTCTTATTTTCGCTTGCTGTATCATTATATTTATTGCTCATCGCCACCGTACTACCATCATGCGACCATGATGTGTGTAACTGGTGATATGATTCTTTGAGCAAAGACCTTTGAATTATCCGCTACAGAACTATCTGAAACCGGATGCTGCTGTCCTCTCCTGCCTTCGTTGAAGCGCCATGACTGCTCGTTTGGACCGAATATCGAACGGTAATATCTGCAAACTCATTGTTTGCTTCAAAAGAATCATGGACCGAATTGAAAGCGAACAACTCCATAGACTTGAACAACAACAAATATGAATAACCGATTTTAGGAAAGCCCCAATAGAGCAACAGATAGCCCAAGGCAAAAATATAAAAAAAAAGTAAATAAGTGTGTTTCTTTGGGCATATAATGATAATATATTATAAAGATAATTCTACTGTTGGATTCCTTTGAGAATAAAATCCTGATTAGAGCATAAGTGAACCCTGTCCTAGTGACATTCCAAAATGAATTTTAGATCATGACACGACCGTGAACATAGCACAGGCTATTAACAGCAATCTATTCTCGGGGGGTTAGGGTCATTCACCCAAAATGTAGGGAACTGTAAGACATCTCAAGCATTTTAGGGAAAAGAGGCCTCTACGTATAGGCCACGTGTAAAACTGTCCCTACATTTGTTTTAATTCTTCAATCATAGCCCTAAAGATAGTTCGGACTGCTGACATATGAAGATGTGATAAGGTGTATATGAATAAGAACTATTGTATATGAATAAGAACTCCATGCTGGAGGCGGTATACTACTATCCTTTGCGTAAATAAGGATGATTCGTAGTTGGACCTAAAGTTGCGCTTTAATAAAGGATATCATTCAATTAAACACTTTTTTGTATTTGTAATTCCTTTGACGAAATTCAAAGATAACGGAAGAAAAAAAAACAGTGGGTTATTCTATGCGTGAGGTTTTTTTTACTATGATATCAAATCTGCTTTATTTTATTATCTTTGTGAAGTACCTAAGATTAGAGATGCAAAAATAGTATTTGATTTCTTATTTCTTTAGAAAAGGTGGCAAGAATGACAATCGCTTGCTATGATTGTTTTTTGCGCTTTTGCTGAAAATGAGGATATTGTATGTGCGACCTTTTCCACATTGCAAAAAAGAAATGTTTTCAAATGCAAGGATTGTCAGGTAAAGAATCGATTTGGAAAATACATTCCGTTAATCGTGACATTTCATAATCATTTTCTTGTCGCGTCGAGTCAATAGAAATGCAATGAAAAAAGGGGCTACGATTGCAGTTTAGCAACTATTTGCAATGAATTGAGGAACATGATCAACTTCTATAGACGTGTACAGAGCCAACTACAGGAAAGGGATCTTTAATATTTTTCTAATAGGTCTTGTATTCAGGAAAAATTCACTTTTATTAGTATAAGTTGTATCTGGAATGCTTACACATGTTTCAAATTTTATTTAGGAGCCCAAAAAGTGTTTAATTTCTTAAAAAGTCCATAAGATTGGTGATGAGTTTTTGTTAATATACAGCTTATGTTGACTAAGTAAAGAGCCATGTGTCTCCCAAGTATTTTTTCTTGGCCAATTCGTGCAGAAAGGAACGGTCGTAAAAATTGAAAGTGATTGGAGCTTAATTATTCTCACTTCCTTGCTCGTTTTGGCACCCAGGTATCTCTGCAACCTTTCATGGCGTTGGATAAAAATTTTGAGGTGGCTATTTTACTCGGAGTGATTGGCAGGTCTGGTAAATTTGCCTCCGGGAGGAAGTGACAAACGCAGCCCCAGGGGCAAAGGATTCGTGTTATGCAATTGGCGCAATCTTCACCGATAAATTTCAGTAGAAAAGCTGAAAATATTGCATCTTATTAAAACGGGAATTCGGCGCGGAATTTAAATGTGTCGTTAGAGGTTAAAATTGAGCCCGTGATCCCCTACCCAATCTCAACACAACATGTATCCCTAAATACCCACTACAGTACCAGATCAAAGTTTGAGACAATCATTTTGCTCAGAGATGTCGACAGGTCAAAATAAGTATGCCTTCGAGGGTAAACCGATATACCCAGGCTTAGGGGAAAAAGCCCTAAATTTTGGGAATCGTTCATTTTCACAGATCGCTTTTAGTAAAAAGTCTGGCATGTTGCATCCTCTTTGAACTGGGATCTCACAAGTATTTTGGATCAAGGAATGTGAAAACCCACCTTGGGCTTTCCTGCCTAGGTTGTCACCAAAAGTAGTTGAGTCTGAAAAATTGTTTATAATGTCATCCAAGGGTCTGGCTATGGAGCTTGTTCTCATGCATTAATCTAGCCGAAGGGATATAAATGCATAACAATTTTCTTGTGGAGGGGCATTTGACCCTTCCTAGATTTCACCCCCAACTTCGAAAAAAAGCTTTTTTTGTATTTTCGATTGAGAAATACCTTTTTTGGTGTTTTCATTGGAAATAAAGTGTAAAACAAATTACTCCCTCCCCGAAAATTAAAAAAAAATGTATTTTGCCCCTTATCACAACATTTCCATGAATTCGCGCCGCTGAATGAGACATTAGATGTTTCGTGCGGGGTTTTCTGCAGATGTTTAATTTAGTGTAGAGGCTGGACCTTCCATGGGGAGTAACCTTCTCCCCATCGCTACGTCCTTTCGTTCCATAGTTTGAATTGTATTCAGTAAACAATCACGACAAAATGTATAGGGTGCAGGTGAAATAATAAGTATTTTATTAAGGTTCCGTTTTCATGTACCGGGTTTGCAGTGGGTTCAGCGAATACTATTCTTACGCTTTCAGTTGTTAACTCGGTAAAAATGAAAGTGTCTTCATCTCTCGTCTTCTTTTCTTTGCCAAAGTAATTTTTCTATCTCACGCATTATGGGTAATTAAATAAATCTATTTAAATATTTCACATAGGGTGTAACTTGTCAAACAATATACCTAACGTATATCTGAGCCCATTTTGAATTTTTTCAGACAGTACCCATGTTGATAATTTTACATGTCCAATATTGTACTCAGCTCGATTCTAAGTCGATATTTAAAAGTTCTAGTACCCTTTTTAAGTGACCATAAAGATTCGATTCTAAGTCGACATTGTACAAAACACGTTTCAGATCGTGTTTTGAAATCGGCGCGGCCTGAAAACGAAACGTAAGAAATGTATCTTATTTGTCGGCCTGATATTACTGCAAAATATGTTCTCCATTTCTTTTCTTTTCGTTGCTTTTCTTTTCAAAGGTTTGTTTTCTTCTTATACCTAATCAACATCATAGCTTCCTTCCCAAAAAGTGTCATCCTAATTCCGAATACATTGACTTTTGAAAGAGTGACTGCTCCCGCCAAGAGTAAGGAAAAAAGTTGGCACAGTTTTTCCCATCTTTGGTGAGGCAGACCTTCACTTTTTGTCTCGCTTTTTTTTACGTCTACATGTCCCAAATAGACTGACGACCTGTCTAGGCCCAGAAGCCGAACATAGCGAAAGTGATTAAGGTCTGGCATGTAGATTTTGACGGTTGTTAAATATCGTGATTTAGCGATGTTTATTTGGTACAAGACCAGCTTTTTTGGTGGCTATTAGTCTTTTGCGTTGTTTATTACTACTTTTTGCAACGATTTTTTTTTGTTACTACTGCGTCTTAATGCATCCAGACTAAAAATTGTATTGTGACAACAATTAATATGGTTTATAATTACTAAATGTATCATCATAACGCTAAATCTAAATTTAAAGATTAGCGTAGCCTGAGCAAAGACAGTCAATTAATAAGTGTTTGAGGGTGCAAAGTGACGCCAATGGGACCTTCCTCCTCCCTCTAACTGACCATTTTTATGATAGTAGCGCGAGTGTGTTATCCACTGTTGAAATCGGAGCCACGGAGCAATTTCTGACCTGCAATAGTGCTTGGCCCAAGATAAGGCCCTCATAGCAGTATCCCTCCTAGCCCTCACCCAGCAAATTATTTCTCTACAAACGGTATTAGGGGTTTCTGAGATTACGGATTCCTTTTTAATGTGTACAAAAGAAAGTTGGCTAGACAAAAATTTTTATTTTAACAATTTATGCAATGCGCAGATGACACTCTAGCCATTTGATGGGTTTAAGGGATGGCAACACTGCCTTTATATTTAGTTATTAATGTTTCATTTTAGTTTATATTTATTATTCACATATTCGGGTTTAATAAAACTTAAAGCAGTGTAAGTTTTTTCCCCACCTCGTTAGGAAAAAATTTTTCTTGTACTTCCCTAAATTCTGGATAATGTCTCCGATAGATGTCGTTTAAATTCAGTGGATCGCAACAGTTGTGCTACCCATGCTTAAATTTGATTCTCTTTTGTTTTTATGATGGAGAACTGTTAACCACCAGTTAAAAGCTTGGGACCATGAAAAATTGATGACCTATCGTAGAGTTTGGATTCGCATGTATTTTGGACCTATTGGGACCAAGTTGATGCTTTACGGCACAAAACGGTAGAAACTGCACTTTGCTGCGGCGTGATCTAATTTTTTTTTTTTTTTTTAATTAAAAAGGACTAGATATTTTGTTTTCGGTGAAATGGGCCTTCTGTTGATATTTTACGACCCCTAATTTAATACGATCATCCCGGGGGAAACAATGGATAAAAAGCATATTACTTCCTATGGAATTGGTCTTATAATATGTGATACCAGTTCACCTCTTGCAGTCTAGATCCCGTCCACTAGGCGTACATCAGAAGACTTTCCTGTCTTAAGTACGTTTAAGAAGCATTTTTTCTTTTTAATTTCATTTAAATAACATGGAGTCAAATTACAAGTCAGAACCAAGCAAATTTAAAACATCCAGAATAGGGGGTCGGCCCCGTTTCTGTTTCTTTTTTTTCTCCTTTTTTCCGTTTTCTGTTCTGTTATTTTGGAGTAAACAGAAAACACAAAAACAGGTAGCTGTTTTTAATTACCGTTTTTGCCGTCTCTGTTTTTTTTTTAAGACCCGTTTTTCTTCATTTTCCGTGTTTTGCTTGTGATTCTTGTGTGTTCTTATCGCATTCTTTTGACTTTTATTGGATTGGGATACTTACCATGTAGGAAGTAGTCTTGTCTTCAAGTGTTCTGAAGATGAGATTTGCCAGTGCGAAAATTAGTCCAACATTAAAGCCAGCGTTTCCAGTTCTATTTATTTAGCTACAAGAATAATTACTTTTCAACTATTCTACTTTCAAATCTTTTAAAACTACTTATCTACTTATTTTTTTCATTTTACACTGTATTTTTTGGAGTTGCATCCTCTTTCCCGAAGCAAACTTTCGGCAAATACCTCGGAAATTCTTTGCATGCTTGAATTCTTTCGTCTATAAATGATTTTATTCATTTTGATCTTATTCGCCCCGGTAAAGATAATTGATAAGCAGGCACCTTTTTCGTAAGCAATCAATTCCGGCTTCAGAAAGACAAAAACAACTATATAACAAGTATTACCGACTGAAAGTGAAAAGTTAACCTTGAAACTATTATTAAAACTCTGGATTCTTGATGGTTTCGAATCAAAACAAAAGCCAAGCTCGCAGGGGAAATTCGTCAGTTCAGAAAATGTATTTCTAGGAAATAGAAGCTTGCAATCTGAGAAATTTCAGATGAGATAATTATATGATTCTCTAATTAGTGATAATCGCGTTATTCTTTAGTTCTAAGTCGTGAGTTGTCAAATAATCAATTTCAATTGAATTAAGAAATTCTGGCGTTCATTCAATTCCTACTTCCTGTTAATAAACCATTTTATAGGATTTATTTTCTTTTGGAACTTGAAGTGATTTTCATTATTGCTTCTCTTCTAACCGCGGATTTTATTTACAATTTGATGGGATACTCCCTTTCACTTTTCTTCTAACCGTAGATTTAGTTGTCCATTTTTTTCATCTGGGATTCGTTGTGATGCTTGTTGTCGCATGTCTTCTAGCCGCCGATCTTGTTTATGCTTAATTTTCGTTCATCATTACCTAAGACACATTTCCGTGCATTTTGTTTTAGCTGTTGGGATTCATTCGTACTCATCTGTAACTTCGAATGGCATCATAGATACCAAAAAAAGCTTCTTTTCCAACTATCCCCAGTCGTTATATTTTTGCTTTAATAGTGTTGCTATATAATTCAGTAACAACAGAGAATCTTCCAATCCCTATATTCTCTGATGTGTCTAAATTACGCATTGGCATAATCATCGCTTTATTCTTTGGTTTCAAATCAGTCATTTCAGACTATGATGTGAATACAATTCCTTCTTCCTGTTTATCCATTACAGACGCCACAATAACACGCTCCTTATTCCATTATAATTTCTGAAATATCTAAATTACGCATTAGTACAATTATCATGTTATTCTTTAGTTTTAAGTCATATATTTGTTTGCAATTCAGGATAATTTTTGCTTTTTCTTGTTCCATGCCATTTTCCTTAGCCATTCAGAATGATTCGTCATCTTGTTTCATTTTTGCACGTGTAATAGATACTAAAAATTAATTCCTCCATCCTGTTCATCTTTCACAGACTCATGTACGTTAAATGTGCACGTTTCTTTATTCCTTTATTGTAATTTTGCTTTGTCTTCTAACCGCAGACTTCGTTCTGCAACATTTTCGTTCACAAATCAATGTGATTTTTGTGGTTTCTTGTTCCATGCCTCTTTCTTTAGCTATTCGGAGTCATTTGTCATCTTTTGTAATGCATGCATCATAGATATTAAAAATGATTTCCAATATTCACCCCTAGAGATAAAATGGTGTAATTTTTGTTTGTTACATGACTCGCATGATTTTTCCTGCTATAAATTCAATCCCTATTTCCTGTATATCTTTCACAGACCTAAAAATACATAAAGTCAAAATAAATTAATTCCATTCCAGGGTGGTTAAGAAATTCAGGCCTGAATTCATTTTCTCCTTCCTGTTTATGTTTGTATAAGCTAAAATAATACTTCTTGATCATATGGTGAAAAATCAGCAATTTTGATTGAATTAAAGAATTCTGGCATGAACTCAATTCTTCCTTCCCGTTCTTTTCTTCACAGACTCACGCACGCTAAACTAACACCTTCCTACATTGCATTGTGGTTTTGCTTTGTGTTCTAACAACAGTTTTTGCTGTGTGACGTTTTCCTTTGCAATTTAATGTTATTTTTGCTGTTTCTTGTTCCATACCTCTTTCTTTAGCTGTTCAGGGTCATTTGTCATCTTGTGCGATTTTGCACGCCTCATAGATACTAATACCACTCCTGAGGAGGGTGGAATGATGTAATTTATGCTCTTGAAATGTATATAAACATCTTGTCCCTCACATGATTTTTTTTGCCAAAATTGATACTTTAAATGAATTTTCTCAAACTCGTGACTTATCTAGATCGTTTTTTCAGGCCAGAAAATCCCAGGGTTTCAATTTAAAAAAAAAAAATTATGGAGCCATTTTCAGGAAAAAAAAATATCCATATATAAATACATACATATACACAGTTGCTCATTTAAAGAGCGTAGATAGATATACTTCTGAACAAGATGACTTTCCCAACCTGATTGTAGGAGACATTGAACTGAACTGAACTGACAATCTTGCACTCTCTTATAACATTTACCTCGAGCCCCCATTAATCCTAATTTACTATGCAAGGTCTGACCTAATTTACCTCCTAATTTACCTAATTTAAATCCTAATTTAACTCCAGCCCCCATTAATCCTAATTTACTATGCAAGGTCTGACCTTGCATAATAAGGCGAACATGGTGTTACCTAATTGCGTAAGCTGATCACAACCGTTTACCCACAAAATGCAATAGGATTTAGTGTGGGAGCATATTTTTTTTCTGGTAAGGTTTTGTCTTTACAGTATTTTTTAGACTAATTTTCGACTCGGTCAAAAATTTCGGGGGGGGGGGGGGTCAAACCGGGTAGCCCCCCCCTGGATACGGCCTTGGGAGACAATGACATTGAAGAAACTAGGATTGATATGCTACTCTACACAAGAGCTGGTTTCTTTTTACCCTGCAATTTATGAAAAAATGAGCAATATAAACAGATATTCAGCTCGTCAGGCCGTCTCCTCTCTTCTCCTGCAATACTTTTCCTAGCAGAGAAGTACAGACGAACTCACTCAATTCCAGTTGAACTCTTTCCCATTGACGTCCTTCCTATTAGGGGTCGGCACCGTTTCTGTTTTAGGCTAAAATAGAAACGATAAAAAACGGCAATTAAAAACGGAACAGAAACAGATTCTAACAGAAACGAGAAAAAAAAGCGGAATTCCGTTTCTTTTTTTCCATGTTTTTTACAGAAAAACAGAAACGGCCTGTTTTTTTTCTTTTTAACGGTCGTTTTAACAGATATTTCCGTTTTTTTTCAGTTTTTAGGCTTATGAGAGTAAAATGAACGTTGACAAACATTGATTAATAAAAAGCATCAAATATAAAAACTCCAAACATTCAAAATGGCCACATATATCAAAACTTATCACTTAGAAATATTCGAAGTTCAAGTGACTTTGCAGTCATTCGTGAGCACTACTTTCGAGTGAAGTACCCAGCAACACTAAAGGCACTTTCACTTGGTACTGAAGTTGCAGGCACTGCGAGATTCATACAAGCAATTTGACTTAACTCTGGGTAACTGTAGAAATAGTCAGTCCAAAATTCTAGCGGATCAGAATTATTTCTTCCTGATTTACGTCTTTCACTCAAGAACACTGGAACTCTCTCTTTATATGCCCTAATAATATTTGCTGCTGCCCGGGCAGTGTTTATATTGTTAGCATTTTAATTTCAAGAGTTCATCCGAAGCCCAGTCGTGCCGAGAAACTCAGCAAACAAGCTGTCTTCTTGATGTGGAGTCAGTGATGCATTTTCGTTAATCTTTGTCTTGATAGGAGTGACGTCAATTGGGGAAAAATGCAGAGTTCAGTTGAATTTGAAGGGGTTCTTCTGTATTTCTCTTCTCGGAAATGAACTGCTGGAGAAGTGAAGAGACGGACTGACGAGCTGAATCTCTGTTTATATCGTTCATTTTTTCGTAGATTGCAGGGTAAAAAAATAGCTGTTGTGAAGAGTAGCTTATCAACCTAGGACTGTTAAAAAAAATATCTCCTGGGCTGGACAGCTAACAATTCCTTCAGGCCATTGACTGACTCAGGAATGGCATTACTATATGGCGTCTCAAAAAATAACTAAAGGCCTTTAATCATCAGCACAACTTTGCTTGCCGAAATATAATTATACCCACTAGTTATCACCGTTGCCTGTTTGAACGGGCGAAGAACCTCAGTGACAGCTTCCACAACGGACCACTCATTGTTGTTAAGTTCGAGCTCTCTGATTTTAGCGTCACGAAGACTTCGGTTGAAGAAATTGTGCAGTGTTTTTTTTACGGGTACAATACATTTCTATCACAGTAAGGGTGCTGTTCTATCGAACATTCATGTCCTTTGTGATATATGGACTAAGATTATATCTCTTTATACATGGCAGGTCTCCAAATCCAATAAAAGTCGCAAGAATGCGATATGATTATATTCGCAACCAAAATACGGAAAATGAAGAAAAATGGGTAAAAGAAAAACAGAAACGGCAAAAACGATAAGAAAAAAAAACAGAACAGAAACAAAAATGGTAATAAAAAAAACGGCTACCTGTTTTCTGTTTTTTCCGTTTTCTAAAAATAAAAACAGAACAGAAAACGGTGGAAGAAAAACAGAAACGGTGCCGACCCCTACTTCCTATCAAGAAAGAGACTAACCAAAATACATTACTTTTGCAGATGAAGAAGACATATTGTTTTTTAGTTTCTGGATACGGCTAGGCTGTGGATGAACTCTTCAAGTCAAAATGCTAACAATATAAGCATTACATATAAGCGTTAAACAACATAAGTGTTGCAGCAAAAATTATCAGGGCATATGAGGAGACAGTTCCAGTCTTCTTGAGCGAGAGACAAAGATCAGGAAAAAATAATTCTGATCCGCTAGAATTTCGGACTGACTGCTTCTACACTTACCCTGAGTTAAGTGAAATAGCGGGCATGCATCTCGCAGTGCCAGGAAAAAAACAGAAATATCTGTTATAACGGCCGTTTTTTTAATAAAAACAGGCCGTTTCTGTTTTTTGATGAAAAAGCGGAAAAAAATAAACGGAGTTCCGTTTATTTTTATTCGTTTCTGTGTTTGTTCCATTTTTTAATTGCCGTTTTTTACTTTTTCTGTTTTAGCCAAAAACAGAAACGATACCGACCCCTAATCCAGAACTCCTTATTTCAAATAAGCAAGCAAATTATTGGAAACATTAACGTCAGTCAACTTTACTTTACGTAAACGAATTCAAAATTCAAGAACTAAAATCGAAATTAAGCCTGAAAATTACTGTGCAACGAAATTTTTTTATCTGTCTAATGACCAAGGTTGAAAGCACAGTAAGAAAATAATAACTGTAGTAACCGTTCTGGGACACCAAAATAGGGAAATCCCAAATTTTGGGAAACTTTTCGGAAACCTTGTAGTACGTGACGATGGTTGAGAATGGTGAAAGGAACCAAAGGGACTACGTAGTACTAGCAGTTAAGCTGAGATCAGACGTGTGACTCCAAAAGTGTGCTAAATCATTTGCCACGAATCATCTAATTTTCATATTTACCACGAACTAAAGATACTGTAAAGCCGTTTACTGCTACCAAGCTGCTGCTGCTACCATGGTTTGTGAATGGGTACATATATGTGCTCGTGGACCAATTTTACAAACCAAAATTCTTATATATTTGAATTTGTACATGTAATACTATTTCATCCTCAGCTATATATTTTTGTGTGTAGCCAACGTCTATTTCTTATTTTTTTCTTTTCGTTTTATTGTGAAATTTTGTTTCAAATTTATATTGGTTAATTCCTTTGACTGATTTCCGTCATGGCAGCTTTCAAGGCAAACGTTAGTTTCGTAATCAATCTATTATAAAAGTTTAAAATAAGACATGTCAATCAAAATCCCTTTCCTGTAACAGCTGTAACAGTCTCGTGGTCCTATAAATATTTTCCTCGAGAATACTTACATACTTGTTGTGGATATTGCTGGATATCCCCCTCGAGTACCGTCCGAAGAACCCCTAGGTAGATTTGGAGAATTTTGGTTTACTGTGCGCGGAAACTGTACAAAGCAGCCCGTTTTTGCGACGACTACACCTTAGCAACTCGCACCCATTGGTACACTGAAATTGCAATTCTTTCAAGAATTTCTAAGTCATTGATGATCTACATGGTGGTACAAATGGGCTCAACCGTGGAGCAGAATGAACATTTTGTTCGTTTTAACTGTATACAGCTCTTTGTCGTCGGATTTTTAGTTTAGCCGAAATGCCTGGTAACATAGGCCACATCTGATTTTGTCACTTCTGAATATATGGAGCTGGTGGTCCAGGGCCTCTTATAGACTGGACATCCTCTTGCCCAACTATCCAAGAAGTAAATAGTGGTGCACTCCCGTCGTTCCCAGCCATTTTTATAATGTGCTTGTAAGTAATAGCTTGTCTGCTCAGCTGTTTGCCTGGTATCGAATGAATTAAACATGATATGACGGAAAAGTACATCTTGAAGGACTGCATCTTGTCTAGATCAGATTCAATAGTTCTTACTACAGTTTCGCTAGAAAGCTAGAGGTGGTTTAGCCTGTCAACCAAAACAAAAGACTTATCAGCCATTGAAATAGCTTTGATTTCTTTCAAACTTTTTTGAATATCTATGCCTTCCATATCCTTTAAAATATTTACTCCAATATATTCAGCATCGTCTGCATTACTGGGCTGAAAAGTTGAGCATCCTCTCTGAAGGATGCTAGTGGGATAATGCACGCAACAATCTGCTATGTACCCGCCAGTCTTGAAGCAATCGCCTCCGCATGGTTTTATCCTTAGGTTTCTCAAACCCAGTCGGATTCTACATGGATTCACTGACCAGGACCAAAGAAGGCATAACATTAGTCCAAATAAGCTCTCCGTTGTATTTCTGTCATGATCATACTTTTTACCAGACTCCCATTGTTTTCATAATCTTTATTAGGTTATGTTCTATAGCCAAATCTGGAGAAAGTGTGGCCAAGTAGTGGTCAGTTGCTGCGTGTAAAAAGGTGCTCCTGTAACTTCCTGTACTTCTCTGGATTTTCTCTCTTCAGCTATAACATTGGATACACAAACAACCATATCACGAATTTTCCCTATCTTGAAATTGCAGAAATTACATATCTTTAAACTGCAGTTGCAGAGGGTTCATTCTTTAAAGGTGGTAGATATCTTTCCAACAACGGTAGAAATTTCAACAAGGCAGTTTGATAAAAAATGAAAACATAATTTAGAAAGCCAGGAAAACGAAGGTGATTTTCACTTAGTTGATAAAGGAACATCGAAACAACAAACAGAAGACCAAGCTAGAACAAATAAAAGACTATCCAAAAATTAGATTTGGCAAGAATTTAACTCGGCTTGTCTACTGGCATGATATTTATTATTACGATTAACAACTTAGAACGTATTAACAACTGATTGCCTTACCAAATTGTCCTGAAAACATTGAATGGCTGCCGGCTATATTCTAGAATGAACTTAGCAAGCCAAGGACTTAGAACTGTTTCTCCTTTGGCAAAGAATACGCTATTTTCCTTTTGCGTAATATTTCAAGAAGAAAAGAAACGCCAGCCCCTGAATTCACATGAACATGGGAGCTATTTGAAACAGTAGGCAATAGATGACCCCACAGAAAGACACTTTTGATTGTCCACCTCAAAACGTGAAAGCTAAAGGATCGGGTATGCTAAATCTTCTTAAGAAAAACACAATAGCTGGGCCACTAACGACAGATTTGGTAGGGAAGGACTCTCCAGCCAGTAGAATAGTGGCGGATCCAGGATTTTTTTAAGGGGAGGGGCAAAATGGGTTGATCCGATAAACTTGCGTTAGAAGCAAGTTTAATTAACGCAAACTTGCGTGAATTAAGTAAATTACACTATTTTAGACTATGTTAGGTGGGACCTCGCCCCTCTCCTGGATCCGCCACTGCAATAGAACACTTCATAAAACCCAAGTTAAAGCTTTTATCCTCCTGACCTCTTCATTTTGGAAAGGGGGTCATGGTTATCCAAAAATTCAAATTTGACTTCATTTTTTAACCGGACGTTTTTATTTAATAGGAAATGACTGTTCCTTTCGAAATCACTCCATAATATAAAAATTGGACCCCTCCCCCTATTCCCTTGTTGCCGGATTCATGGATGTTGTGGGGTTGTTCCAAAAAAAAGATTCGGTGAGATTTTGGGTGTGTTGTTAAATAGATTTTTTCTGCCAATTTGGAGCGAAAAACATTTATGTTGCAATTTCCTCAAGGTTCGACAATTTTTTGCTTCGTTTTCTCTACTGATTAGTATGTCTGGGATTGTAAATTTTACTAGGGAGTCATCGACTTCAAAGTGCCGTATCTTACCAAAATATGAGGCATAATCACGTATGTGAAAGTTTTCTTCTTCTTCTCGTCTGATTGTTTGGGGACGCTAAAATTAATTCGAGCAGATCCGCTATTTAAATTCCTAGTGTTATTAGCGTGAACGCGCTTGATCGACTTAATTTTGTACGGTTGTATAGACGTATGTATAGAATGGAAAGATTGAACAGTTGTTTGTACATTTCGATTTCAAAACATGTGAAAGGATAAAAAAAAAGAATAATAACTTTCGATAAATGCACTGAAAATATGATACAAATAAACATAACTATGCAAGGAAACGCACATTTTAAACAGAAAACAAACAAAAAAAAAAAAAAAAAGATTCCTTTCTACCTGTGTGGAAAGGATTTTTTTAAACTGAGTGTTTTTTTGTTGTTTTGTTGTTGTTGTTTTTATAGTTTTTTTTTTGTTTCTTGAACTTTTACTTCTTTTTTTGTTGTTGTTGTTATTGAAGGAAGATTCTGAACATGAATTGGGAATATTCGGGATCTATTTGTATACTAGTTTTGCTGTCTTTAATTAGTTGCTATTTACGCATTTCTCTACATCTTTTAATTTTTTTTAAATTAAAATTAATGAAAAAAACAAACTTTTGTCGTCGAAAACTAAATCTTAGTGCTGAATCTTCGTTTGGATTTTTTTTTTTTTCACTGATTGCTTACAAACCCGATAAAGTTGGCCTCTGAACAGCTCAAATGTACCAAAGTGTACACATTCAAAATTAAATATCGAAAGAAAATAATTATAACCAAAATGTCATTTGTCTTAGCAAAAGAATGAAACTGAGAAATCTTATTGTTCCCCAAGAAAAACAGTCTAGCTGTTGTTTTTTTCTTTTTTTTTTTTTTTTTTTTTTTTTCGAGAAAGAGAGAGAAGCAAACCGAAATGGATTCTCTGATGAATGTATAAGTCATAAGATGCTATATCATCCACGATGGAATAGTCTGGAGAGAAAGTATTCCTATTCCTAGTTCTACTGTATGGGGAAAAACTTAGTCCCTCTGATAGAGAAAGATAAGAATCTCTTTAGGCTTTCTCTCTTATCCTCTCATTAAGTTTGACCGATAGCTGAGAAACCATTCATCTTTTTAAGAGAAAAATTAAAGCTAAAGAAGAGAGCTAGGCTGTTGATCAAGGCCGTATCCAGGGAGGGGGTTATGGGGTTTGACTCCTCCCCGAGATTTTCGTCCGGCCCGTAAAAGCGTAACAAAAATGCATATAAATAAATTTTTGATACGTTTTTTAAGTTTTTTTTTTTTTGTAAGACCCAGCTTTCCAAAAAAAACATACACACACTCGAGCAAAAATTCTGGATACGCCCTTGCTGTTGATGTTTCTTCAGCTGTATAATTTTATATGTCTGCCAAAAGAAGTAGTTTGTTTTGAGACACGAAATATAGGAACAATAGAAATCTCTGGTTGTTGCCTCAGCAAAATATGACATTAACCTACGGACGTCAACAGTTTTTGGGCTACTGGAGAGAAATATAAATGAATATCGAAGACCTTTCATAATATAGGGCAATTGAGAGCCATCGGCTCCAGGGCCAGAAGTATTTGCATACAGACAGTGTTTCTTTCTCAATGCCTGTGTATTCAAGCATTGAACAGTAGTGGGTTATTTTGATTGTCAAACTTGCCAAGATAGAATCCAATTGATGGAAATTATTAATAACATTTTCCTAAGATAGAAAATAACTGAACCGAAAGTATATATTTTGAAAAGAAGATGTTTTGCTTGACGGGGCAGGCACTGCCTGCCCTGCCGGTGGATCCTCGCTACAGAAAACCGCTGAAACATTCCTAGTACAGTTGGCTAACTTACTGCTTTTGCCAAATGTGAAACTTTCAAGAGTTGTTTGATTTTACATTGCATCTGCTATGAACTATAGTCAAGAAGGTCAATCTAATGAAAACAGCTAGACCGTCCGGGAATATGCCTCCGGGGCCAATATAATAATTACTTCCGTAGAGGTAAGGGCACCAAGTATGATACATGATCCATATTGACAGAGGCTTCATAAATAAACTTTCTGAGAATTTTGGTCATGATACAACTTGTTAAAATTGGAATTTTCTATTGCTATAAACTGATACAAGAATTTGTCTTGTAGGTTGAAGGTCCCAAAGTTTACCTCTTAGGCCTATGCCCCCTCCATCTTTCTCGTCCCGAAGCTCTCCAATATTACCTCTTCTGACCCAGGATTACATGATCACTTAATCCCAAATTTTAGAGATTTGTTTTGTTTATCTTTAGTGAAAACACTCACATATGAGTAAAAAAGAAACAATATTGTTATATTGATAAAAAAAAAGTTCTTAATCAAATAAGTGTTCAAAAGGGGGACATTTGTGACCTTAGTTAGTGGCATGTCACCGGAAGTACCAAATCACTGGCCCTCAATTTGTCACTTGACCTTCTTTTTTATTAAACGAAAGATTTGGTTCTTGAAATTTTTTGCTAATGTTATTATTTCTGTATCAGTCATTTCTGTATCAGCCCGCGGGCAGAGGGGCTACCTGCGGGCTCGTGTCCTATGATTTCTCTAATGCTTAAATGTACATCTACATCTTTCAGAATTCTTTCTTGGGTGGGCGTTTTGAATGATATAAAGAGAGGGAATGCTACTTGCTTCTCTTGTGTGGATTTTTAATGAATTTAAATTGATTGAATTGTTACACAAGTATTTTACCGATTCATCAAACAAACCATAAAGTAGTTAATTCGGCTTTGAAGTATTTTGAACTTAATCGCATTGGCTAAGAGAAATTTGCAGCTTGGCAATCCTTCTCCCTGTTATCAGATTAATCGGGGGAGTTCAAATCCTTGTTGCAAATATCAACTAATAGATTTTCAGTTCGTTTGCTTTAATCGGTCAAAAATAGCCTGACACATTTTTGGCAAATCAAACCAGTTTGGAAGCTCTGGAATCTTTTCCGTGATGTGACAGGTTTTGCTGGACATGATCTTTCTTTTTCTTTTATTTCAGGCAGACCTCTTTTGACCTACTTTTTTTTATAGTGTAGATCGTGAATCCTTGAAATATCAAAATAAATATTGTATTTTTGAATCAATTTGGGAACTGAATTTTAATGAAGATGTATAATCTTTATCGAGCATTTTTTTTTCATTTGTTCAAACAGGATATGATAATAATGTGAATGCGAAAATAACACGTGTACGTTACAATGGATGGTCAAACCTTTAGAAAGAATAATTCTAAAACCTCAGTAACAAAAAAAAAACTGAAAGAAATAAATGGTTGTAAAGAATTCGAAGGAATGAACATCGATAAAAACAAATCTCTAGTTAAAGGATGGCTACTCATTAGGGACAGCCGGTAAAAAAAATTCTCTACGGTTCTATGCCCTGAAGTCTCAATCTCAGTTTTGTACAAAAAAAAAGTAGAAACACTGAGATGAGTTTTTAGAAACTGAAAAAATCTTGATCAGAAGAAAACAGGATTTAATATTTTGTTTGGTTGACTGTAGTGCGTTTGGTTACCATTTTGTGGTGTGTGACGTGCCGCCCCCTAACCTTCCAAAGTGTAAGAACCTTACAGAATATATGACAAAAAGCGACAAATTTTTCTAGCTGAAATAAAACAATGACTTCTGCAATTTTGGCCACTCCTAAAACATCCCCCAATGAATATACCCCTCCCCAATTTTTTAGTTGAGATAAAAGTAACTAATTGAAAAGGGAAAAAAACTAGAGGCTTCGTTTGCGAAAGACCTGGGAGGGTGGTTAGGGAATAAAGGAAATCAGGTGGTCCAATACTTTTTGAAACTTGACTATGTTTAAACAATGTATTCTTTTCAATTAAATCAAAGAATATTTATATTTAATTTTATTCGTATAAGAAAATGAGTCTGGTGATACTTTCTCCCTTCGATTTTTAATTGCATGGCTTTGGTTACCATGACAGAATAAAAGTTTGTGTAAGTAAACAATGGTTAAAGCCCCGAGAAAAATATTGGAAAATATGAACAATTTATCGTTAGTTACGACAAATTAATTGTAAGAAGATATCCTACTTTCTTTTTAGGAATTAATGGAATCACCACTTTACTAACAATTCTGGATACACAACTTCAATTGTACTTCTGTAAAAAGTACTTTAACTCTTATTATTTTCAAGGGTACTCCTGAAAGATTTAGATCAACACAAGACACTTTCCGGTTGCAATTCCATCTCATTTGAGAACAAGAAAATAACTGCATAAGAAATAATCAAAATAATAAATAAAATGATGTTCTGATACTATATTGTAAAGCAGGATTTCTCAGTATTTTCACCCTTGCAGAATCCTTCAGATAAATGATACACCCCAAGAAAAAGGAGCTTAAGGTAGGCCTCAACTTCAGGACATTTGGGGGGGGGGGCTTATTCTCATAATCTAAGAGGTAATTTTGTTGTTTTCTAGATTTGTCATTCAAAATATTAAAACGGTGTTGACCTAATGGGGCAATTGCCCTCCTGTTCGTACCTCCAGTTAAATTTCCCTGGCCTAAACCGTTTGTACCATATGTTTCAATCGTAGTTCCCATGTTTTATCTCAACTCACTCTTTGTCGAGGGGCCTCTTCGGACCTTCTGGGGAACCTTAAGGTTCAAATAACAATGTTTGAGAAACCCTGTCTGGCAGTAATATTATATTCCTGAATACTGCACTGAATGGTACTTTTCCATTATGTCGACACCTATAAAAAGCAGTCACGAAAACCCGAGGCCGTATAAACAAGTCTGCAGGGATTTCTCATTCTGGGGACTATATTTAAACTGTTGTGTTTTGGGGTTTAGGGGGGGGGAAAGGTACCTAGGTTAGGTTAGGTTACGTATTAATATATGCAATGCTTTGCCCCCTACCCCCCACCCCTCTAATGTGCAAATAAATAGCCCCAAATTTGTTCATAAACTATTATATATTCATCCTATTTTGTTTTATTTCATTAGCATTAACCAAACTTGACTTTTTAGAGGTGTCCACATAATGGGAAAGTACCCACTGAATACGCTGTTTCACAAAACCGGCAAAGAGACCTAGCACTTCGAAGAAATATTTTTAACGGTAGTCATTACTTATCTGGCGCTGCATTTTCCTTGTCCAATTAAGTTAAGCCTTGATCCCTATTAAATCGAGTCCTTTGACTAAATTGGATATTATCAATTCTAGTATTCCTCTGACAAGACCAATGGGAACCTTTTGTTCTTGTTGATTAAGCCAATTTGACTACACTCTTGTGTAAACTAGTTGCATTACGACCTGAAAGTTGAAATGGCTGAATATAATACAGCTACGGTAATTCCAAAGGCGTTATGTTGCCATTAGGATAGGAAATTACTTTTCGATTTCCTTAAATTGAAAACAAATAGTGTTAAAAACTGACTACATAGTGGCTAAATAGGCTACTATATTTTATATGGGCCTACTGAGATATCCATCCCTTTCATATCCATGAATTTTCATGCGTTTAGTTGTTTTAAAGAGCTCTACTCAACTTTTCCGAAATTTCAGCCTCTTATGTATCACATTCATGTCAAGTACGTATCCAGGATTTTTTCGGGGGGGGGGTACAAAAAACTTCATAAAACACATCAAAAATAATTTTATATTCATTTTGTTACGTTTTTACGAGTCGGAAAAAACTTTTCGGGGGGAGGGGTAAACCCCCCTGCCCCTACTCCCCTCTGGATAGGGCTTTGATTGACGTTTAGTGTGTTTTGAAACCTTCTTTTTCCTATTTTGAAAAATATATGAAACTGAAGCTTTAAAAACAAAAAAAGCCTTATCTTGAAGGCATAAAAAATCAGAACAAAAAAAAAAAAATAACCGTAAATATCGTAATCTCATAATCGCAATATGTGGACGTTTTAACAGCACAGCGGCAGGAAGTTGTTACGGATATGTGTAGGCCTAAGAATCTATCGTGCAGATTCACCTGTTAGTGGAAAAAAAGTGATTTGCATGTTAAAGAAAGAAAGGCTTAATGATAAGAATTGGTTGCTCCTCCCACTTTCATGACGAGAATTGTACCTATTTGGAATAGGGGTGTCTAAAAAGTTAGCAAAAAAGTGGTCAGCTAAGCATGCCAAGATATTTGTGTTGGCAGTTTATGAGAATCATTTTGCGGTGAAACATGGGAACGCTTACGCAAATTTTTATTATAACATTGAAATTAATTATTCGAGTTTGCGAAATAGATACTGCATATTCTTGTTTTCTAACCTTATGGCTTAATTATACATTATTTGTGTGACAAATGACGTGATTTACCATTTTGTGATTGATGTAACTTCGTTTTAAAGGAGTAACACCCTAGTCTGGAAAAATCAAGTATACGATTATTGTGATTCTACTCTCGCTTACAAAGGTTTTGTTTTGTTTTGGAATACAGAGATTCACTTTCTTTTTCTCCATAAAGGACATATTATTTATTCTGTATCTCAGTGCTATTTCACATTTATACCAAAGGTACTTATACAATTTGAGCAATTTTTAATTTGCAGACTTGGTGTTTTTGTAATTGCATTTTCGCTTGAGTACCCAGAAGGTGTTTGGTTTTCATACAACCCCCCCCCCCCCCTTCCCAGCCAAATTCCAAAAATATTCAATGACACAAATTATTTTGGTTTATAGAACGACTATTTAAAAGTCTTTCTCGTAATTAAACATCCTCCCAAAATGAGTTAAGCATCTCCTGAAATAAAGTGATTCAGGAATCGTTACTTTAATGCATAATTCAGTTAGTTACTAATGACGGTCGCGGGTACGCTCACTCGTCACGGGGCTGTTTATCGTCCGTCGTAGGGGTATATGTGTTAGTAGCCCCTAATCCTACCCAGCTTTCGAGTCTACGTTCGTATACATTTTCTTTTTAGGTGCAATGATATTGCAATTCTGAGGGGTGATTTGTTTAGTGGTGGAAATGATGAGCTGCTACTGGAGAACCTTAAATCAACGTCTCCTAGATATACACTAGCAATAGGCAATTTTTTTTATTGTATATCCCCTCTTGTCTCAGTGTGTCCTGGTACACGAGAGAGCCCAGTGCATGGGCGCCCATATGGGGGGGAGGGGGGCTCCCTCCCCCCCCCTGGCTGAATGATGCTGCCTTATTTTTATATTTTTGTTCTGAGATTTCTATTATATAGCATTAAAAGTGCCAATTAGACGAGGTTTGCCCCCCCCCCTGGAATTCAGCTTATGGGCGCCCATGGCCCAGTGTAGCCTATAACCTAATCCTGCTCAGATAGGGACTATAGAGGCCCAAACATTTTGTAATTAAGGAGCATGAAGGATCCTATTGTTGCAATAGGCATTTTTTTGATACTGTAAAATTTAACAACTATTTAGGTGAAGGCAATAAGCTATTTTAGCTTCTGGGGCGTAACCAATAAAATCTCTGTCGCTTTGCAGCATATATTTAGTTAAGAGATGGATAACCCCGATTCGTCAATTAATAAATATCCTTTGATTTTGTTATTATTTTATTAAAAAAACGTTGACTTTATAAATAGGCTATTGCTAAGCTTCTTTGATCAAAATCATATCTAGTTTATTGTACCTGGAAGTAAATTTTGGGTATTACGAATGTTTAATTTATTTTGAAGTTCACTACGAACATGAAATAGGTGAAACAAAAAAGGGCAGGGCCGTATGCAGTATTTTTTTCAGGGGAGGGGGGCGTTTAAAAAAGGATTTTTTCGGGGGGGGGGGGTCCTAAGAAAAAACTTCAAAATTGCATCAAAATTTGTTTATATTCATGTTTGTTACGTTTTTACGAGTCAGATAAACATTTCGGGGGGGGGGGGCTGTAAGAACCCCTACGCCCCCCCCCCCCCTTCTGGATATGGCCTTGCAAATAGGCTTATCACTTTTTTTTAGGGAAGGTATTAATTTTGAGTTGCACCGTAGAGCCAAAGAACGAAATGCAGTTAAATTATTTTACCCGATGAAAACAGCGGCATCAAAATTTCATTTCACTTTCCCAACAGGAGCACAATTCATTTCAGTAAATGTCAGCTAGTTGCCTATTTCACATCTGTCCCTTCTAGTATTTAGAACAGTAGCATATTCATATTGCATTTTATTGACTAATTCCTTTTCCTCTCTCCTACATATAAGCCTTTCCCTTTGGGTCATAAAAGGAAGGGAAAAGCTAATAACACAAAAGGGGGACAATGACCGTATCAATGAATTCCACAGTAATGGGTTTGTAAATATCCTGATAGGTAGCGATGTAGCAAACAGAGGAGCTTTATGTTCAATGAAAGAGGGGGAGGGGCTATTAGAAATGAAGGTGACAATTTCCTAAAATGTCTAAAATTTCCTCGAATCTATTGAGAACTTCTAAATAGTATTTTCTCAAGTGTTTCTGAAATTGTCAATTTTCTTGCTATTGTGAAATGCAGCCATTAAAGGGACCATACGGCCTCGTAGACATGCTGTTAATTATGCCAATGGATAATTTTGTCGCAACACAGAATCTAACTTGAAGGAACTGTACTGAAGTCCACTTCACAAAGGCAAAGTTTAGTTCTTAAGCTTGGTTCTCATTAGGCAGATTTCAATATTGAAAGATTCAAAATAAACAAGAAGAATTACTTTATGGATAAATGATTATATAACTTTTATGAGCACCTCTAAAAGTGTAAGGGGATATATTTTATAGTTCTTTGGAATACTAAACACGCAAAAAAAGTGTTAGATTTTGAATCATTCAAAAAGAAATTAAATTTTCTTAAAATAAGTTTTTGAACTGCTTGACCTGGGACCCCCCCCCCCCCCCCCTCCCCTCATAAAAATATATTTGGATGGTTGTGCAATTATTTGTGAAAAATATTATTTAGCAAGTAAGTCTTTATCCATATAAAAAAATAGGAAATGGTTATTCTAGGATCTGTGTTTTCGGCGGCAAATCCAAACCTTTTGAAAATCAGCAACTTGGAATATCTCTGCATTTTACATAGATTTGCCGGCTTCTGAAGATTCGATGACGCCGCAAGGATTGGAGAGTTCTCAATAGTTTTTCTAAACATTCCGTCCAAAGTATTCATTCTGGATCCTTCTATCAGAGCGGAAGGGATACTTTAAGTTGCGACAAATACAGCAACTTGAACACGCAATATATTTACTGAAATATTCCACTGTTTCAACTTGATGAAAAATCCGAGCCTGTAAATCTATCATTGGCGAAAAGCCGCTCTCTGTTCCCGCCTATAAGCATTTTGCCATTGGATATTGCGAACTAAAAGGAACGGCAAAGAATTTGCAAAAAGGCATAAGGGAATGCGCAAGGTTTGTTCATCTTCTCTCCGCCGCCGCTGTGTTTTAAATCTGTGCAAAAATCAAACTAGATTTAGCTTGCCAATATTCCGTCGGCTTTCCATGTTCTTCTAAGTCTTAATTTTTGTGGAAAAGATTTTTGTGAAACTTGAAACGAATGGAATATGTTTTGCATAAATTATACCGCTTTAGATAGGGTGAGTCATCATATTCTAATTAAATAGATAAAAATATGTTTGGAATACCGAGTTTTATGATTCAAAGGAGTTGAACATTAAAAAAAATATTTACATATGGTCTCATGAGTTGCATACTCAAAAAGCATGATAGAGTCCTTATTTAGTCCGTGTTTTTTTTTGTACTTTTTGTTTTCTTTGTTTTTCATTATTACCTATAAGCTAAAAGCAAGTTTCTGTTTTTGTTTAAACAAACTTTTTCCTGTGCACTGAAGAATAAGCCAAACTAACAAAGCTAGAAACGTGAAATTGTACGCAGAATAATTTTGGAATAAAAAAAAAAAAAACAGACAAAAGCAATAAAAATACGAAAAATCCTGTCTAAAAAAAAGATATGTGACGTCATGGTAATAAGCGTGCGAAAACTGAAAACCCAGGCTGCTGTAGTCACGTGTTTTATGTCAAAAATCACAACTTTTTACTTTTTAGCTACGATGAAGGGAATATATATATTTCTAACCAAGCAAATTTATTACTTAAGATTGAGAGATAGATTGGCTATAATCA
This sequence comes from Artemia sinica, assembly GCA_027921565.1. NCBI lineage: Eukaryota > Metazoa > Arthropoda > Branchiopoda > Anostraca > Artemiidae > Artemia > Artemia sinica. Next base: position 43,738,558 of record CM051263.1, on the reverse strand, counting down.
GGTACGTTATATACACAAGAATATCTCTGGAGGGCCTTAAACAGTGGTGGTTCTTGCCTCTTTTGCAACCGGGGCAAAATCTTGATCCCCCCCCCTCTGTCTCCCAAAAATTTCCAGGCCAAATTTTAACAAAAAATTATTTATATTTAAATCTGACATGTCTTACTTCTCTGCAAAATTTTTAATTATCTCGTCCCAATTGATTACTTCTAATTCTTCGCGTTCTGTGCTCATTAACGCTAAATGATTTAGTCGCTCCTGGCACATAGTCGATCTGAGTTACGTTAATACTAATTTAATTTTACTAAACGACCACTCATTACTCGCCAGTGACACTGCAATCACTAATGATATTTGATAGGCAATTCTAACGTTTTATTTATTTGAAATTTTATCTCTAAGATTTCTGTACCCGGGGCAAATGCCCCCTCTGCCCTCCCCCTAAAACCTCCTCTGGCCTTACATCTCGGTGTAGGGATTAAAAAAACAGATGAGTTTCCCATAGTAGGTTATACAGAAGGAAGAGCTCCCATTTACCCACAATAATTGGTCCTTAGCTAGAACAAGCTACAGCCGGGCATTGATATTTTTTTTGCCTCACTATATTGGCTCCTCCTTTTCTGATTCTGGGTTCAATAGAACTCATTTTAACAGAACAGAGACTATATTCCATTCTCTGTCAAGCACTTGACAACAAACAATTGCAGTTTTATGTATTTGCTATTTTATGACAGGAACTCTATTTTGCAAAATAAATTTTTCGCAGATTATAGCCGTGTGTTATAAATTTTGGATTCCATTTGAAAATTCCAAATAAATTGATTAAAAGTTCGCCGAAATTTCAGACGAGCTAAACCCTTGTGCGAAACTAAGAAGAAATGAAAGTAATTGGTATTTGGCAAACCTAAATAAGTTTCTTGAGTTATATAATACAAAAACCAATTTCATGCAAAACCCAAATTGGGTCAGACCTAAAATTCACCCGCTGCATCATGGAAAATCAGAAATACATAAACATAGTAAAATTTTACAATATTAGGAAAAAAATAAGACGCCTTTACGCATAAAAGCTTCATTCCCCCTCCCTCAATACAGATACTGGGAAGCTTTAGTAGGTTTTCCCCAAAAAATTGTTTACAAAGAAATAGCAAAATATCCTTGCGCATATTTCTTTAAACTCTGTTTTCTAATACAAGTCAACACGCAGAATTAGCTAAGTTTTATGAACTGTCACAGAAAACCTCCTTCCGAGGCAATAGCTTTTGTTCCTGTTTTGAAACATCTTCTCAGGTGTTAAGAGATTATTTGGCCTCGAAAGAGCCAATTCACAGAGGCTGATATGTAAAGGAGTGATGACAGTATGTGAAGAAAAGGAATAAATAGCAAGTTGATAGTCTGTTCCTGAAATATAACTAAGATATGGGATAGGATGTGATTTCTCGAATAAGTAAGTTGACGCTTGAAATCACTGTCCATAACGACTGCTAAAATTATTATCATTCCAGACACTTTACAATGTTTGTACCACTATCATAGTTTTCTGAGGTTTTCTGAGGCAGAATGTGATATGTCGTTTTGTTAATGAGGAAAATTATACACTTGTCTTTTGAAAATATGATTTGCGTAATAATAATATCATTATATTTTGAAGCTGTTGTGACAAGTTTAAAACATTAATGGGTACTGTTGTAGTAGCTGGTACCCACGCGATATACTGTATAGGGAAATACCAAAGGAAACTAATCAAACGGGTATCTGTCAATAGAGAAATGGATCGCAAAGCGTAGTTTGTCATTGCGTTTACAATATTTAAACTATTGTTTTTTAGAGTTTAGGGGGGAGGTACCTAGGTTAGGTATTTAATATGTGTTATGCTTTACCCCCTCCCCCCCCCCTAGTGTGCAAATATATAGCCCAAATTTGTTTCTAACCTATTATATTTTCATCATATTTGTTTTATTTCACTAGCATTAACCAAACTTGACTTCTCGCGTGGGTACCAGCTAATGCAACAGTTCCTATTAATGCTTTTAACGCTAAAATTGGTGGCAAAGCGTATAAATATGTACAATCAATAAATTCAAATTTAGTATAGAAAGTCCATAAACGATAGATATGTTGCCTGTCGTAATAAATAAATATTTACTATAAAGAATGCTCGCGGAGAAGAATTGGTCGGCACGAAGTTGTGATAGTTGCAAGCAATTATAACGAACTCCCCTTCCCCCTCAAGAATTGCCCAAGGACTCCTTTAGCAATGAAATTTTCCTTAAACATCCTAGAATGCCCGAAATCAAGATATATTCATGGCTAAATAAGTACTACTTTAGGGTATTCTAAAGAAGTCTAGCCCAAGCAGTTTTCTCTCGAATTCGGAGATCCTTAAAAGAGATAAGATAGCTAGAACAGATCAAATCATTAGAAAAACGACAAAATTCCAATATGCCATTTTTTTTTAGCTACCGTGCTTATGAAATTTCCGACTTTCTTTGAATTTTCTAAGATTTTATGTGCGTTCAAAACTCCAGCCCAGAAGTATAAAGAACCAAGTACAGCTGCAATCCTAATCGAATTTGGAGAGGGGTGGGCAAAAGATTTCCCGAACATTTTTCATTTGCACATCTACCAGAAGGGGCAATAAGATCTCAACCAAACTTGATGGGAAGTCAAATTTAGTCCCTATCTGAGCTTTTGGGGTTCCCAGACAAAATCTGACCTTTGTGGGGGAGGAGAATCCTTAAATTCTTATTATCAGGACATCCATCGGAAGTGATTCTCAAATTGCGACCAGTGTAGAGTAATGATGAATGCCTTAGTTATACTTTCCAGGGGTTGAAATATGATAAAATATCTGTATAGGAGAGGGAGGGGTAATTATACTTTGAAATAGGGAGCTCTTCGACCAATTTGCAAAATGTTTCTATATATACATACATATATATATATATATATATATATATATATATATATATATATATATAATATATATATATATATATATATATATATATATATATATATATATATATATATATATATATATATATATATGCCGCCCGGCACGCGGCAGGCTTTTATATATAGATTCTCACTGTCCCTTGTCTTCTAAACGCAGACAATTTGAGCCTTTTCTTGATGTCATGACGTCCAAATGGACCTTAAATTAGAACTGGTGCCTTTGTATAATTGCACTTTTTTCATTGGACCTTTAACTTTTGCCTCGGCTTGTCTTTGTCATTATGAAAGACATATCGCCGAACCTTTGTTTCTTTCCATTGTTCAGGTGGGGGACAAAAACTACCTTTTCTTCCAACGATTTATCTAGTCCAGGTTTTTGATTTTACAAGGTATGGAAGGCATTGGCGACCACCTTTGTTTCTTTTAATTGTTTAGGTGGTGGGACAAAAACTTCTTCTTTTGTCTTGGCTTGTCTTTTGTCATTATGAAAGACATATCGTTGAACCTTTGCTTGTTTTAATTGTTCAGGTGGTGGGACAAAAACTTATTTTCTTCCAACGATTTATCCAGTCCATATTTTTGATTTTCAAAGGTAAGGTTAATGACCTCATCCATGTCAAAATCCAAAACTCAATCATCATCACTATTATTAACAATTTGTTTGCTTCGTAACACCTCGGCTTATCTTTCGTCATTATGAAATACATATCGCCGAACCTTCGTTTTTTTTAACAAAGGTATAGTAGGCATTGATGACCTTATCAATGTCAAAATCCCAAACCCAATAATCAGCAGTATCATTTTCAATTTTGACACGTTTCGATTCTTGCTGTCCAGGTTGATTTTCATTAACTCGCTGCTCATCATTTTCATTTTTGACTCCCTCACTTGTTCGTTGTCGTATGCCTTCTAACTGCATGTGTCTTTACTCTGCATTTTCATTTTTAACATGCTCTAATTGTCGTTTTCACACATATTCTAACCGCCTGTGTCTTTTCTCTTCATTTTCATTTTTGACACGTTAGTTCAGGTGTTGGTTCCAAAGAATCGTCATTTATAGTAACTGCAACTTCAAATTTTCGTTTTTTGGGTCTTCCAACAGACATTATATTGTATAAATAACTGTTGCGTTGGAAACTCAACAATCTCATTTCTGCTATGCATGACATCATATAAAAAAATACTTATTTGACGCCATATACGATGTCATAAGAAATGCTTATATGATGTAATAACATAGTACATGACGTCATTTGCAAAAAACCAAAATTCAGGCTTTTGACGATTTTTCTCAGACTTCTTACCTATCTAGATCGTTTTTTTTTATGCGAAAACATCCTTAGATACCAGTTTTCTCGAAAAAATATGAAGCCTTTTTTGAGAAATAGAATAAATATATACATACACAATTATTACTCACATATAAAGATAGTATATATATATATATATATATATATATATATATATATATATATATATATATATATATATATATATATATATATATATATATATATATATATATATATATATATATATATCGGGAGGTGGATGTGCTTGCCTTCTTTTTGTGGAGTATGCGAATGGACTAAAACATTTTCTGAGTAATTGCCACAGCCTGGTAAATTCCTGGTCAAGTCTGTCAAAGCCTGGTCAAGTAAAAAAAAAAATTTCAAAGGGATGTACCACTGCTCCCAGGTATTTTGGAGTCTATTTCTAGCGATCTAATTATTTTGGTAGGAAGTTTTATAGAGAAAATTGTGGGGGTGTGGAAGAGAGTAATCCAAATATGTTGAGTGTTTTGTTTGTTTTGGTCATTTATGTGTTTGTTGTAGCGTGTGTGGCCACTGGCTTTTAAAATCCTTCAGAAAGGCATGCCATGACCACTATTTTCAAATATGCTATTGACTAATTTTTAATTTTGGATGACTGTGTTGTAATATTAGCCTCATATTTGCTGTCATATGACCTAGAAATCCTGATAAATCACTTTTGACGGAGATCAAATGTATTTCTGAAATACGTGCTTAGTGTCTTTAGATTTTAGGACAGTAATATTTTGGTTTTAAAAAACTTGAAACCTACTTAAGGCCATCCAACAAAAGAGGCTAAAAACCCTTATGTGACTGGTTTACAACGAGGCCTGACTTGTGTACTGTTTCTAAAATGCGTTCGTGTTCCAATTTTCGAAGTCTGCATTGCAATATTTGCCTTAGATTCAAGTTCAGAAATCCTTATAAACCAAGTTTGGGGAAAATAAGATATCGTTTATAAATGTTTGCTTCATGTGTTTTGTTTTAGGTCAGTCACGCTACGATCTTAGGAATTTTTAATAATTAAAATGCACCCATTATGAACAATACCTATAATCTTTGAATGATCGTGACTGAAAACAGGGACACGGGTTAAGGTGGGTTCATCAAGTGGTCGGGCAGAACCTTGGAGGGGTTTAGGTCCCCTGAGATGTAGAGTTAAAAATGTCGTCAGTTTTTGGAGGTCTAGCTATCTAAAAACCCTTGAACGCTATTGTTGACTATTTTTTTTAATGGGGGCATGGCTGGAGGGCTGAAGAGGAAATGGGCCCATTCACCTTTGTTGAGGTCCTTCCTTTATAAGTTTTAAAATATCTGCATGACCATTTTTTCGTTAGGGTGTAATGTTTATCATGTCATCCTTTCTATTAAAAAAAAAGAAGCAATCTATTAGAAATTCCTATTAGAAAATAGGATTGCCGGTACTATTCTATTAACCGGACTCTTTTTATATCTCAAACTCGAGCGCGCTGAAAAACCCGTTTTTCAACGGGATGATACAAGACACAGCTGTAGAGAAATACAATGTATAGCGTGGTTTTGATTGCGTATACGATATTTAAAGTGTTGTTTTTTGGGGTTCAGGGGGGGGGAGGTACCTAGGTTAGGTTACGTATTTAATATATGCTATGCTTTGCCCCCCCCCCCCCTAATGTGCAAACATATAGCCCAAATTTGTTTCTAAACTATTATATAGTCATCCTATTTTATTTTATTTCATTAGCATTAACCAAACTAGCACTATATAAAAGAGTCCGGTTAATAGAACGGTACCGGATCGCCATACATATTTTTCGAAGAAGCCTTTTAAAATTCTGTCATTGAAATTTCCCATTCCACTGCGCACGAATCGAAATTTGTTTTCTTCCTTATAAGTTTTAGGCCGATTTTGTCGCATGAAGACAATGTGTAGATTGGTTCATTGCATAGAAACATTTGATAACCAGAATGAGGAGTATTTAATTTGTTTGTTTTTGGTCTAGAAATTTTCCCGGGGTCCTAATTTGATTTTTTTTTTTTATATATATATATATAAGGATAAATTGTCGGTTTATATGTCTTTAGTCCTTACAAACTTTGAAACACATAGAAAATGAACCGAATAATCTTCGAGTTTCAGCATTTGTAAATAGAGCCAGAGAAAAATCGAGTAGAAAAATCATTACATTTTGAGACTTGACCAAGGGAGACCCCTGATCCCTTACTGCACACATTGGGTTATTCAGTCGTCTGCAATATCATGCATCATTGGTTTGATTATAAACTTTACAACTTCAACGCTTTTTTTAATCTTTGATGTAATTGAAAAAAAATTTGGAAACCATTATTTTAGTTGAAAAATTGTCCCACTGAAAATATTTTTCTCTCTTTGAGCAGGGTTGCCACTCGGCCGTTTTTTTTTGGTGCCACTTTGGGTGGCAAAATAGTGCCAATTTTGTATAAAAAGTGTCATTTTCCAAAAATTTGCCGCTCGCGACACTTCGCGTCGCTCGCGCTCATATCAACAAGCTTTTTGTATTGAAAATATTGGCCAATCCGCTTCGGATCATCCCCGCGTGTTTTCCCGTATCTTTAAATTCTCCAACATGAAATGTCGGATCTAATGCCATCTATCAACTATAAAAAAGGAATTTTGATTTTACTTAGCCGGTGCTGATTTCCGGCTTTGTGCAGCACTTCCACTCTTGTAAACTTTCCAGCCCCCCTCCTAAAAACCCGCTAAAACACAAATGGTGCTTACTGTATAAAATGAGAACTAGTCCCACAGAGTACTTTCTTCTCTTTTTTTCTGAGCAGTCTTTATTCTTAGCGTGAAAATGGAACGGAAAAAGAAAAGAGGAAAACCCTTCAGTTTTTTTTCTTTTGAGAAAACGGAAAAAAGGGACAGCAATACTCGTCTATATTTATAATTTTTAATCCAATTTTTCCATAAAATGGACTATCTGGATTATTACAGTGCATTCAGGCGCTGGAAACTTTTCTTTTCTCCGAAAATGCTGAAGAGAATGCCACGAACATAGATCGCAGCTATTGATGACCCTATGATAAACACAACTAATAGTGGTTCAGACACTAACTCTTTCAAATAATTTATTTGGCAAAAACCAGTGAAAAAACAATAAGACAGCTATATCATCTAATCTATTTATCACAACCTGAATAGAATTAGTTTACGAAAACTCTCGCCACTCCCAGTAAATTTTTCTTTACGAAGTGTCCTGGGACTAGGGCATAGGAACAGTCAACTAGCATTTTAAGTATCAATATCAAAGCACCTTTATAATAAAAAACGAGCATTTAGTGTATTAGCGTGGCAGCACATTTACGATCAAATATTAGTGGGAATAAAATAACTAGAATGAGGAAGTGCGTCCAAATTCAATTTATGTAATGATGTGACATAAATTAAAGTAAGAAAGAAAAGTGAAATTAGATTGTGATTTTGCTAATGATTGCAAAGGATTAAAGATAATGGAAGTTTTGGTATCGATTTTTTTTTAGAATGATGGTTATGTATGAATATTCATTTGTCCATTGCCAAGAGTTCAAAGAAAAAATATGAAAAGTGTGAACGGAAATGTTAGAGCGCATTTTTGCGTCACTGGCCCAGTCACTGAAGAGGTCACTAGATATTCTTGTGGGACACTAGTGAGCTCAGTGGATGTTTTTGCGTTGCTGAGTCGTTGTGTAATGTCACCAGTGAGCTTTTCAGTCACTGGGCTTCAAGAGCTCCAGTCACAGAAATCGATGAAAAGATGCGCAAAGTTATGCAGTCATTGGCCCAGTGACTGGTTAACATAGTAACAGCTATTAACATAGTGGCGCAAAAATACACTCTTAGCTTTTCTTGCTCTTATCTTCTTTGAATTGTAGTCAACCCTCAACTAATAAAACACAAAAATTAAATTCGGACCCACTCAAGAATTGCAAACTGCTTGACTGACTTATCATCTATGAGCCTACAAATTATTGCAACAACAGAAAATAGTTGAACCAAACAACTGAAAACAACTGAAGGCTTCACCACATTGCAGTTAAATGTCTATCTCTGTCCTATTCATTGCCAAGTATTTCGTATCGAAGATCACTGGATGATCTTCGCTTATCAGTGATAAGAATAAGAATACAAAAATTTCTCACACACAGATAGAGATAAACACGTTTATGTTTTTCACCGCACAGAAAGATTCTTGCATCCAATAATTGCCGAGCGCGGAGTCAAGGAGGCACACTTGTGCCTCTATAAAGAGGCGACCCACCACAATGTTAAGCGATTTCCGGTCCTAGCGGTCGCAGAGAGACAGCGGTAATCGCATTTTGTAGCCCAAGCTCAAACTAAGAAACGTGCAAAATTTCACCCCCCTCCGACTTTATCTTCATGGGTAAAAGTGGGCCGGAAGTTTCGACCCTCCGACCACAGCCCCCCTTTAACGTTGTCCGATTGGGTTGAAATTTAGAGGTTAAGCTTTCCTAGGGCCCGGGAGCTTATCCTCGAAATTTCAGCTCAATCCGATCACTCCTTCCCTGTTTTCCAAAAACCAAATATAGGCACTTAAAGTTCAAAAAAAAATTTTCTTAGCCACGCCTACAGGCCACAGTTGGCAACTGATCCGGGTGAATGAGGACTCATTCGAAGCAGAATTCGACCTGTTAGGGCCTTTTGATATTTTCAGACCGAAAAAATTATCCCCCGAATTTACATTTACGAAAAACCTCGTTTTCCTATAAGAACCCGCTATAAGCGGGCTCTTATCGTTTTCCTATAAGAGCCCGCGAAAACGCGGGCTCGTTTTCCTGTAAGAGCCCGCAAGCCCGCAAGCTGTCAAATCAGCTAACAGTTAGTCAAGCAATAATAAGTAATAAACTGTACAAAAACGTGCAGAAATTATTTGAAAAAAACTACGTTTTCTAAAGAGTTAAAGAGGCTGAGTTACAAGGTCGAACCTTAAAACGTACAGGGATTAGGAGGCACAGTTGGGGGGCTGTTAAAGAGGCTGAGTCACAAGTTCGAACCTTAAAACGTACAGGGATTAGGAGGCACCCTGTACGACGTGATTTGAGTATTCAGGAATTAAAAGCCTTAACACAAGAATGTTCAACAGCGGTGGGTTTGGGGGGCGGCAGCCCCCCATCTTTAACTCCTGACACGATCAGCTAACAGTTAGTCAAGCAATAATAAGTAATAAACTGTACAAAAACGTGCAGAAATTATTTGAAAAAACTACGTTTTCTAAAGAGTTAAAGAGGCTGAGTTACAAGGTCGAACCTTAAAACGTACAGGGATTAGGAGGCACAGTTGGGGGGCTGCCGCCCCCCAAACCCCCCGCTTTCGCAGCCTTTAAATAAAAAAAAAGTTTTTTAAACTGAAAGTAAGGAGCGACATTAAATCTTAAAACGGGCAGAAATTATTCCGTATATGAAAGGGGCTGTGCCCTCCTCAACGCCTCGCTCTTTACGCTAAAGTTTGACTTTCTCACAACTCTTTTTTTTAAACAATAAAAACTTTAGCGTAAAGAGCGAGATGTTGAGGAGGGCACAGCCCCTTTCATATACGGAATAATTTCTGCTCGTTTTAAGAATTAAAAGCCTTAACACAAGAATGTTCAACAGCGGGGGGTTTGGGGGGCGGCAGCCCCCCAACTTTAACTCCTGACACGATCAGCTAACAGTTAGTCAAGCAATAATAAGTAATAAACTGTACAAAAACGTGCAGAAATTATTTGAAAAAAACTACGTTTTCTAAAGAGTTAAAGAGGCTGAGTTACAAGGTCGAACCTTAAAACGTACAGGTATTAGGAGGCACAGTTGGGGGGCTGCCGCCCCCCAAACCCCCCGCTTTCGCAGCCTTTAAATAAAAAAAAAGTTTTTTAAACTGAAAGTAAGGAGCGACATTAAATCTTAAAACGGGCAGAAATTATTCCGTATATGAAAGGGGCTGTGCCCTCCTCAACGCCTCGCTCTTTACGCTAAAGTTTGACTTTCTCACAACTCTTTTTTTTAAACAATAAAAACTTTAGCGTAAAGAGCGAGGTGTTGAGGAGGGCACAGCCCCTTTCATATACGGAATAATTTCTGCTCGTTTTAAGATTTAATGTCGCTCCTTACTTTCAGTTTAAAAAACTTTTTTTTTATTTAAAGGCTGCAAAAGCGGGAGGTTTGGGGGGCGGCCGCCCCCCAACTGTGCCTCCTAATCCCTGTACGTTTTAAGGTTCGACCTTGTAACTCAGCCTCTTTAACTCTTTAGAAAACGCAGTTTTTTTTCAAATAATTAAGATAAGAATCTTAACTGACAGAAAAGGATATCGATGTATATCTACATTGACAGTTTTCCTTCCGGTTTTCTTCTGAAAAAAATCTTTTTTTGTAAAATAGTGCTACTTAGCAAAAAAAGTGCCACTTTTGCTAAAAAGTGTCCTAATAGTGTCAGGTGTCCCAAAAAGTGCTATTTTTAAAAAAAAGTGTCAAAAGTGACACTAAAGTGTCACCGGTGGCAACCCTGTCTTTGAGGAAGTGGCTTTTGTATAGTTTTGTTAATGATTGGAATGATCTACAAAAGAGGAGTAAAAACAGTCAGATTGCAGGTACTGAAAAATAGAATGGCTCGCAAACAATTTCTATGTCAATAATTGAAGATATTTATTCAACAAGATTATTTTGAGTTTTACAATCTAACCCTAAACTCCCACAAACCAGTGACGGATCCAGAGGGGTGAGGAGGGTGCCCACCCCCCTAACGTAGTCTAAAGTCATGTAATTTACTTAATTAACACAAGTTTGCGTTAGTTAAACTTGCTCCTAACGAAAGTTTATCGGATCAACCTATTTTGCGCCCCCTTCCCCTAAAACAAAATCCTGGATCCGCCCTTGCCACATACTGATTGTTTTGGGAAGCGTTGCGGTCTTTTGGAGCATGGGTAGTAATTTGGATGAGTATTTGCGAGAAATACAAATCCGCATGCGTTGAAATACTCCTACGTGTCTAAAAACACAAGGTATACGCAGAAAATGTATGTTGGAGAATTATTTTTATCACCCATACGTCGAAAAGTTTTGTCTCATAAGAAATGCGGAGGAATGTCTTCAATTGGGCTTATAACCAAATATATAATTTTAGATTTTGCTTTTCTTTGCATTCTGTCCGATTTTAAGCAATCCGAGAGGTGTATTGCTTTATCTTCCGGTCATTTATCGTTCAGTTATTAAATAACTAATGAGAATACTAAATACTCATTATCAGGAAAGACTCTTGACCTACTATCTTTATTATTCTTAAAAAAATAGCAAATTTCTAGAAGTGTCTCTTTTTACCTCTCTTGAAATAAAAGCTAATGTTAAACCCTTCAATAATTAATCCTTTAAAGGTAAGGTAAACAGCTTAAGCCAAATAAAAAATATATTTCCCATAGCTGAAAAATCACTGATTACGTGTTCAGAAAATTTAGACGTCAATCTAGTGTGACAAGAAATCTTTGATAAACATCTTCAATTCTTGTTCGTTTTATTTATCAATCATAAAAAGTACACTCGTCTCTTCTAATAGATTTACATACCTGATTGAAGTTTTAATCCCTCTGGCCATTTATTACAATTTGTTTACCTTACTTGTTCGGCAATGCCATCCAAGGCAATTACAATATAAATATGTTCCATTCTTTTGCTTTTTTTAGGCAACCAGCTACCATATATAAGCTCAGTATGCCACTAGTCCTTTGCTCAGTTGAATTAGTACATTTTATTCATCTGTTGAGCATTTGCTATAGAAATCGGATGTGCAGTGAAGAGAAAATCAATCTTTAAGTCTTCTTTCATAGCGTTTCCTCCTTCAGGCAATGAGAGTGAGTTGTAGGCCCTCGTGTTTGTTTTATCGACAGATGAAACAATAGCACAAGGAGGGAAAGCTCTTCAGAAGGAGGTGAACCTGTTCCGTAGTGCAGCAAAATAGTCTGTAAAATTGTTTTATTTGAGGTACTTCGCCTTCTCTGTCTTTCATGGTAACAAGTAGACTGCAAAGCCTTTTGTCACCACAGGTCGAGAATAAGTATGTTTTCACATGTTCCGTAGACGCTGAATCACGGTGCTGAACACTCTTTTGTTTGTCGCTGAAGTCACCGCAAGTAATAGACATATCAGTAATTTTGATAAGCTCAGTGAATGTACTTGGAAGCTTAGAGAGCTCAGACCGAACTTCAAAACCATGGCACTGGCGAATTATTATCAATTAAAAAATAGTGTCTTCGCCGTCTCAGCTTGAGAGCTAAGGGCTAGGTTTTTGATTTCAAACAATGAAAATGAACTAAACAAATTTTGTAACTTCTCTTTGGAAAGAAAATCTGGTGATTTCAAATTCAAGTTCAGCGCAGACAATCTTCCGCAAAGACAAGTGTTTTCCGTTAATTGCTTTTCAATTTAGCCGATTAATCAATTAGCGAAAGGATATAGAAGACTGACCTTGTCAATCTGATGGTCAATAATACTGTCTATGGTTCTTTTTTTAGAAAAAGAGAGAACAAAGTAATCCATAAGGCTTTGAAGAGGCCTGTATAGTCACTGAGATATGTGTTTTTTTTTTTTTTTTTTCAATATTTCCATTGAATATGGTATTTTACTTATTTCACTTATTTAAACTTACCATAATACCTCAGTTTGGTAGTTCCAAAAACTTTTCTTGGTTACTCAGGTCACCTGAAGTACTTTGAAGCAGTTAATCTACGGATTTTGCAGCTCAAACGAATCTGGAAAAGTAATCCTACTTCCTTAACAACCAAGCAACGCACAAATTGCGTGGTTGAAACTCAGTCCCTTAAGCTGATGTCTGAAGCGGCAATCTCCTTGTTTGGTCTCTATTCAGAAGTAAACCAAGAATATGCGTTATTGGTTTCATTCGCATTTTTATATTGCAAAATGACCTTTACCAGTAGCTCCATTTAGTTTGTACTAGCTTTTACAAATCAAGAGCATCTGGCCCAAGTTCTTTTTGACCTCTGATAAACAATTCTTGGAGCGTAGGACTCTTAGTTCAGAACATGTACAGTGACTGCACCACCCAAAAAAATCAGCAATTGGCTGATTTCCATCGACTGTTTGAGTAAGAACCAAACTCATTCTGTATGCCCGGCAGTGGATGTATGTTGTTTGAGATGCATGCTCCCTGACTTTAGCCTGTATTCCTTTGAATATCTTGCTATAACCAATTCAGTTGATCCTAATTCTATTTTAGTTACGATTCTCATCATCGTCACGACATGATTGGCTCTGATTTACTAAAGACTTGTCTGTCAGTATTAGTAGTCGAATGTGGTTCCTCTTTTCCACGACCTTTGCCTTTCTCCGGCTCGAGCAGTGACTAGATACCGAAGGTGCAGACCCAGATGCCACTTTTCTAAAGTTGTGCCATGCCTCTATGCTGTCTATGTCATGGATGGCATTACTATGTTGTGTAAACGTATTGTTTTACGTCTTTCTATTTCCTTTATCGAAAGTGCGAAAGGAATTTAACCTGGAGTTTCCCCAGGCTGAATGCCCACCTAATTAACGACAACAGAAACAAAAACCTTGTCGGTGGACACAAAAATATTTCAAGCAGGACAACTGTCAGTAATAGTCAGTGTTAAACCAGCGAGATGAAGTTTGGGGGTACTTTTTTTTTAGCTCTGGCTGGGTAAAACTTTCAGCTGGAGAGCCTGAAGGGCCTAAGAATATATTCTTGGTATAAACAAATGTTTCAACATTCATTTTAGCAGCTGAAGCATCAGCTGGACTGATGATGGGTGCTGGAGTAGCAGTGTGTATCTAAAGAGTTATCACTGTCGCTTCAAAAGTAGTGGTTGTCTTTTGGGTATTAAATGCAAGCTCACTTCCCCTGCTGCGGCTCTGGCGTTAGAGTTTCCATCGCTGTCGAGACAAGAGCTTGGATATATTGATGTAATCTAACATGAGTTCATTTTGTAGCATCTGGAATGATAGTTAAGTTCGTGAACAAATTCACCCAGGCACAGGTTAGTTATCCTCCACATGTTTCCGTCCTAATATTACACTTTCGCACACCCTCCCCCCCAAAAAAAGCAGCAAAAGCTATGGTTCTTGGAAAAAAAAATAAAAATCAACAAGAGTTATGACTCTGGGGGCAAATTTTCCTTGGAGGCAAGCTTTCCTGGGACAAGTTTTCCGAGATTATGTTTTTCTTGACTTTTCCAACAAATGTCAACCAGAAACTAAGCAACTTATGTGTTTTTTTTGCATTAAAGTTGACCATCGAGGTGTCGGACTATTTTTGAATCTTCAGGAGATACATGTCAAGGGAGAGGGAAGTGTTAAGGGGTATTCTTGCTTTGAGAGGGCCGTATTGAGTGTTTTGTTGTCGGCTTGCATGAATATAGCGTGACTGAGAGTTTGCTCCTTCAGATTGGTCAGACACACTTTTCTTGAAAAATATGTGTGAATTTTGGGTGCCATTCTTAAGACTCATTATATTTAAAAACTAATTTTACAAATGAAAGTAAAGAGCAATGTTAAAACTTAAAACTAGTATAAATGTGTAGGTAATTGCCGGAACTATATTTATCAATTCTCTTTAAAAATATTTGAACTGAAAATTCTACTGTTTAAAGCAAATGCACCCTCTCCTTCTTGAAGCATTGTGATACAAAAGTTAGTTATATGGTCAAGTTAGTACCTCTCAAGATTTTATGATTTTCTTTACAAATTTCTGGATTTATAACATTTTTCGTTTTTTTTTCACCTTTTTCAAATTAATCCCCTCCTTAGGAAATAAAATCCAACATAAGGATCCCTCCACCCCCGATATTTGTTTCCTCCCACCAAAACGATATTCTGTCTGGGCAAAAAATGGAGACCCGGGACGTTCCTCTTCCTGACAGAATTGGGTCTCAGCGTAAAACTCTCTGATTAGAACAAATCGTAAATACTATGAGAAGTAATTTTTAACTAGAAAAATTGTTTTTGCGAAATACTTCCATTAAAATTTTGTCAAGTAATTACTGCACTGCGCTGAAAAAGTCGGTTTACTTTCTTAACAAGGAAAATGAAAGTATTTGACGATTTTCTCATAGGATAAAGCTCCAAGTAATTGGTAGAAAAAGTTCGTTAAATGATAAATAATAAACTAACCTTTCCTTTTCAAAAAAACACTTAGGAAAGTATTTTTTGCAATACTTCGGAAATGATTATTGATTCTTAATAAAGTATGGGAATGCAATTCTTCTTAAAAAACTCTTAGAAAAAGATTGTTAGTTTAGCTCTTTCCAAATTGCTTAAAAATTAAAAAAAAAGAAAACAACAACAACAGGTTTTTGCTCAAATATTTAATATGTAACACGGATTTTACCCCTTGTTTAGGTGCCACGATTTTTTCCTTCGACAGTTTTTATGGGTTTGTATCATCTTTGATATTCTTATGAAATTCGCATCAACTTATTTAGTAGTTATGAAAAAAATGGTACTTGTATGATATAGCCCCTACCTAATATTCTTCTAATATGTTTCTCTGACGCTCAATCCTAATGAAATATACCTAAGTATGATGAAAAATATAATTCTTTAGAAAAAATTTGGGCTATATATTTGCAAATTGGGGGAGGGGGGTAAAGTGTAGCAGGTCTGGCTGCCTAATGTGTTAGGTACAATTATTCTGTACATTATGAAGTAAGAATTGTTTTCTAACTTCACACTGTCCAAACACTCTACCCCACCCCCCACCCTCCCAATACGCAAATATATAGCCCAAATTGTATATTTTCCATCTACTCTGTCACTTCTCTTTATCTTGTCTCACGCTAAGCTGAAAGAGACTAACGAAAAATAACCGATTCTATAATACACCAATGAATGAACAACTTGAGCGGTAGGGGCTATATCATACAAGTCCCAAAAAATAATGATAATTTGCATTATACACCGGTACAGTGTAAATGTAGCTTTTAGTTGGAAGCTATATTCATGACTACATTTCAGTTTGTGTATCTATCCGCCATTGTCCAAATGAATGAGTACCTACTGTCTTTCTATGCTACAACATCATCAAACAAATTTCCAACCAAGATAATTTTTGAAAACGTGCATAACGTTAATTCGATCTTTTTATTGATTAATTAAAAAGTTTTTCCACAAAATGAGTTTTTCAAAGAAAAGTAAAGAACTCCATTAAACCAAAAATGAGCTAAAATAAAATCAAATAATCTATACCAAGCGTGAAACTACCACAAATCATCATCATAAATAAATGAAAACCAAAACGAACAGAAATTACAATAAATAACCGATTCAAACTCGAAACGAGCAGAAATTAACATGAGTAGGGCTCAAAACCCCTATGTCTTCCCAAGGCCAGAACATAATTTGCACTTTACTGAAAAAATATAATGTTTTTACTTTTATAACTTTAATAAATCAAATAATATTAACATTTTGATTACTAAATATCAGTATATGTATATTAAACTGACAATGCACATTCATTTGTATTTTTTTCCAGTAAAGTGCAAATTATTGAATGTGTTTGGGGTAATGGTGGGTGTGAGAGGGGTGTTAGTTATCCTCCAATTACTTTCGACTGTTAAAAAGGAAACAAGCCCTTCTAATTTCCAATCGAATGAGCCCTTTTGGAAAGTTCTACAACATCACTATCTATAAAAACCTTATATGCCCCCAGGGCATAACTTACAACCTGGCCCCGAGGGCTCTGAGGGGGTTATCATCCTCAAAGACCTAAGTTCGAAAACTTTTAACTACGTTGAACAAAATGGTTGTCTCAAAATTTTGATTGGATGTGTTTGGATAAATGGTGGGGGTGAGAGGGGGATTAAAATTAAAATCACTTTCGACTATTAAAAAGGACACTAGCCCTTTGAATTTCCAATCGAATGAGCCCTTTTTCAAGTTTCTATGACAAAAATTTCAATGAAAACCTTATATGCCCCTAGGGCATAACTTATAACTTATAACCTTCAGGGCATAACTTGCCCTGAAGACTGTGGGGGGAGAGTCCTGCTCAAAGGTATAATTTCCAGAACTTTCAACTGCGTTGAACAAAATTGCTGTCTCAAAATTTTGATTAGATGCGTCTTGGGAAATGGTGGGCGTGGAAGGGGTGCTAGTTGCCTTCCAATCACTTTCGATTATTAAAAGGGCGCTGGCCATTTCAATTTCTAATCGAATGATCCCCTTTTGAAGTTCCTAAAACAACGCTTTCTATAAAAACCTTATATACCCCCAGGGCATAACTTACAACCCTTGCCCTGAGGGCTGTGGGGGGGGGGGGGGGGGGTCATCCTCAAAGAACTAATTTCCAGAACTTTTAACTACGTTGAACAAAATGGCTATCTCAAAATTTTCATTGGATATGTTTTAGAAAAGGTGGGCGTGAGAGGGGGGTTATTTGCCCTCCAATCACTTTCGACTATTACAAAGGGAACTAGCCATTTCAATTTTCAATCGAATGAGCCCTCTTTGAAGTTTCTACGACAACGCTTTCTATAAAAACCTTATATGCCCCCAGAACATAACTTAAAACCCTTGCCCTTAGGGATGTGGGGGAGTATCCTCTTCAAAAAGCATAATTTCTATCTGAAAATCAACTACGCTGAATAAAATGGCTGTTTAAAAATTTAGATTGGATGTATTTCGGGAAATGGTGGGCGTGGAAGGGGTGTTAGTTGCCTTCCGATCACTTTCGACTATGAAAAATGGCACTAGCCATTTCAATTTCCAATCGAATGAGCCCTTTTTGAAGTTTCTACGACAACACTTTCTATAAAAACCTTATATGCCCCCAGGGCATAACTTACAACCCTTGCCCTGAGGGCTGTGGGGGAGTGTCCTCCTCAAAAACATAATTTCTATGTGGAAATCAACTACGCTGAATAAAATGGCTATCTCAAAGTTTTGATTGGATGTATTTCGGGAAATGGTGGGCGTGGAAGGGGTGTTAGTTGCCTTCCGATCAGTTTCGACTATGAAAAAGGGCACTAGCCCTTTCAATTTCCAATCGAATGAGCCCTTTTTGAAGTTTCTACGACAACACTTTCTATAAATACCTTATATGCCCCCAGGGCATAACTTACAACCCTTGCCCTGACGGCTGTGCGGGGTTGTCATCCTCAAAGACCTAATTTCCAGAACTTTCAACTACGTTGAACAAAATGGCTATCTCAAAATTTTGATTGGATATGTTTGGGGAAAAAGTGGGCGTGAAAGGGGATTAGTTGCCCTCCAGTCACTTTTGACTATTAAAAAGGGCTCTAGCCATTTCAATTTCCAATCGAATGAGCCCTTTTTGAAGTTTCTACGACAACACTTTCTATAAAAACCTTATATGCCCCCAGGGCATAACTTACAACCCTTGCCCTGAGGACTGTGGGGGGTTGTCTTCCTCAAAGACCGAATTTCCAGAACTTTCAACTACGGTGAACAAAATGGCTATTTCAAAATTTTGATTGGATGTGTTTGGGGAAAGGGTGGGCGTGAGAGGGGGGTTAGTTGCCCTTCAATCACTTTTGACTATTAAAAAACGCACTAGCCCTTTGAATTTCCAGTCGAATGAGCCTTTTTTGAAGTTTCTACGACAGCGCTTTCTATAAAAACCTTATATGCCCCCAGGGCATAACTAACAACCCTTGCCCTGTTGGCTGCTGGGGAGTGTCCTCCTCAAAAACATAACTTATATCTGGAAATCAACTACGCTGGACAAAAGGATGTGTTTGGGGAAATGTTGGGCGTGGAAGGGGTGTTAGTTGCCTTCCAATCACTTTCGACTATTAAAAAGGGCACTAGCCGTTCCAATTTCCAATCGGATGAGCCCTTTTCCAAATTTCTGCAACAACTCCTTCGATACGAAGTGCCCTGGTATTGAAAAAAAAATAAGTAAATAATACATTGTGCCAACATCGTTCTTTACTTAGGCAGCGCTATTGCGCTGCCTATGATGGAACTAGTTTTTTCTGTGTTAGAAATGTTGCCAAACTACTTTAAAATTGATTCAAGTTTAAGCCCTGCCCCTTCGCTTTGTGAACTGGTAATATTTTAATACGGTAAAAATTCTATATCATATATTATGTAATAAAAAACTGAAAGAAGTGTTTAGATATCACAATGCTGTACACTGATAATAATTCGCACACGTTTTCAACTACTTTTTCAAGCATATGAAAATATTGTTGGAACCCTAACGTTTATTTGTTTGAAACGTTGTAAGATTAGCCTTCTGATTCTCCTAATTCTAATCTTGAATTTTAGCCATTAAATGAGTTTAAAAAAGCTTCCACTCCTTCAGAAAGTTTTTTTGTGTAATTATTTCTATGAATTTCGGAATAATCTTTCTAATTCTGATCTCTCGGTTAGAGCATTCGCAATTATTTAATTATACTTTCACATGTTATTTTATAATCATGTGTAATTAAATGTGCAAACGTCTTTATTAGACTTTGTGAATCATGAGAAAATAGACCATGTATATTTGCATATGTGTATTTATTAGATGTATATTTCATAAATCATAAGCAAATATCCATTAATTATCAAATCAGGATTTATAATAAAAATAAGTCATCAAACAAAAAATTTGACAACCGATTTTAAATGTTGTCGAAGATGGATTTTTTTAATTAGAGAAAAATGTAAAACAAATGTAAGAAATTAGAGAATTGTCTTTATCGAAATAAAGGAGTATGAATTAGTTCTTTTCGAAAGATTAATTCAACAAAAATTTAAAAAAGATATTTTTTTTAACAAAAAGTAAGAGACGAGCAGAAATAAAGTCCTTTAAAAAATCAAACTCAAAACGAAACCGATAACACATAAGATAACAGATACTGCAATAAATGAATAAATAGATCCTTAGGCTTAGGCGAGCATGAATTAAAATGAATGACAAAGTAAACTTGAAGCGAAAAGAAATTACCACAATCAAGTAGGGCTATTACCCCACTGGCGGATCCAGATGAAGGGTGCAGGGGGTGCATGCCCCTCCCTAACGTAGTGGTGGATTTGGGGCTACTAAATGTGATTTTTTTAGAGGGTGAACAGCTTTTTAATATTTTAATGGCGGGGTGTTTTTTTTACTTACTATTTTTGTACTAATATTTGTTAGATCATTTTTATTTCAATAGATTTAGTAGAACTTTAACCTTTACCAGATTTTCGATTAAATTTACGACTATTTCCACTACCTACCTGCGACGTACAATATTAGAGGTTCCTTTTAAATTGCTGGTATTTTTTCGCAAGTTTATCGGAGCAACCTATTATGCGCCCTCGCTAAAAAAGAAAAACAATTCCTGGATCCGCCACTGATTACCCCTAAGCCTTCGAAAGGCTGTAGCATCATTTGCGCTTTACTGAAAACGAAATATATTTTTTCAGTTTCTTTTTTATAATTATAAAATTTAAAGCTAAAAAATTCCTAAAATTTCTAGGAATTAACATCCTTGTACATTAAACAATTAGTCTACTTTGGTTAGTTCTTTCGATTTTCTTAGGATTGGTTTATGTTGATTTTTAATTGACATAGTTTTATTTTTGATTAATATTAGAAATATTCGCGATATCTTTTCAGTTGTCTCCTTAAGAATCAAAATGTTGGATTGAATGCTGGTAAAAATTTGAATATTCAGTCAAAATTTTGTTAAACTGAAGCTTAGTAATAAATTAGTAATTGTATTTAGCATTTTCGGTGGATGGAGCGGACAGGGCCATCAGTTAGGAGGGAGGGAGGCACAAAAAGAGCCAAGATTTTGAAAAAATGTCTTTGTAGGTATTTTCATTGAAAAATGCCTATTTTGGAATTTTCACTGAAGAATTAAAAAATAAGCGCTCCTCCTCCCAAGGTGATTAGCAAATTTTTCTCCCCCACTCATAGGTTTTTTTCGTGAATAGACGCCACTGGGAAAAGGGCATCATCATTATTTTGAATTGAAATTGTATTTATTGTGATTTTTGTTCTTTTGTTTGTGATCCATCTTCCTATTTTTTTATGACGGGTTTACAGATAAATAATAAGTACCGGGAGCACGGGCTTTGTCCGGGCCCCGAGACTGGGCACGCGACAGGCTCGTATATACTTCATTCTCTAATTACGTATTAGCATAATTATTGCGTTATTCCTTACTTTTAAGTCATAAGGTGTCAGATCAGCAATGTCAAATGAATTAAGAAATTCTGGCATGATTTCAGTTCCTCCTTCCTGTTAATGGATCAAAGAATCGTCCATTTTAGAGGATTTGCTTTCTCCTGGGACTCGTTGTGATTCTCGATGTTGCTTCTCTTCTAACCACAGATTTTGTTAATAATTTGACGTGATCATCCTTGTCACAAATCTTCTAACCACAGATTTCTCTGTCCAATTTTTTTATTCGGAATTCGTTGTGATGCTTGTTGTCGCATGTCTCCTAGCCACAGTTCTCGTTGCACTTCATTTTCGTGCATCATTGCCTGGGACATTTTGCCATGGCCTTTGCGTTATCTGTGCGTTTTTATTCGAAATAATGTGTAATTTTACATGATCTTATAGATACAAAAAAAAATCTTTCTCACCATGTTCCTCAGTTGTTTTGTTTTTGCTTGAATTGTGTTGTTATATAATTCAGTAACCATCAGGAATGTTTCAATGCCTAAGCCCTCTAAATATCCAAATTACGCATTGGTATAATTATCGTTTTACATTTTAGTTTTATGTCAAAGGACGGCAAATGAGCAATTTTAGTTGAATTAAGAAATTCTAGCGAGAATTTAATTTCTCCAAATCTTGTTTATCCTTTACAGATGCTAAAATAACACGTTCCTTATTCCATTGTAATTTCTGAAATATCTAAATTACGCAATAGTATAAATATCCTGTTAATTATTTAGTTCTAAGTCACAGTTTCGTTTGCAATTCAGTGTAATTTTTGCTGTACCTTGTTCCATGCCTTTTTCTTCAGCTGTGTAGAGTCATTTGTAAGCTTGCACAATTTTGCACGTGTCATAAATGCATAGATATTTCCTCCTTCCTGCTCATCCTTCACAGACTCATACACGCTAAACTAACACATTCCTTTATTCCAATGTAATTTTGCTTTGTCTTCTAACCGCAGATGTTTGTAATTCAATATGATTTTTGCCTTTATTGTTCTATGGGTTTTTCTTTTAATGTTAAGAGTAATTTGTCATCTTGTGTAATTTTGCATGCGTCTTAGATACTAAAAACAATGCGATCATCACCCCTGGGGGAAAAAATAATGTAATTTTATTCTTGAAATGTATCTAAATGTGATGACGCTCATATAATTTTTTTACCCCAAATTAAGGCTCTAAACGAATTTCATCAAACTCGTGACCTATCTCGATCGTTTTTTTTCCGGCCAGAAAATTCCAGGGTGCCAATTAAAAAAAAAAAAAAAAAAAAAAAAAAAAAAAAAAAAAAAAAAAAAAAAAAAAAGCAATGTGGCTGGATTGTCCAAGCAGTATTTTCAGATATATTAGGAACGATATGTGTGGGTTGAGCTGAGAGTTTCGAAATGTTGGGGGCGGGGAGGATCAAAGGTCCCTTTGTGTTTTTTGTTTAGAGAGGAAATGCAGGGCAAAAAATGTATGTCCCCAATATACCTAAAATTTTTCGAACTATTAGCCCAAGTGGAACTATAATCAGCCCATAATCAGCTTGAAAATGATACTCAATAGGTTTTTTACCTCAGTGCAGAAAATAAACCTGAAACTAGTTTTGGCTGCATTGGTTGTTGACACCCCAAAATCGGCCCAAAATTTTGTTCGTGTATGACAGGGTTATAATTTAAAGGTTATATAGACAGGGCTAGGTAGACTTGAATAAAAATAAAATATTTTGAAGATTAGCTGTATCTATGTGTGACACCTGAAACTGGGCCAACGATTTTTTTCTTCTCAGGTCAGTTTGGACTTACAGAACATGTAGATAAAGAGACGGGAACCTCAAAGACGATAGAAATATCGCCTAAATACAATGAAGACATAGCCTTTTTGAACAAAATGTTTTATCGGATTCATGATGCCCAAAAATAGTCTCAAATTTATTTCGTCCATAATCGGCAAGCACCATAGGCCTATTTGGCAGTTTTGTGCAAATTTATGCTAAATCCTTTTAGATCATTCCCATAATTTTTGCTCGTACCCCGAGGGTGTGTGTACCTCTAGATAATATGATCGTCACTAGGATACTTTTCTCACTTTTAACTAGTCAGAAACAATGCTCTAGCGCTGCCCGCCGTAGTAAAGACCCATAGGCCTGCAATGTATTACCTCTTTTTCACTGGGCTCCTTCTTCTGCCAAAAATAGTCTCAAATTTATTTCGTCCATAATCGGCAAGTACCATAGGCCTATTTGGCAGTTTTGTGCAAATTTATGCTAAATCCTTTTAGATCATTCCCATAATTTTTGCTCGTACCCCGAGGGTGTGTGTACCTCTAGATAATATGATCGTCACTAGGATACTTTTCTCACTTTTAACTAGTCAGAAACAATGCTCTAGCACTGCCCGCCGTAGTAAAGACCCATAGGCCTGCAATGTATTACCTCTTTTTCACTGGGCTCCTTCTTAAAGAGAGGGGCAGTCCTAGAAACTTTGGAGGGGGCTCATTCGATGTAAAATTGAAAGTCGCAGTGCGTTTTAGAGAATAGAAAGTGATTGGAGGACCACCAGCCGTCCCCCCGTTCATTGAGCTTAAAAGAGGTCAAGAACATTTTTTTCAAGGAGGCACAGTTGTGCCTCTATAAAGAGGCGACCCACCACAATGTTAAGCGATTTCAGGTCCTAGAGGTCGCAGAGAGACGGCGGTAATCGCATTTTGTAGCCCAAGCTCAAACTAAGAAACTTGCAAAATTTCATCCTCCTCCGACTTTATCTTCATGGGGTAAACTGGGCCGGAAGTTTGGACCCTCCCACCACAGCCCCCCTTTAACGTTGTCCGATTGGGCTGAAATTTAGAAGTTAAGCTTTCCTAGGGCCCGGGAGCTTATCCTCGAAATTTCAGCTCAATCCGATCACTCCTTCCCTGTTTTCAAAAAACCAAATATAGCCACTTAAAATTCATTTCTTTTTTTTTTCTTAGCCACGCCTACAGGCCACAGTTGGCAACGGATCCGGTTGAATGAGGACTCATTCGAAGCAGAATTCGACCTGTTAGGGCCTTTTGATATTTTCAGACCGAAAAAATTATCCCCCGAATTTACATTTACGAAAAACCTTGTTTTCCTATATTAGCCCATGTTAATTTTTCCGACCACAACCCCCCTTTAACGTTGTCTGATCGGGCTGAAATTTGGAGGATAATCTTTCCTAGGGCCTGGAAGCTTATCCTCGAAATTTCAGCTCAATCTGATCACTCCTTCCCTGTTTTCCAAAAACCAAATATCAAGTTTTTTGGGAATTTGCTTGCGTCGAAAATAGCTTCCATATACTAAAAAACAATTACTGTTGTGTCTGTATAGTCTAGCGGTTACACTCCAGACTTTCAGGCGGAAAACCCGGGTTCGATTAACCATCAGAGCAATTTTTTTAATACTGAATTCAAACTTTAAAAAGAAACCCAGTTTCTTTTTTAAATTATTTGAAAAAAATTACGTTTTCTAAAGAGTTAAAGAGGCTGAGTTACAAGGAGCAATAATAAGTAATAAACTGTACAAAAACGTGCAGAAATTATTTGAAAAAAACTACGTTTTCTAAAGAGTTAAAGAGGCTGAGTTACAAGGTCGAACCTTAAAACGTACAGGGATTAGGAGGCACAGTTGGGGGGCTGCCGCCCCCCAAACCCCCGCTTTCGCAGCCTTTAAATAAAAAAAAGTTTTTTAAACTGAAAGTAAGGAGCGACATTAAATCTTAAAACGAACAGAAATTATTCCGTATATGAAAGAGGCTGTGCCCTCCTCAACGCCTCGCTCTTTACGCTAAAGTTTGACTTTCTCACAACTCTTTTTTTAAACAATAAAAACTTTAGCGTAAAGAGCGAGGCGTTGAGGAGGGCACAGCCTCTTTCATATACGGAATAATTTCTGTTCGTTTTAAGATTTAATGTCGCTCCTTACTTTCAGTTTAAAAAACTTTTTTTTTATTTACAGGCTGCGAAAGCGGGGGGTTTGGGGGGCGGCAGCCCCCCAACTGTGCCTCCTAATCCCTTTACGTTTTAAGGTTCGACCTTGTAACTCAGCCTCTTTAACTCTTTAGAAAACGTAGTTTTTTTCAAATAATTTTCAATTAAGTTGAATATTTCAGGACCGTTATTTGGGAAAGGGAGTTAATATTGAACTTTGAATTTGGGGAGAGCGTAGAAGTAAATAAAAGCGATTATGTGCACTCAGTTATCAAAATACAATATCTGAGAAATCTCAGGAACAGCTGAGAGGAAGGAGTCGAAGACCTTTTGTCTCAAATCCAACCTAAAAGTTCTGAACCTTTAAGCCCCCGTGGAACTAGAATCTATTATCAGAGAAGTAATAATGTAAACTGGAAGACACTTATTACCTAGATTAACAGAATAAAACATCCGTAGTATCCGTCCTAGACGTGGGAGCACGCCTAGCATCCTCGCCGGTCTCAACTTGTCTCTCGTCTGCTATGCAAACGATGCTCAGAACTTCAGAGTCGTTCTATCCAGAGCATTAGATAAAAAAAACAAGTTTTTTTTAACTGAAAGTAAGGAACGACGTTAAAACTTAAAACGAACAGAAATTATTCCGTATATGAAAGGGGCTGTCCCCTCCTCAACGCCTCGCTCTTTACGCTAAAGTTTTTTATTGTTTAAGAAAATAGAGTTGTGAGAAAGTAAAATTTTCCCTGAAAATTCACCTCCTGGAAACTTCCCTTCCATGGAAAATTCTCCCCGTGGAAAATCCCCCCAGCAGAAAATCCCCCCTCACCCGAAAAAGTATGCATACTTCCAAATAACAAATATACGGAAACAATGGGCAAATTTTATAACTTAAGACCTTTCCCCAGGGGCTTTGGGGGAAGGGGGTTGTGGTATTTCCAATGGCATAGTTATTCGGCCTTTCAACTATGCTGAAGAAAATGAACATCTCAAAATTTTGGTCGGACGAATTTGAAAAAAGGGGCGTGGTAGGGGGCCTAGTTGCCCTCCAATCTTTTTGGTTACTTAAAATGGGCACTAGAACTTTTAATTTCCGTTCGAATGAGCCTTCTCCTGATATTTTAGGACCACTGGGCCGATACGACAACCCCTGAGAAAAAAAAAAGAAAAAAAAAAAACAACAAAAAGACAAATAAACACGCATCCGTGATCTTTCTTCTGGCAAAAAATACGATATTCCACATTTTTGCAGATAGGAGCTTGAAACCTCTACAGTAAGGTTCTTTAATATGCTGAATCTGATGGCGTGATTTTCATTAATATTCTATGAAATTTAGGGGGTGTTTTCCCCCTTTTTTTCGAAAATCAGGCAAATTGTCTAAGACTCGTACCCTTTGATAGGTGAGAATAAACTTAGTAATAATAATAATAATTTATTTTCAAACCGCTAAAGTAACAAAAGTGGAGTATAAATAGAAGAAAAAACAAAAAATTCATACAAAGCGACTAATTACACAGTAATACACAATAAAACACTAAATACACTGTAAATACACAGTAAAAGCACAGTAAATACACAGTAAATGCACGAAATTAATGAAGGAGGCGGACAAACCCATGATGAGCTGGGAGAGCCTTCACTGCCTGGGGGAGTTTGTCAGCAAGCCCAACTAGCTTTCCAATTATATCTGGAAGCCAAAAAACTGAGACAAGGTTACGGTTCCGGTACCACGGGGGCAAATACAGTTTTATTTTACAGTTTTTATTTGTTTCCTCTCCTGCAAATTTAATATTTATTTGCAACAAAAATTATTGCACCAAAATACGTCCTACTTAGAACGATTATCCACTCTAAACCAAATGAAAAGTTTAAAAAAAAATCTCCTCGGAAAATGGGCAATAATTAAGCGGAATTTTAAATACCAAATGCATAAATACTACAGTAAAATTTTGAAAAAAAAATATTTGTAAAAAAAATTGGTATAAGGCAAAGATGTTCTAAACTGTTTGTCATTGACATTATACCATCAGGTAAATCAGTCGGTGAAACACACGAGAACACAATGCTTTTAATGTGAATAACATATCAGCTTTAGAATTACCACAGGAATTGTAATTCCAATTATAATCCCTTTTTTGCAGGTCGTGAAGATTGGATGAATTTTACTTTGGTTGTGACAGAGTCAATTTGACAGTGATTATTATCAATGATGAACACTATGTACTCGGCCTGGTATCGGGAATCCATGGGCCAGTTTAGTCAATTCTGTGGTACCACAATGGGAATGGGTGGTATGACTATGGGGGGAATGACTATGATGCCTTCCATGGGGCAAATTAAGACTGAAACTGGTTACAATGACTGTATGCTCGCTTTGGATTATGCTACAACTCAAAATAAGGTAATGTTTTCTTTTTATCTGTCAATAAGTTATAGTTTAGTTTTTATGTTAGTGTCAATGTAACGATGCATTTTAGCGCTAGTTGAGTCCCTAACTTACGCTTTTTCAAGCTTGATTAAAAAAGAAGAAAGGCCTGAAATCTTTATTATGAGTCATTGCTTCAGTGCAAAAATGAATGATAAGTTGTAAGCTAGCCAAGGAGTGAAACTTGCATTGGGTGAGTTTTCCAAAATGAGGAATAAATGTAATTTAAAGAACTATATGGTGTTATTCCTTTTATTTTTTTTTGCTTCATATACCATAGTCATCAGCTAGACTTAGTAAAGAGTAATATGTATCCATGTATTATGTTTTACTCCAGGTCTCACTGTAAAGGAGATTGGGCCGTGGAGACTTAAGAAAGGGTTCATTTGATTTGAAATCCAAAGTTTGTATGCTCTTTTTGAGGCATGAAACTGACTGACAACATACTTCCTTCCTGTGTCCTAACCCTACTAAACTCAGCACCCTGGCTGTTGTAGTGGGTCAAAATTGCCGGATAGCTACATCATTCGAAATTATCAATAGGCTCAAAAGACTTGCCTAAAGGGGGTACATGACCCATACAGCTCAGAGGCCTGGTCCCAATTTACGAAAATAGCCCATTCTTCACAGTCCCATTTTAGAAGAAAAAGTGGATACATTATATTTGTTATAACAAGAATCATGCAAGGAGTTCAGATACGTATGACAGGAAAACTAAGAACTAAGTCTATACGTAGTATTGCCAAATTGTGAACCAAAAAGTAAACTGGAGCATTTGAAACACAAACTAGAATAAGCCAGACAATGTTTTCCCCCAAATTCAACACAGCTTCATTCAGAATAATTCATTAATTGTGTTCTAGCATGGCGTTTAGCATTGGGGTAAATTTAGAAGCTTTGACTTAGCACACTGAGATTTCCAGACTCCGAATCCCGAGCAAGCCAAAAACCAAATTAAACCTAAGTCTATAACATTCCTGAATATGGAAATCCCAGAATTTTCTAGTTCTTAAATGAATTTGAACAGGAAGTGACACTTGATTCAGATGGAGGATTAAATGATGTATCAAATGACATATTCATTTCTTAGCTATCACACGATGCTCCTGCAAATTACAAATTAACCCTGTTTTCATTATAATTGTGCAGAGTTGTTCAAAGGAGGGGGCATCTGGGGCAAGCTGCCTCGGGTGCCATGGCTAGGAAGGCGCCACGGCTGGGGGGTTACCCACTTAAATCATTTTTTTACTTTGATTTGGCTTTTTCTTGCTTATATTGGGGTTGGGAGGGGGGGGGGGGGTACTATAATTAATTTCCTCCGGATGTCACCAACCCAAGGAACTACTCTGTAATTGTAATTGACAATAAATTATCTTCAACAATACAACAATTATATTCAAATTTAGCAGTCACTAGCTTAGTCAGGATCAGGACAGGACTTAAAAAAATCGATATGAGATATGAGATATATATTTATTAAAAAAGAAAAATAAACACTATTCGCCTTTCGCCTGCCAAGAAAGACAATAAGCTTGGAAGGGCAAGTGAGGCTATCACCCTCAGCTTATTAAAACCACATTCATGGACAAAAGAGAATAGACATAATGTGTTACTACAACTCTTGATTCCTTACTCTGTAATAACAGCCAATATACTGTACCTTCAGTTATAAAATTCAGTTCAGGACTGAATTTCTCACTGAAAGATGGTAAGGTCAAGCCACATGTCTGTGAAAACTCAAAAACTCTGTTGTACGTGATTTGGTATTTTTACCATAGAGTTTGGGCGGTAAGGTAACGCCAAGCTGGTCACGTCATTATAAAAGCATTATGAAAACAAAAATCGCAAAGAAGAGAGAAACGAGGAAAGAACAAGAAGAGAGGAGAAACGAGCAGTATCAAAATACAAATAGCCAAGTTTTAATCCACAAACCAGATGACAAAAATTTTTACGCCAGTCACCATGAAATTCAGCTAATTTGGCGTAGCCCAAAATCGGTCTAAGTCATAGAAATTTGGTGACCCAGTGCAAAACTAGCTAAGCCTTAACTCAGTGCAATAATGAGTTAAATCGTAACTAAGTACAAGAATGAGTTGAGTATTTGCTGCAAACATTCGGTGCCAGAACAACCAAGTTGTATTTTTCATTTGGATGATTTGAGAGCCAAAGTGAGATTGTGGTTCTCCCCACCCCAGTCAGATTTAGTTGGAAGATGCTTGTAGGCAAGACAATTTCTTCCAAAAAATTATAGACAGCTGACTCTTACTGTCAAGCGCCTAGCAGATTTCAAGGTTTGAACTGACGGGGATTCCTTGAACTATAAAACTTTAAAGCCAGCCAGTGGTTGAACAGTAAAGGTTAGTGGTCTAGTCTTCATGTCTGTGGGTACCTCATCATCTAGTTTCAAACCAATCTCAGCACTTTTTAGTCTTAAGTAAATTTCTAGGCAAACTACCTTGAAACTAAATAATCTTGTGCTGTCAATCCCAGACGCAAAAACAGAATTCTTCAATTCCTAAATTTTATCTACCATACTTTGGTCTACGCTAGTTGGCTCTTTTAGATTTGCTGCCTGGAACCTCGGTCAAAAACTGTTCCACCGTTGCCTGCATGTGTCCACTATCATGTCCTACTAACTATTAACCTGTGTGTTCCCTCCCCTCTCAACAGAAATACTTTAATAGAAGTATACGCGTGATTTATCGTATTCCAACTTGAATTAGACGAGGATTTGCACTGTGTATAATTTTGATGGAGCAACATCGACCCGCGGCCCTCCAAGACTTCTCCGAGAGGTAAGCAGGATATATATATATATATATATATATATATATATATATATATATATATATATATATATATATATATATATATATATATATATATATATATATATATATATATATATATATATATATATATATATATATGTGTGTGTGTGTGTGTGTGTGTGTGTGTGTGTTTACATAAATACACTCAGGCATGTCATAATACCTCTGTCTAATTAAAGAGCGAAGAAGGCTCTATGCAAAATTTTTTTTTTTCTTTTTGTTTCTTTTCACCAAGCCACTTCGTATGGAAGTTGTCGCAGAAATTTTGGAGGGTCTCGTTCAGTTGAACATCGAAATTTCTAGTGTTCTTTCTAAGATTCAAAAGTGATTGAAGGGCAACCAGCCTCCCTCCCGCGTTCCTTTTTGCTGTCCTTTCGCCAAAGACATTCAATCAAAATAGTGAGAAAGCTGTTTTGTTCAGCACAGTTGAAAGGACTAATAGCTATACTTATAGAGATGACATGATCCCCACAGGTCTTGGGGTAAGGGCTGTAAGCTGTGCAATTTTCCCATTGTTTACATATATATGGTTTGCTATTGGGAAAGAGGGCATGTTTGATCCTGGGTCTCCAAAAAGGCCAATGGGATTAAAGCGAAGCTTTCAGGGAGTGTTGAGGGGAATGTTGAACTAAATCAAAATATATTATGTGCATGGAGGTCGTCGAAAAGACGTATCAGTAGTATGCCAGGAACAGTTTTGGGTATTAAGTTGACAAACTCAGGGCATGACGAGGAGAATGTTCAAATGACCTAAAGGCAACATGTGTATTCTGCTGCTACTGCTACTACTATGTCCATCTAAAGCACTATAGTTCAACTACTGTTGAAATCTGTTTGTTTTCCAACTTATAAATAATAAGCCAAAATCTTGGTTCTTATGGGGAAAAAGCGAAAAGATCGAAATATTTTTCTTTACCAATGAAAACGAATACGTCAATAAAAAAAACGAATAGAAATTTTAAAAAACTTTTTCCCTGAAAGAAATTTTTCAAAGAAATGTAAAGAGCTACTTTAAACCAAAGATGAGAAGAAATAAAGTCATGTAATATTTCAAGCGTAGAACGACCATAAATGACTAAATAAATAAATAAATGAAACCCAAAGCGAACAGAAATTGCAATAAATAACCAAGCCAAACTTAAAACGAGTCGACAATAGCTCAGAAGGGAATATGGCTAACACCCCCAGGACCTTCTAAAGATCACAACGTAAACTGCTTTTGTAGAAAGTGTTTTTTTTTTTAATTATCAGGGAGAACGTTATAGTGTTGTCTATAGTAAAAGCCATATGGTTTCAATGTTGTTTTTTTTTGCCAGAGGCACTTCATATGAAACAGGTCGTATATACTTCGGAGGGGGCTCATTCAACTGGAAATCAAACGTTCTAGTGCTCTTTTTAAGAGTCAAAGGTGATTGGAAGGCAACTAGCCCCCCCCCCCCACCCCGCGCTCTTTTCCGATAGAAACATGCTGGATTTACCATTAGGAAAAGGGAAATATTTGATTCTGGGTTTATCCCAAAAGACTAAGGGCACTAAGGTGAAACCTCGGAGAATGTTGAGGGTATTTTATACTAGGTCAAAAGGCACTATATGTATCCGGTTCATAAAAAAAGGGAGGATATACAATGTTTTACGGGCTGAGTGTTTTGAGTTGAAACTTTCAGGACATGCTGGGGGGATGTTGAAAAGTGGATGGAGGGCCACCAGCCCCCTTCCATGGTTTTTTAATTGTAATCCCTCCCAAAATATTTCATAAGCATTTGAAATAGGCATCTTGCTCAAAATAGTCAAAAGCTAAAATAACTCTGCCTAATGGGATGGCATAACCTCTCACAGCTTTGAAGAGCGATGCTGAATATAATAAAATACACTCTGTGCGTGCTGATTGTCAGAAGGACGTATCATCAATATGTATGGAACGGCAGGGGACATTAAATTGAAAATTTCAGGGGATGGTCAAGAGCTATTAGTTAACCAGCCTCTCCCCCCTTACCCGTCATATATGGCTTCTCCCCTCATCACTGATCAAATTAATGAAAAATCAATTTTTTTTTCAAAACAGCTAATAGGTCTAGTAACTATGCTTCCAGAGATGCAATGTCCTCCACAGGGTAAGGATTGTAAATTATACAATTTACTCTTATTTTTAATTCAGGATTTACTATTACGAAAATGGAGGAATTTTTGGTTCTAGGTGTGTTCGAAAAGCCTAAGGGTATTAAGGTGAAATTTCGGGGGATGTTGAGGGCAATGTTAAACTAAATTTAAACATACTATGTCCGTCCTGTTTATGAAAAAGCTGTATCTGCAATATCACAAGAACAGCTGAGGGTATTAATTTTTAAACTTTCAGAGCATGTTGAGGAAGAACCAGTCCCCCCCCCATATTGCCTTTTTAGCTGCCCTCCCTCCAAAGATATCTGATCAAAATTTCGGAAAACGAACTATATTACAAATGATTTTTTTTGTGCTTACAACGCTGAAAATAGAAATAAAAATTACAGTGAAATAAAATCTTGAACTGCTGAACTTTTAGCAATTAATATCATTATAAATCAAATATTCAGTTTAATTTTATTAGTTCCTTCCAGGGAATGTTCAAGGCACATATAGTTTTAAATAAAATGCAGATGATACAGTAGGCTTTAGACTTTTACAGTTAGGGAGGGGGGCAGCAGCAAAACTCTTGTTTGTGGTGATTTTTGTTGGTCTTAAGTTTGATTTGCATTTTTCAGTTTAAGCTTTACTCGTTTTAAGATTTATTTATTCATTTACATTAGTACCTGTTGTATGTCTGTTTGCTATAATTGTTTATTTAATTTCTGTTCGTTTTGGGTTTCATTTAGTATTTAAAAGTAATTTCTGATCGTTTTGAGTTTGAATCATTATAAGAATTTAATTCCACTGGTCTTAAGTTTGTATGGCTCTTTACTTTTCTTTAAAAAACTTCTTTTTCGGAAAGTTTTTTTTTATAATTAATTGGTAGTAAAATCCTTAAAATTAGCATTTATGGTAAATTATTCACAATTTTTGGTTTATTGCACGTGACTATTTACCCTCCTATATAAATTAAAGGCACCTGAGGCTGGGTTAAATGATTCCTTTTCGATGTATTCTGATTCACAGTTCTATTACGGAAACTTGAATATTGCCCTTAATGTATTTTCATTTTGATCTGACGATATCTGACTGTATACAAAGTGTATGTCCTTTAAAGTAAGTTCTTTTTTTTATCTAAATCTATCATTCTCCCTGGTTAAGTTCTTTCCCTCGGGATTTTCTAAGGAATTTCCCCACTGAGAGAACTGACTTTTGCATCCTCTGCCCGACAGAATTCGATCAAATTTCTTGCACATATTTTCTTATCAACGTCCTTTATTGTCCGTATTTACATGCTAATCCTTACTCTGTCAAAGCATCAAGCTAAAGTCCAGGGTTCGGGACTAAAGTCGTTCGAAACGGTAATTATGTAGGCAAAATGTAAGTTCCCTATTTCAAAGCAGAATGGCTTTGACCTCTGCAATGAAGTAAACTAAAGTTTAGGAATTCTTGATCATGTTTTTGTTGTGATTTACTCGTAAATTGCTTTTCTGTTCCTGGATTAGAACGTTGGATCCAGGTTTAGTCCTAATGTTCGCAGGAGGAACGTTTTTTTTTTTTTTAACAGGCGCTTAACAAACCGAGCAGAAAAGAGGGAAAATAAACATTAGCCCCAAGCAGAGAGTATTTCATTAACAATGGAAAAAAAGGAAAAAGTAATATTAATAAGATAGTCGATAGGAAGGCATTGTTTTTTTCTAAATAAGCTATGCAATCTAAGCGAAGTTACAAAAAAAAGAACATGTCAAAATTATTTCTTGGAGAACTAGTGTAGAATCCGGTCTAGATTTCTTTTGAATGAAAATCTTAACAGATTGCTTCCAAGACTACGCACCCTTTTCTGACAGCTAGAAGCCTGTGTCCCGAATATTAATAAATGTTACGCCCAATCTTGTTCTATGCGTGGTGAGTCTTGAACTGTTTACTTAAAATAAAAACAGGTCGTTCATAACTACAAACGCGGTTTCCTTTTCAAATCGTTCATCGTAACGAGCGATAAGTAAAGAGTATACCGTGCCAATACCAATCAGAACTATAAAAAAAACTTGATAACGATATATCGATGAAAAGAATTGGTTTTTCGTTCTGATTCCAAATATTTAAATTTGAAAGTATGTGGCACTGGACGTTGCGGTCCCCACCTGTGGTGGCCCTCCATCCAGAAAGTGCAATGGGGTTTGGGGGGCCTCCATCCTGTGCTTTCACACACCCTTCGTGTTTACTTTCCCTGGAAATCTCCAGGTACCCATTTGGAGCTGGGTCGACTCTGGCTAAGCTAACAGAGTCGCACAACTGACTCCAGTGGTGGAACCAGGGGAGGGGCAAGGGAATGCGCGCCCCCCAACATAGTTTAAAGTAGTGTAATTTACTTAATTAACGCAAGTTTGCGTTAATTAAACTTGCTTCTAACGCAAGTTTATCGGATAAACCTATTTTGCGCCCCCCCCCCCCCCCAAAAAAAAAAAAAATAAATAAATAAAATATTGGATCCGCCACTGACTGACTCTCTTTCCAAAACAAATAATCGACGCCACTAGGACTCAAACCGCAATTCCAAAGGACATAGGATTTTAAGTGTTGCACTCTAACCACTCGGTAAAATGTATTAATTACAAAACTTACCTACCAGAAGTTATAAGCAGGAGGAAGTTTTGTGTGGAATATTGGAAGAAGAATCATTTGACAAGAAGTTACAAGCTATAGTACCTAAATTTAGGCAACGAAAGAGATAATGCCTCACAAAGTGGTGATTTTTGTCATTTTGCTAGTGCAAAACAACAGTTTTGGCCCAAATAGTGCCAAACTATTATCGACCGATGATTCTGAGTTTACCAGTTGATTTAGCACGATCGAAAAGCTATTTTATATGTCCCCCAGCTTCAGGGGCCATGATGCCGTGCGGTGGCCTGTCCATCCCTAAGCATGTATGTTTAGAACCATTTGACTTAGAACTATCGAAAAGCTATTTTTTTGTACCCGAGTTTTAGGGGTCAGAAACCCGTCCGGTGACCTGTTCGTCCCTAAGCATGTATAAAATTTGTACAAAATAAATGGATATTACAGACAAGTATTCTAACACTTAGTTTGGCTGTATTGGTTAACTCGAGGCTTCGCAATTGTCTATTTTGTGCTACATAGCTGGTAATGCAATATTTTGGGGGAGGTCTGTTGATATTTTCTTAAAAGGAGAGGGTAGCGTCACCAAGTGCGTTTTGGACTAAAGTAGGCTATTTTTCATTGAGTGGTTCTTTTGAAATTAATGTGACAGGGATAGGTGGAGAATTTATCCCCTGACGTCCTCTCATTTGAAGGAGTATATTTGGACTAACTTTGCAATATGGGTGCTACAGAATAATAACTTCCCCCTTATTTTGAAATGTTTGTGTTAAATGAATTATTAAATTCATAGCAAAGAAGGGAGATGGGTAAAGTAATAAAAAAAGATGCATTTTTGACATTTCAGAAAACGTTCTACCCCTTTCACCTGGAAGATGTTCAAAAGGGTACACTTTTTAGGATGATTATCCTTCTTGAAGCATTAGTGTGCAAAAATCAAATTTGGAGCCCCCTGACAGTTAAGAGAGCCCTGGATTTGATATTAAAAATAAACAAAAACTGAAAAAAGAAAAAGGAATTCAAATGAAAGTAAAAGAATAGTGTCAACACTAAAAACCAACATAAGTTATTTTACATTATGCGGTTATCTGTTACCCCTCAACTACTCCCCTCCTGCACTCTGTGCTAAACAATGACGAGTCCTTGGATACAACTTTGAGGGGAAAACGATCTTTGAGTAAAAGGTTTAATAACCTATGCTATTTATGGGGGTTGAGGCATTACCATCAAAATGTTCCGAGGCGCTAAGGACGAAAAAAGTTTTTTCTTTTTCTTTTGGCAAGAAAAATGTAGTTTTTTCCTGAATTACTTTCAAACTGAATAATATAACTCGTTTTTTTTAACGGCCTCTCAGTTCCAATGCGATGTTTTGTTTTAGAATTTGTAAAATATCGCAACTTCATAGAAACATAATTTTTCTTGATATTCTTCGGTGAGCCATTTCTGTTTTGTTTTTATACTTATGTAGCATAGAGTAAATTCCTGCGACATTGGAAATGTGATGGGATTAAATAATTAAACTTAAACAAATATATCAGGGTTAATCTGAATATCATTAAACAAGTGATACTTTTTGCTATATCTCATTATTAGGTAAAAAAAAGAAAAACTTTTAAATCACAAATGTCACTTTTTTTGTCGTCAACCCAAAATTAAATCAAATAAAGTATATTCAGCATCTTAGAAATTAGACAAAAAATATATTAGTGACGATGCAAATTATTTTCGGTAAAAACAAGTTTACTTTCTTTCAGGGTATTTTTCGCCCGCTTTAAGTTTTAACATTGCTTGTTGCTTTAATTCCAGCTTTTAATTTTTTTATCCAATTTATGAAAATGTTTAAATTTAATTTGATTGCTAAAACTCTATTAAACAAAATTTTTATGTAATACAAAGGTGCCGAGTTAATCTTTCTTTTCATTAAAATAAACTGTTTTATTTTAGTTAGATTTTCCTAACAAATAACTAAATTCAGAAACCTCAACACCCAATACGAGAAATTAAGAAGAGAAACCTCAATTGAATCAACTCAATAAAAATTTGCGTAAACATTTTAACGCATAAAACTAAAAATAAACAGCTCAGCATTGAAAACTAAAGAGTTGAAAAACATTAAGTGTAACTTAATACAAACGACTCAATAGATCAACCAAGGGCCCCCTCGGATTTTTTTTGGGTGTAGGGGGGGTGGTTTAAAATCAAATCACTTAAAAACGCATTAAAAATTTGTTGATTTGTATTTTGTTACATTTCTTTGCGTTAGACAAACATTCGGGGCGGGAGGGGGGTTCCGAACCCCGTAACCCCTCCCCTGGATACTGCCATGAGATCGACAGTTCAATGTATGAATCTAAATATTTTGGAAACGAAGGACGATTCTAAGCAAGAAGCTGAATAAACTGAAAAAACGCAATCTAGCTCGACTTAGTCACGAGAGCGACTCAACACGCCGACAACTTAGCTAATATGACTCTTTTTGCAAATGCTGGTCGTTTTCAAAAAAGTTTAAGAAAAAAAACCGACAACCCTAACTTGTCTTACTCAAAATTTGATTACGATTAGGATCGCACACTATGATAAATTAGGAGTTTGTCAGATTTTTGCCCCAACAATGTGCCCTTTCTACCCCTAGAACTATACTCAAGGACCTCTTGACATAAAAGTCACAGTTGAAGTGAAGGGGAGCCTGGTTGACGTATTTAGGGGGAAGGGGTATGGCAATGAAATTTGGGGAGCTGAGGAAAATGACATATAATAAGGTGAAACTGTTTTTACTACGGTTATTCAAGGAAAAGAGAATAGAAACTGTGTAAAAAAAAAAAAAAAAGTTACTTAACGGTTTAAAGAGTATATTAAACCTTAGAAAATAACTCACATAAGAATTCAAACTTAAAACAAACCCAAAGTACTATAAGTTGTGAAATCAAACCTGAAACGATGAAACAAATAGTAAAGAAAAGCTTAAAAATGACATAAATTACAACAAATGAAAGCGGGGCCGCCGTCTTCTTCAACCCTCCTTTAACGCTAGAGTGGCATTTGTGCTTTATTGAAAATTAAACAGATTGCTTCAAACATTGTTAAGGCCGCTACCTGGGTGTTTTTTTAAGCCTAGACTTCCCTTTGAAAATAACCTTACGACACGGGCAACAACATATTCCAAACACGGACAATTTTCTTACCAAAGAAGAGTTGAGTTGTAGCGTTATACGACTTTTCTATCTTGAAATACTGAATAAGGAAAAGCTTTTTTTATTCGCGAAAAAAAAAGTTTAACCAGCACTAAATTTATTTTGAGAAGATTGAATGAAACGAAGGTACATCAATGATACCTCTAAGAATGTAATAAACACTTTAATTGCGTTGCTACTTCTTAAGACTTGGCAACGAATGTCTATTAAAGCTCTATTACATTCTATGGTAGGTAAGATCCTAAACCATTTTCTAAGATCCCATTAGCTTGTTCGTGTCCGAGGCTACGGACGAGAGTCTGATGAAAGCAAGTATTATTGAGATAAAGCAGATTTTGAAACCTGTCTTACCGCTGAGAAAAGACGAGACCCAGGTTTATTTCCCATTAGCAGACTCCTCCAAATGTATATTATATAATCTCCTATACTTTTAATCTTGTTCGCTATAACTGACTATATGGTTCATGGTTGCTTAAAGGAAATAAAAATATGTTTCCGATGAGTCATCGTGATATAAAATTAAATTATGCTAATAATAATACAAAACAAAGCAAACAAGACAGTTTTTTAAAAGTTCACCTATTTGCACTATTTTGGATAGCAATTATTGTTTTTTTACTTTTTATTTGAAATGCGAGCTATTTTTGTTTCTGTTTCCTGCTTAGCGCTAATTTTTCTCTCTTTCTTTCTGTCCGTTCCAGTTGTTCCCTGCAATGATAGTACAAGCTGAAATTTTTTTCGAATATTCCATTTATCCGAATATCAAAAATATTCTAGTGTTCGAATATACTCACAATCAAAAAACAAAATTCTCAAAATGACATATCGAATCATTAGAAACTACTGTTTTGATCTGCTTTTGAATATTTGTTAAATTTTTCGCGTGGCTAGGAGTTATATGAGAGCACAAATTAAGGATACTTCATTGTCATAACCTAAGAAAAATTTATCTATAGAATTAAAGCATCTAAAGATCTCAATTCAACTTGAACGTAAAATAGTAAAAA
Source organism: Artemia sinica (assembly GCA_027921565.1). Lineage (NCBI taxonomy): Eukaryota > Metazoa > Arthropoda > Branchiopoda > Anostraca > Artemiidae > Artemia > Artemia sinica. The sequence goes on along the minus strand of CM051263.1, from coordinate 43,699,068 downwards.
AAAAGAAAATCACATCAAAATGAGGGTAATCGTCGAGATTTTAGTGTTACTAGTTTATTATATTTAAGAGCCTGCTCTTACTGAAATATGATACCGTAGGACTTTCCTTGTTGGAATAAAATGACAATGTTCACAATTTGTCAAAATATGTTGAAAATATCTTCAAAAACTAAAAGTCATGGGGGCAAATGCGAACCTCCTTGTGAGAGGAGAATACAGGATTTAAAAAAAAAACATTTGCTATTCTTGCTTGTGCCTTATATGTTCTATGTTTTTTTTGATGTGGTGCTTGTTCGCAAAGGGTTTCAAGCATTTGACTCACCCGTCACATCTGCTGGAGCTATTGTTTTGCCCTATTTTCCTTTAAAATCCTTCACAGTTCCACACATCATTTAGTCAGTGTTTGTAAGAAAAAAGTAAACTTTTTGCTAGTGTTTAGTTTTTTTTTTTTAATTAAGCACTAAATTTATCGTCCGAATAAAGTACCATAAAAAATACTAAGGGCCTTAGCCAGAAATTTTTTTTACATAGATAGCAATCACTATTATTATCCTGGAAGCCTGGAAATTCTGAAATCTGAGGAAGAGCCGGCCCGAAGATTCCAGATTAGCAACCTGTATTACTCTTAAGGCCACGCTCTTGCATCTTTATGCAAAGTGCGTGTTTTTTAGATGTGCTCCAAGCTTCGTCCAACAGGAAGGGCATTTCCCTACATCGTTTATGTATCCTTGACCACTTATGAATGATTTTATTTGGCCGGCTGGAACGAACGAACGAAAAGGGAATAATTAAAACATTTATATTAGTTGACTAATTTATTAGTGCTGCAAAAGAAAAAGATTTTCAGTGCGTCTGCCATTCAATCCCATAATTCAGCTCCGAGATGGTTGTCGCACAATTTTATGGTGTGTGGCTTATTGGTTGAAGTGAAAATTTATTTGTTTTCATCGCACCCGATCAACAAAAACGACACATAAAGTCTGACTTACCACTATGGCCCTTGGGCTAGACGAAAAGTAACAAAATGATTTAGATGTTTTGGGTGAAAAGCTCTTTGAAAAGTCTGCAATACCAAAATTTAGTGTGAAGCCTTACTATCCTCTCCCTTGCACTATCATAATTGCCTAAGCTATCTTTGAAGTTTTTACTGCACTATCACCTTAATTAAGCAAGGAAAATATTAACAGAGCTAAATGCCCAAATTAACAGCCATAAGCCATATCACGGGTTTTTTCAAACTCAAATTATCGACTATTCAATAAAACATGAATGTAGGCTAAGGTTGAATTAAAAACCCTTTTGAATCAACGAATTAATTAGGCAAGAAGCATTTTTCAGATGGTTTCACAAGATGACTAAATAAATAAAAGCATCTTTTTCAAATTAAAGTAAAAATAGACGTTTAAACTTAAGACAAATATAAGCATCTAACATTTTTGGGACCTACATCTTAAGGGGGACTGTCTCGCATAAGGGGGCTCTCCCCCTCTTATAGAGGACAATTTATGTTTGCTGTATAAGCGCTTTACTGCGATCATCAGCATCGATAATATATATAAGCTTTAGTTTTCGCAGGGACTATAGTGGGCGGCAGCACCCCTCTTATATAAGACCAGTTCTACCCATATAAAAAAGTGATTTTCCTTGTTGTTCAAGCCATGGGACTTTAAGTTTCATGTGTAAGGTTTTTGGCCATAGTGATACCATTTGCTCCGATTATTTTTCAAAATAATTACTTTTGGATTACTATGTGCTGAGGTTCGTCCTTTACTAGGTTGTAGCTACTGCCGAAACCACGATTATTCCTGTTCATTTTAGGTTGTGACGTTTCTCTTTAATTTCCTTGGAAAAAAGCTGTTGATTTTGTAAGTTTAATTTATGTTCATTTTTAACTTCTAATTCAGGGTTAGCCTTTGTATGACTAAATGAAAATCGAAACCCTGGATACGGACCGTCTTCACGCTTGAAACCACACTCCACTTCCGAACAATTTGAATCCATCACTTCGAATCAAAATTCTGGGTATCGTCCTGCACGTGATAAACTTCAAACATCTAAATGAGGAACCATATTAATCCCCTAAATATGATTACAATTGAGTATTATACAAAAAACAAATAAAAGTCGCAATAAGAACTAGCGGCAATGGCGTAACTGACAATTAATTATTTTCTTTAAAAAAATTAAAGATGGATTTTATCTGAGAAACTACCGACTTAAAACCGACATCTCAGTTTTAAATTCGGGAAACATTAAAATTTGATCATGCAGAAATAATACACAAAATCCATGGGGAAATCCCGTGAAACTTACACCCTTTCGTGAGTTTTATACTACATACAATTATGCTAATTCGATGAAAATAAAACTATTTCTTGATTCAGTGTACACGAGCTCTTCAAAATTCCAGTTTTTAAAAATATTTGTCCTTGATTTTCTACTAATTTTCCTTATTTATTTCCGGCCTGTTACGATTGGTAGTAGCCACTGAATAAATAGCTGATACTGATTAACAAATTGTATATTTTTTTTTCCTCAAAAATGGGCACGCAAGTTTATTCTTAAAATCAAAATAAAAATGTGTTAGTATTTTTCGTACATTTCATTATTTTTAAGGTAAGATCTGAATTTCATCTGGCCCTATCTATTCTTTTTCCAAAAAAAAAGTGAAGAAAGTGTTCATTTAGGTCTCCCTAAAATTTATTAAAATCCATATTTTTTTCTATAGACAAATCAAGGATATGTCTTTGGGGAGGGGAAAGGCTGGTATCCTGAATGGAAGAAAAAAAAAACAGTGTATGACATGAAAATTGCGGAAACAGGTGAAAACGACTAAAAAAAAGCCCCAAAAAAGCAAGATTAAAAAGGATTTTTTAGTCGAAAATATTTCAAACCTAAAACAGAGACATCCGAAATTATGTATTGGTCAGAGATTCTTCACCAAAGTGGTGGAAGCACTGAGATATGTGCAGCTTTAAAAGGTGCATTAAATTCGACTATATGTATTTTTGTAAATTTCAATAGATTTCTACAAAATATCCTAATTGAGAGGGTTCTCATGTGGTTCTTTGTGGTGAATCTCCTTTATCATCCCTAATCTTTAGGTTTGGGGGTTAGTTTGCTCTCACAGCTTACCTCCCCTTAAGCGAAGCATCCGAAGCTCTGGCCATTTCATCTGAAGCTCGCGAAGAGCTCAGTCCACTCTTCTTATCATGTTATTTATTAGTATTTTATCTTATGCGTTTATTACAGTTTTTAAGTCGGTTATTTGATGGCACTTTTAAACTTGCAATTATATTGAAATTTACTCCGGACGAGGGAGGGGGGTGTTATTCTAAAAAAACTGAAAAAAACTGGTAAATCATATTCAACTTTAGGAAGTTAAGAGAAAAACATGAGATTGCATATGGGGTAAGCATGGGGAATCCTACTGCGTACGTGAGAGCTGTCAGACATTTCTTGCTGTTTTGATCTGATTTTTTTGCTATTTTAGTCTTTACTTAGAAAAGAACACCCGTGACGAAAAAAAAAACTTTAGTATTCTTTAAAAGCAATTATATTTCATTAGAGTCGAAAAAGTGCGATATAATCTAGCAATGTCGCAAAAATTCATATCCTGGTCTTCTGATGTCTTGCACCTTTTTTGTGGACTAATTTACTATTCCAATCGCTCTTCTGACTGTCAATTTTCTGCTGTGAGAATACTAATTGCAAAATAGAGTTTTTACCAACTCTTTTTCAGTCTTATTTTTATCTAATTTGAAAGTGCACCATACAAGCAATTATCAGGAAAACTTCCGAACAAAAGGTGATGTTGCAGGCTGCAGGTAATGGATGAATTCTAGAGACGATTTCTGAATCTAGCTTCTTTGAGGGGAGTTGATTGAGTGGTGGTGTTCCTTATTGTTTGGAATGGGGTTTAGCGGATTGACTGTAAGCTCAGCCAGAGTCAACCCAGCTCAAAATGAGTATCTGGGGAAATCAAGGGAAAAAGACGAAGCGTCGGATGATTTGCCCCCAACCACACATAGTGCTCATGGCCGAAGGCAGAGAATCAAAAGATTAGAGCTTGGGCTACCCGGACCGTCGGTCAAGCATGCGAAATGCTTTTTTTTTAGTAATGGATGGATCTAGAGTCTAGAAACGACGAACCGAAAGTCTTCATCATGGGACTGGGAACCTTGCTGAATTCTAAAAAAAAAAAAAAGAAAACGATGGTCGTATATGGCGTTCTTACTTTTTTTTTCAGAAAATGTCAATTTTTGGGGGAAAAGTCCAATTTTGACAGTACTGAATAAGCAGTTATGAGTATTTTATTTAACTTTCTCTTAAATACGTCCTTACAAACATTTTTGAAAAAGTAAAAGATTCATAGTTAATACGGGACAGTAAGCGGGAGTACCTCTAAAAAATATTTGCTTTTGTGACACGGAAGTTTTTTAAGCCATCAGTAATCAGTAGCAACCATACCTAAAAAACACTAACTAATGTATGGGTCATTGACCACTCAGGAGAGGCAATTTTAGAAGCAGACTATTACGCGCCCATCCTAAAGACTGTGACACCAGACCCACTTAAACAAGAAAATGAAGGCAAACAGAAAAAACCTTAACCATAAAGAGGAGGAAAGGAGTAGTTGGACGTAGAGGAAGATATTTGAAAGAGATGAAACAGTCGTATTGAAATGTAGTAATCGTAGCCGTGTTTTAAGTTTTTAAGTAGTTGTATTTGGATAGATGTATGGATTCAGGCATTATGTATAAAGATTCTTAAGATTCTAAGTGAAAAATGAAAACTTAGATCAAAAACACTGCTTATAAACACCAGTTTGCTTTGCGTCTCAGATAGGCTGTCTAACTATGCAAAGAAGTATGATTCTTCCTTATTGAAACTAAACTTGAAGACGGTTACAAAACTACTAAGCGGTATACTAACTAACTTTTACAGATTTAATTCAGTTTTAACTTCATCTTTATTCTTTTTTTTTACTTCATCTTCAATGCTGGATTTAGTAATTTATTGTTCTGTAAAAGAAATAGAAAAAGAAAAACACTGAAAAAACGATATTTCTCACTTAAATTTCTTAGCTTGTTGGTTTATTTTTCTTTCATTTTTTTCCTGTTAAAAAAAAAAAAAAAAAAAAAAAAAAAAAAAAAAAAAAAAAAAAAAAAAAAGTGTAGGCCACGTTTAATCCATGCCAAAAAGGGTGATAATCTTTAAATTCCATATTTGTTACTAATTAGAATATATTGAGCCAAGGCACCAAATAAACTTATTCAGGAGGACAAGTGTCCAAAAAATTTATTGCTGAGAGTGAAGGTTTGGAGAATTTCCATTAAAAAACATATTTTATGTCTTTGTTGCTTTTTGGTATTATACGCGTAAAATGCCATACGGATGAATACGAAAAGTCAGCTACTTATTCGCAGCTGACTTTCCTTGCCCTTTTCCAGTGGCGTCAATTCACAAAAATGTAAGAGGGGGTAAAGTGTATATTTTTTTTTAATCTAAAGAGGCAGTTTTGTTTTCATTTTTCAATTAAATACAGGAATAAGGCATTTTTTCACTGAAAACACCAAAAAAGTGTTCTCCACAATATAGGGAGGCAAGGCAAAAAATATGGAGGGCAAATACCCCCTCCAGTTGACGTCACTGTCCTTTCCTTTCAGTGTCATGTTCTTCGTCTATTAAAATAAGTCATCGTGACCAGAACGAAAGGGCGAGTCTAACTGTTTTTTTTTCTGTTTTTTAAAACAAGGTAGGAGGCGAGAAAAGTTTTTCCGATGGATATCTATCCACTGGTTACATTTGCGGGTGCACATTTGCTTAAGAGGAGATAGCAGAGACTAACCATCATTTGGACAAAAGTGTTCCATTAACTTCAGGCAAGGCCGTATCCAGGGGGAGGTGGGAGGGGGTTTTAAACCCCCCCCCCTCTCCGAAATGTTTGTCCGACTCGTAAAAACGTAATAAAAATGAATATAAACAAAATTTTGATGCGTTTTTTAATATTTTTTGTAAGCTGCCCCCCCCCCCCAAAAATAATTTGTACCCTCCCCCTCGAAAAAATCCTGGATAAGGCCCTGCTTTTATGTCAGAACTTACCGGCCATAATTTTATGCATTGTGTCCATTCTACATCAGTACGCTATAAATAATCATTCTTGCAGGTTTTTCACATATCAAAATTCTTGACAAAAATTTTCTGCAGAGAGCTTAAAACCTTACTTTCGCTAAACATTTGAAGGTGCAACATAGACCCTTTCGTTTTGTCAAGGACGATATATTGTTGCTAAGCTACTATGTAAGTTCAGCCAGAGTTGACCCAGCTCTATGTGAGTACATGGAGAAATCTAGGGAGATCAAGCAGGAAGGGTGTGCGAAAGTACAGGATGACTGGCCCCCATTGCTCTTTCAAGCTGAAGGTCCATGAAACGGAGATCAGCACCGTCGGTCTGGACTATGAAGTCTAGTGTCGCTTCTTTAAGCTGCTATAGTTCTTCTCTAGGTTCATCTATTTCATTTGCTAATTTTGCTGTTAATTATCGCTTCTCAAATCCTTTTGTATTCTCTTTTTGGCTCAATAACGACATTTTGTCAACCAACAGGGTCAACCTGTCTGGTTTCAAAGTAAAACAATTTTGGCATAAAGAACGAATTTCTGTACATCTACATATCTACAACGTGACCAAATATTCGAAAGGGTGGGGCGGTTTTTTATGCAAAAAATATACGAACTTGCATCAATTTCGGAGGAGGGATGGCAATTTACCCTTCTATATTTTGTCCCCCTCTGAATTTTGAAAAATACCTTTATTTGTTTTTTTTTTCACCGCAAAATGCCATTTTTGATAACTTTGATTGACAAAAGATTACCCCCTTTAGATTAAAAAGTTTTTCCCCTCCCACTAATTTTCGTGATTTGCACCGGCGGTGAAATACTTGAAAACATAAGGAATTAAAGAGAAAAAATGTAAAATTCACGAGATCTTGGTGGAAAACTGGCATGAAGTGCCGTCTTTTGCGTACACGGTTGCATAAAGGTATGATCATGTTTGGGTAAAACCTGAAATGGACATAAATATTTTACAATAGCAAAAACTTCCGTTTTTGTCAACGTTTGAAAGTTCAGTATAATATGAATATATTAAATCCTATATTTAATGGCTTTCACAAATATCAGTTAAAAAGGAAGTTTTTTAATGTTTCAATTCTTTTTTTTTCTTACATAAAAAACCAATGTTGAGCAAATGTCACGACGACTTAAAAAATTCACTTAACGTAAAAATACTATGAGCGATGTTTCCTTTCATTAGATAAATTGATTAATTTTACCAAGTAACAGGTCGAAAGATGACCAGCCAATTAATAGCATATGTTAACTTTTTTTTACAAAAGAAATAGTTCTTCTTGTTAAAAAATTCCCGCTTGATTTTTCATTCTGTATTAAAGTTTTCACGAAGTAACACCTTAGTAGTTTTCACAAATAGTGGTTCAAAGACAAGAAATGGTTTATTAAATACCTTTCCATTCTCGATTTAATTGCACAGACCTGCTAAGAAAAAAAAGGCAAATGTCATTTTTGATTTGATAAATATTCATACTTATACCATCACCGAGTATTCACCATAATAGCAGTTATCAAAAATCTATCATTTTTTACACAGCGTCATGTATTGGATTCGTGCCCTGTAACCAAAGCGGGTTAAGCCCGTCGGCGTCCATATCGAGCTAGTTAAACTTCGGCAACCATCCAGAGTTTTTAACTGGCCCAAACTCTGGCAGGCCTATCAATTTGATTGTGCGCCGCTTGGCCTAAGCCGTTTTAGTCGTGTTTTGAGTCTAGAAGACTCATACTGGCTAGAGTTAGTTTCTTTACATCGAGGATTGGAAACAGTCTGTGGGTGCCTGCAAAAACAAGGGTCGGTTTATTCTCTTTTGCTTGCGGCGGAGAGTTTATAAGAAATAGTGAAGTGATGGTGCCTTCAGGGGTGAATTATAATTAACCAATCGGAGGGTTAATATCTTTATTGTGATGAAAGAAATGGACTTACGAGACATTCGTGATTATTGATTTTTTAAAGGTTGGTCTTACTTAAATACTATAATAGACACAGATACATTTTAAGAAGCGGGCCAAGCTATACTCGATATTGAATTCATGAAGTAATAGATGAACACGGTTGCCTATGCCACCCTGAGATATTCATCGATAATAATATATACGAAGTATTACCCTTCTCAATTAGCCAAGTCTGTAGTTATTCCTGACCATCGAAACAATAGTAGACTACAATAATTGTTTTTTAAGGGAGGCGTTAAGGGGCTTGTAAACCTTTTTTAGGGCTTGGATATGAGGTTCATTGCTTTTATTTGTCCATAGATTTTAAATTGCTTGGACTAAAAGTATGTTAATTTCTTTGTTATTTGAAGCCGAGAGTCAATAAGAGCTATGGGCAGAGGGTACGGGTGACAGAGCAGCTGCGTAGCGCACAAAATAATTTTCTCCATGTGAATGTTCAGATTTTTGTTTAGGGGGGGGGGGGGCTGTTTTTGTTTGTAAAAAAAAAACAATGTAGAGAATGCACGGAAATGTAGAAAAAACACATAATCGCAGGGTCTTGGGGGTTTGAGCCCGGATGACCTGCCCCTGTTTGAATGTCTGGAAAAAAGCACTTCCTCTAAGTCTCAAGTAACTTTTGGGAAGGGTTAAGGTTACTTGTAAGATAGTAATCAGATAGCAGAAAAACAGAAATATACCATTCGAATCCCCAATCAATGCTCTTTTCAATATAATAGTCTCAGCCGTCGCTTTTGCATTTCAAGCCCCTCTGATGGGGCCAGATATAGCTTTAGGGTATGCACAAAACTCGAAAAATCCGCAAACTTCTGTAGACCTATGTAGCATAGGCCTCATTAGGAAGGGGGAGGGACTGAGACGCAATTGTCACAGTGAAAAGCAATACAATTTGAAACAGTATTGAATGGAAAATCGAATGCTACTACTCTTTTTTACTACAGAAGAGGCCACACAAAAAAGTGGAACGACCATTGACTCTAGAATATAATTTTGTATTTCTTTTTTTCCTATCTGATTTCTGTCCTATAAGTAATTTTAATCCTCGAAACGAACATTTGCATCAATAGAGAAATTTTAGGCCAGTCCATATACCTTCCCCTTAATTTCTTGAAATCTATCCCTTGCTTAAGAAAGTTCTCACCCTCCCTTGAAGGAGCTTTGCGCCCTCCAAAGCTTACTTAGCTTTATGTCTTCAAATTCTTAATATTCTTTATACTTTGTAGTAACGCATTGTGGAAGAATTTAATTCCATTAATATTTCAGGACTTTCATTAGTATTTTATTCTATGAGCGTCTGAATATAACTGCACATGATAGTGCTAGAGGCACATTCAGAGGCACAAAGTTGTGTATACTTGCAACAGACCGTATGCAACCGTCATGGCTGCAACGGTGACAACTACATTGTCGCAGATATTTGGAAAATCATTCCGACGGCTAGTCATCGATTCATCGATTCGGCTCGCTCTAAGAGTAGCTTTGCGGCAATAAAAATTATTTTAACCTCAGTTGGGGAAATACAGGGATAATCATTCCTTTGTCCCTGGTACTGTAGGCACCTTTTTAATGCATGTTTCCTCTTACTTTTTCAAAAAACACGCTTACGTAGAACGAACATATTTTTATGTAAATTGACCAGTTTATTCAATTCCGATGCCATATCTGCTGCAGTATCGCTAAAAACGAAGTGGTTTTTGATTTTGTCAGTTTTATCATGTACTGCTGAAATTTTTTTCTAATTTTTATCATTTTATTGTTTACTTTCTAACTTGTTTTTTCGCGAAATTCACCTTCAACTAAAAATTTATAGGTGAAAAAATGCCTTATTTCAGCGTTAAATTAAATCAAAATACTCATATGAAGATTGCCCCTTAAAAAATTGATAGTTCATAACCGTATTAAACATAATAAATAGATTACGAAGCTTTCTGGCGGGACTCGAAACCAGAGTGGGGATTGGATACACAATTCTTCGCTGCCTCGACATTTTTTTTTATTTTTTTAATTTTTTTTTTATTTATTTTATTTTTTTTTTTGACTGAAGATCAAGCAATTGAAAACTATACAATGGATGTTATGCGGGACAGATATTTGTCATTTTTTTTTCTTTTTTTCCTCTTCCCCTCTTTTAAGTTTGAAGTTACTCTATTTTGGAAGAGAACTGGTACCGAAGGCCACAACCATCAAAGTTTACAAGAAAAATTTCCTCAAAATTTCCTATATTGTCCCATGTGATTTGTCTGTTTTGATTCTATTCTATATTCTAATTCCTATGTCCCTCCCCATGAATTTGGCCAACCCCATTGACATTTATTCCTGCTTACATACCAATGTGATTTTGAATTATCTATATTATTTAGAAAGTTGAAATAATGCAACATATTGTAAAATTTAACTGGAATTGTTTGCAATTATTCCATTTCCCTGTTGGGCCAAGGACGTCGAAAGTAAAAGAATTCTTTCTGTTTATACCTTCCTTCTTTTTTTTCAAATTCAGACATTGAACCGATAAGGAACTACACATAAAAACAATAACAAATAAAATTGGGGTGGGCAAAAAAAGCCCATAAACAAATATTGTTTTGCTTTTGACAACGTTTAAAATTATACATGAAAGACAGTTGCAAACCCCAGTGTAAAATTCAGCCAAAAATAGATATTGTGTCTATATCTGCAAATATCGTTTCTTGTGTCAAAACCACAGTAGACAGAATATAACAGTAAGCTTATCGCATATCATTTCTGGTCTTCGTGAACAAAAAGCTCCTCCCACTTATTTCTGCATTAGCTTGTTTCTGCATTAGCTTTATTTCCGTTTGTTTCAATGCACTTTGATGGAAACAGTCGGAAACAGACTAACCTGCATTCCCGCTAATCTGACTTCGCCTATGTTTATATCTGCCAAAACGGAAATAAAGCTAATGCAGAAACAAGCTAACCCCGGTCCGGGTTTTTATAATCGGTGAGATAGAGAATGATCATACTGCTAATTATATAAACTGTGGTCAAAACAAATGAGTCAGGACTTATAGTTGAAAATAACCCAACAAAGCAAATAAACTTAATTTCATAATGATAAGCAAGGTTTGGCACTGAAATGGACCAAATTCAAAATAAAATCGGAAAAGACTGTTCTGCAATGGGAAGTATTATGACTTTCTAATAAAAGCCGAGTGGATTAGCTTTTACAACTGCTCCGAAAGGAAATCATATATTTTTTTTATAACACATCAACAACCAACGACAATGCTTAGCCACTGCCCAAATTAGAACTTGGTCATGAATCCACTTTAAACGTAAAGCTTCAGCCTAAAGTTCTAGCTGCATCTTTGTCAGGTTGGCGCAGACGTCCTGGCGGTCAATTGAAGAATCGGTGGGCAACTGTCAAAAACGACCTCGACACCATTGGTGGGTTTCAAAGGTTTGGCAGAAAGTGGGAGAGCTGCTGCCTCCGGTTTGCTGAAGAGCTGGCATCAGATTGCGACAAATGGGTGTCAACCATACGAAGTCTTCTAGATGCCAGGTGAGAGGCTCACGTCGGGTCCCGCAGCAAGTACAAGCAAGAAGTAAAGTAGTGCTTGTCAAGATGTCAAAAAATGGACATCGTACAATTCAATATTGAACACCCCAAGCCTCCACATATCCTTTTTTCAAGACATTCCCATTTCGTAACAATAAGAAAAAAGAAAATTAACAATACCAATTAAGATTTTTTTTTAAATTGATTCCAGCTTCTTGGTCAACCTTTGAGAACCTTGATCCTCCAAGTGCTTTCGCAGAACAAATTCTTATGTCTTCGGCAATCTCATTTAAGCGGAGAACCTTGCAATACTTCTATTGAAAAAATCTGGCAATGGAATCCGTCGAATTAAGAGCTGAAATCTTGGCTTTGATGAACGACCTGTTTTTATTGAAAATAAGGTTGAAGTGAAAACCATGACAGAAATATTAGAACGCAACTGGACAAATTATCAGGATGAACTCGTATGTGTAAATTAACTTGTCTAACCAAACCCTGATGACAAATTGGATGTTAGAATAAACAGTAAAACTTAAAAAGAACTATCTGTGATTTCGCAAAACGTTTTCCTGTTTTATCCGTCACTGTTTCTCTGCTACAAATGTGTAATACGTAAATTGTTTTATTTATTTGATATGCTATTACAGATTTTCCGCGGGTTATTTTATGGGGAGGGGTATTTTTCTTGGGGCGGGGGTTAAACACCTAGAACCACTAAACACCCATTGGCGTCAATTCACGAAAATTTTATCGGAGGAGTAAATGTATTTCTAAAAATCTAGGGGGCGGAGCAATTTTGTTATTTCCTCAATTTTTCTTAATGAAAGTACCAAAAAAGCCCCTTTTCAATGAATATAAAAAAACATGTATTCTGCAAAATATAGGGGGAATTTTGGGGGCAAATACTCCTCTCATTTGACGCCCCTGTATTTGATGAAGATTGCCAGTTGATGGGGCTCATACACACCATCAAGTTGTTGTTCAAAATTCGGAAATAATTTTGGAAACGGCGTTATCTGCGATAAATTTTTGAGTTTTTTTTATGCTTTTTGGAATAATCTCTCAAGACAACAAGATCATAAAACTCAAAGATGGTTATAGCTGTTTTAAGTTGATAAAAACATTGTCTTCGCCATAATGACTTTAAACAAATTATTTTGAAATAAATTTTGCTGCCAAGCTATGTCAGAAGAATTTAACTCGAATCTTGGGAGTCAAACTACACTCTTTTATATTCAAAGGAAAATTCATCTTTAATAGCTTTTGCCCTCACGGCCATTTTTATTAGCGTTGAATTTGACCATAAATGCCCTAGACTGACTTATTTATCCTACACCGAAATAGACTCCGAAGTGGGCTTAAAAGATGTCCTTTCAAAGACGAACTACATGTCCAAAACACTAACTGAAAGTATAAATACCCCTGTACTGGTTGAGAGATGAAAAAAAGGGCAAAGAAAGGATATCCGAATAATTAAAGTTACCTCACTGACACTAATTGGTTTAAAAGATAATGTGAGCCGTTCTATTCTTCTGTTTTTCTGTTGTTGTTTTTTTTTATAATTTTATAAGACCCAATTGATTTTGAAATAAATTTTGCTGCCAAGCTATGTCTGAAGAATAATCTTGAGAGTCCAATCACACTTTTTTACATTCAAAGGTGCATTAGCATCGCATTTTTTAATAAAAGAAATGCGGTGTGTATCATGTAACATAAATGTATTCTGTGTGCCTGTTAAACAGTGAAAGTAATCACATTTAGAATAAAGAACCAAGCATGCGTGAAGCTGTCCTGAAAATCCTTTGATGTGGCCTCTTCATGTGAAAAGATACGTAACAGATATAGTCAAATACATTATCAAATGTTTCACTAGCTGCTTTTGTCTGCCGAACACTCCCTCTTTGCCCTATATGGTAGCAAAAATAGATTACAGTTTTAAACAAATACAGACCTATTCGCTTGCATTTCTCGCTATACTGGTATACTGTTCGGGACTAAAACTAAACAGATACCGAATCATCCCGTCATTTTGCCTGACTCCTAATGAGTGATTCTTTGTTACGGGAACTCCTATCTAGGATCTAGGCCTAGTTTAGGATTTAGTTGCACTGCTTGCACATCTACGTGGATGCACACAGGTCTGACGTTTAGGTCGGTTTCAATGGATTTCTGTATGGAGTGGGGGAGGGGGAGAGAAATAACAAACATCAAATTTTTAGGCCAACAGTTTTACTATAAGAGGTCCTTTGGACCAATTTTTTGGAGAAAACCCTTTCTGGCAAAGTGCATATAGTTTGGGAAGAAGAAAATGAAAATCATATAGAATCAGGAACTTATTCAGGGGGAGCGGGGAGGTTGGCTTGTCTCTCCCCGATACCCCTGGACTTGTACTATTTTTCTTATAACTACTCATACTAGTCAATTAGGTTGCCTATGTACGGCTGGTTTTCTTCGAAGTTATGTCAACTCCAAAATTCCGCCTTCCTCAGATCTTCCTAGAAAATAATATGTCTTAGATATTGATACAGGTTTTCCGAAGGAAAACTTTGGTACTGTTTTACAAAGCGGTAAGCGCGCGACAATTGTATTGAAAATCAGACAGAATGAAACCCGATACTTATACGAGACGCTGCATAAAGATAGGCATTACAAAGGGTTTCTCACTCCGGGAACTATTTTTAAACTATTTTTAAACTTTATTTTTTGGGGGTTTAGGGGGACTAGAAGGTACCTAAGTTGGGTTGATTAGGTTATGTTACGTATTTAATATACGCTAGGCTTTACCCCCACCCACCCACCCCCTAATGTGCAAATGTGTAGCCCAAATTTGTTTCTGAATTATTATATTTTCAGCCTATTTTGTTTTATTTCATTAGCGTTAATGAAACTTCACTTTTCGTGCGCTTACCGCTTTGTAAAACAGTACCAAAACTTTGAACTCTTAAACCTCCATTGATCCAGGATTAAATTTAGTTGTTCTGGTCTCTTTAGAACCCGAGTGGGCGCCCACTTTCCGTCACCTTGTACAAGTCTCAGACGCCATGTGTACTGCACATTTCTGCCACAGTTTCCACCACGTTTGGCACATTTCCAGCATGATTGACACGCGCCACTTGGTGTACATGGTTTCTAGAAATGGGTGCCCCCTCCTGAAAACTTTACTGCGTAATTACGTATTGGAATTGCTTGGTGCGTTTTAGTGTCTGAGCATACCATAAGAAAAGCTCTCATACCGTAATTTATTGAAAAGTTTGGTTGTTTAATTTTAATAAATTAAAGCGCACAGTTTTTCCCCCTTAAAAAATAAAATAAAGAGCAATTTAAAAATTTAAAACAGCATAAATTAGTTTATATAAGATATCAAATAGAAACATACCACTCTATAAAATAAAAAAAGAGGAACTACACAGGCATATTTGCCCACATTCCCCTCTCTCTTTCCTTGAAAAGAATTTCTTCGATAACCCTCTGTCTCCGTAAGACATAGATTTGTATACACTTGTATAAATATCTATTACTCTTGACCAGATTTAAGAAGCCTTCTCTTTGTTTTCCTTTCATTTTAGTTGCTTAAAAAGAGCTACAAATGATAGTGTTAAAGTTAAGTTCAAGAGTTAATTACTATCTACCTTTAAATAGTCCTCTAAGCCAAAAGCTTACACGACCTTCCTAATTTTTAAACATAGCTTTAGTTCGATTAAGTAGTCTTGCGTTTCCTTCCACTCAGTTGTCACGGCAATTACTTTATAAAAAAAATAACTATTTTCGTTGCTCATAAAAATGTTTTTGGTAGCTCACCTGTTAGACTTAGTGTTAATTCACTCCTTAGCAAAAACTTTGCGGAGAAACAACGAAAATCCAGATATCTTGAATCAAAATTACACCTTTTTCATTTATCTGCCTCTTCCTAGAACAAAACCTCTGACACCCATAAAAATTTACTTTTATGAAACACAATCAAGTAAAACCTATGAGAGATATTTAAGTCCTTATTTTATTTTTGTCATTTTAAAGCATAACCTAGTACATTATAATTTCTTACTTTCGTCTTTAAATACTTTTCTTGAGGAGGCCATCAGAGTCAGTACATGCGTTTTTTAAAAGCTAAGTTAATCAACGTCATACGAAGAAATAACTGGTAAAAGGATTTTATTTGGAGCCCCTCCTGAGTAATTACTTTTAAGTAAAAAAGAAGATTTATTGATGATTTAAATTACAATTTTTTTTTTCCTTTTTTGCGTGTATTTAAGCCTATAAAATATGTTTAATTAAGCTGCATTTTAGTGTGAAATTAGTCAAATTGCCTTCTTAAAAATCCACCTATTGTCAGTTTACTGAAGTATTCTTTTTAGTTTTCAGGAATTGGTCCTCAGCTTTAGGGAATTTCC
This sequence comes from Artemia sinica, assembly GCA_027921565.1. Classification (NCBI taxonomy): domain Eukaryota; kingdom Metazoa; phylum Arthropoda; class Branchiopoda; order Anostraca; family Artemiidae; genus Artemia; species Artemia sinica. The sequence goes on along the minus strand of CM051263.1, from coordinate 43,683,081 downwards.
ATAAGAAAAGTGCATGTATCAAGGTCAATTAAGTGCTTTGATGTTATAACCTAAAAAAAGTAAACTGTGTTGGCTTCTGGGGGGCTCACATATTTCATCAAGTGGTTTTGAACTTTCCATCATAGGTCGATATTACTTTGTCTCTCTGGTTTCACCTCTTGTGCCTTTATCTAGCCTTATATGTTGCCTCAGGTATGGGGACAGGACCTAGTGGGCAACCCCTTGCATTTCCGTTTAACCAAATTGCTGTTAAATGCGTCTGATACTGCTCAGTTAGCTTTAAGTTAATGTCAGTTTTATTTTTATTTTATGAAAACTCATTTCAAATAACGAAGTAAAAACTATACCCCGACAATACAATTTAAATTAAAGCTATTAAAACAGCACGAGACTGGCATTGTTTCTGGTAATAAACATCCTGCACAGTCAGAATGGTTAGGCCTGCTGTTTGCCAAAAAAAATCTTTCGTCATTATTGCAATTAGTTAGCGACTTTTTTGTTGGTAGCATTTTGTTCTTTCGTTAAAATCGCTTGTGGTTGTTTTTGTTTTGAGTTGGCCTCTAATCTGCAGGCAGTCCAACCACTGACAATGGGGGGAGTTTCTGAAAGTACATTTTTCACTATTTCGTCAACTTCATTTCAAAGCTGAGTCAAGTGAATGCAAAGGAACGTGGAACGTATGATGTTGTTTGGGACTCGGGATTAAAAATTACAAACGCAATAAAAGAATTCTATTCCAATACTAAAATATTTAAGTTTTTTTTTAAAGAAAATGTATTGGTTTATTTACTAAAAAATAAAACATGCTAAGTTGAACATTTCTTTTTATTCTTGCAATATTCAATGCAATATGCAATATGCAATATTCATATAAAGGCTCTTTTGAACACTTTATTTTACCAGACGCTGCTAACACTGTTTTAATAGTGGTTCCTGGGACTATACCCATCAATTCGTTGAATAATTTGAGGACTAAGAAGAAGCAGAAACATATTGACCTGATACCATTTGAGCCCCTAGAGCAAATGCTAGTTGGCTCAAGAAAATAGCCTGGGACAATAGTTTATAGGAAAGAATCATGTTGATCAAAATAATAATACACTGACGATGGACTAGATTACCCCTCAAATTGAAGCAGAGATAAACGTGGCTGGTGGTTACTTGTTAAATCCCAAACACGTCAAATTTTCTGTAAGCTAGCACTGCGTGTGCGGTTATTCTAAAGATCTGAGGTGAAATGTTTTGTGCTACTGAGATTTACACCCATAAACCATAAGCTCATGCGCTAGTGACTTCTAAGCTCATAAGCTCATGAGCTATGCACGATGAATAGACTAGTTCACCCTAGTTTTCAGACTCATTTAACTCTCAAGAAACTTCAGGGCTATGAATCTTTCCAAAATGTGCGATGTTTTTATTTTCTTGGCTGCCAAAACAGTTAGGAAATTACGCTTTTTATATCAGACTTCTTTTGCTACGTCCTGAAGGGTTAAAAGAACTTATTGAAAAACTTGTCAAATGGAGACGAATCCGCCAGGCGAAAATCACCTCCATCCATTAAGTGCAGCTTAACGCCTTCTGAATTGTCGCCGCCTACTGGTTGATGGCAATGGTTGAATGATAACCATTGCCATCTTAGTGAATTCTTAGTGAATTTCTATTCTAATATCAAGTGTTTTGGTTGCTATTGGACTTCTAGGATTTGGTACTGGGTGGTCTTGGTTTCTAATAGTGCTAGAAAGAAGGTGCAATAAGTTGCGTCGCCGTTCCTGGGGAGACCAATGGACTATCGCTTCCTGAAAATAAATAAAATGTCTTTATTCACGTAAAAATGAAACGTTCTCCCAAAAATATGGTAAAAATAGGGGGTTTTCTAACTAAGAAATTCTTGGCTCTTGTCCAGGGCCGTATCCAGGATGTTTATTCGGGTGGAGGTGCGTTTTTTGTTGGGGGGGCCAACAAAAAACTTTAAAAAACACATCAAAAATTTGTTTATATGTATTTTTGCTACGTTTTTACGAGTCGGACAAACATTTGGGAGGAGGGTTTAATCTCCCTAATCTCTCCCCTCCCTGGATGTGGCCTTGATCTTGTCCCTTCTCTTGAGCGAATTTGAATTTGTGTCTCTGGAATTACGGGGAGGTTTTGAAGCTATTAGAAAAAGTATAGTAAATTCGCTAATAAAAATTTGAAGCTTCGGTTTTTTTTTACGTTCTCAGGCGTTCAAATATCGATTTCTGAGTCAAGAACATTATTTTAAAATGCATCAGTTTTCACTTAATGTTGAAAAGAAACTACTGAAGCTTTTACTTTTTCTGTTGTTTTTGTATTTTACTATTGCATCAGTGTTGTTTACGAAAATTCAGATCAAATGTGGTTCCTTTAAGCCTATGGAAATAAACCGACCCTTTCAGCGACTCATTCTGATAGATGCTAAACTCAAATAATTACCTGTAAATCTGTGAATTCGAAGAATGTGGTTTATAACTGTGATAGAAACTAAGATTAAGTTAGAACACGATAAAAGAGGCCATCGTCAGCGATAAGATAGTGTAATGTGGGGTAGTTCGTCAGATTCACCTGGATCTGGGACGAGAGGCACATCCACAGCCCAGTATGGAGAACCAAGCTCATATCATCCAGCTGTACCCTACCCTTGGGATCAACATTTTCGACATCCTGATCCTGGCTCTCCTGGACCGGTAAGTATTTCATTTCATTTTAAGGCTTCTTCACGCCTAAACACCGAAGCTTCAGTTACGGAATTTACGTAGGTTAGTTGATTATCCCAAAATGATTTATCGGATTCAAACCAGTTTATGTTAAAAGCTCTGTAACAAGGCATGTATGCATGCATATATTCGGGGGTGAGAGCATTTTTACGGAACACAAAAATGAAAAAGTGCATGCAGTCTATGGAAAATGTAAGGAATTATGAGGAAAATCATAAAAACTGTGAGATTTTGTAGGTGCCTGGCTCGGGGACCATCACCTGGACATGTACTGTCCTTAGCGCTAATCTTTAATGACAGTTTAAAACGGCTGTTATGTATTATTATGAAAATTCAGGTTTTTAGCTCCCTACTCACGGTCGGCTTGTTCTTGAAACCCAGTTGTGTTTTACTATTCTTGTTCTTAAGACGAAACAGTTATTTTTGCTCTGGGTATGAAAGCCAAATTAAAAACCTGGTGTAATATTTTTAGAAATTCTGTCTGGGGGGGGGGGGGCGAGCAAGAGCTTCACAGGAATTATTATGATTTTGAAAACATGAACTATTTACTACGGGGGGGGGGGGGGGGTCCGAAGGGACAAAAAAGGTGCGTTTCTTCCCTCTATGAATTTGTTTTCGGTTCCTACTTCTGACCAATCTTTGAAAGAAACCCCTGTGTGCAAGTATGTTTTTGCTTTGTGTTCTTCTTATTTTTTTTCCTCCTGGAAATATCTAAGACTTTTATATTTCCACGCGTAAGGTTCTAACGATGAACATCAGATATTTCAGTAGTTTTTAGCCTAACGCATATTGAGAACAAGCTGGATTATATCAAGCGAGTAGGAGTGTATTCTGAGTCAAAATATAAGAGACATTAGAGCAGTTGGGATTTGTCTCAGCATCAGTAAGGAAAGCAGGGGCTTCGTAAGGAATTGGGGAACCCTAGTCTAGAAACCCACAGCTAATTACGCTGGTCAATGCGTGTACAATGGCCAATCGTGGCGATACGTACGGCTGTATAAAATGTTTGCAAAAATTTCCTTTCAGATTGGAAGATATATAAATTGTTTTGACTTGTATTTAGTAAGTGTTTGACACTGAATAATATTACTCTTTTGGAAGATAATAAAAAAATTAGTTTTCTAATGACTATCAGAATTAATTTACATTTCAGATCAGAGTTGCCACCCTGGCCTGGAAGAATTTACTAAATCTAAGAGGAAAAATTTACTAAATCGCATCTGTTTTTACTAAATGCTCAAAAAAGTTTTTAGCACGTGCGGCTACTGCCGCGCACCATCAAGCATCGATTTTTACTATAGGAGGATAATCAATAGGATTTCCACAATCTTTTTTCCTTTTCTCTCCTTTTTTTCTCTTTTCCTCTTTTCTTTTGTTTTCATAGTATATGATTGAAAATTCCGAAAACATATAAGTTCAAAAATCCCTTTTTTTTATTATTTGGATGTACTACTGTATAGGCTTCATACTCAAGATGCGGTGTATCCAAGACGTCAAACAATAGTCTGGAATCTTAGATTCTGGAAATCCTGCTGGTGAAGCCCGGCTTTAAATTTATCAATGGTCTTCAGGTCATAAAATTCAGATATATTAAAAAATAAAAAACAATCAACGAAAGAAAACAGCTACAACTCATATTCACGAATCAATTCAGGCGATGGAGTGCTTAGAATCTGAGGTGTGTTTGAAAGTGACGGCTTTTGAAATTTGTCCCCCAGTGGTCGTTTCTAGGTTTGAAATCTAAACCCTTCAATTTTGCATTTTTAAGAGGAGATTTGCCACTTTTAAAATACTAATTGGGCTGGTCTTTTAAATCAGGGATAAGCTGCTTACAAAGATTTCTGGCAAATTTTAAAGCAATTAATTTAGGATTTTTTTGAACTGAATTTTTCTGGATTCTCTCTCGTTTGTATTCAAGGGAATCAAAAACCAATACAATCTATGTCACTTCAAAAACGAAATGACGTAATCGGCTACCGGTTTAGTTGTAAAAATATGTAAATTAAAAAGTGCACCTCAAATTGGACTAGGGCTGCCAAGAAAAAGAAAACTTATATAAAATACAATATTTAGTTTAAAAAAAATAATTGTGTCAATATTCTTCATGTCAGGCAAATCATACAAATAGAAAAGTAAGAAGAAAAATATGCAGTCACAATTTTAAAAAGTCGCACTTAAAAGGCTTTAATCGTCCTCGGCCTCATCCGAATTTAAAGTATCCACTAGTGTCGAATTCTGACTGAAGGGATCTACTTGTTTCCATTTCTTGGTAGCCTGAGTCAAATCGCTGGGGATCACCCAGTCATGTACTCCACTTGACGACCTGAGGACAAGTTGCTTCGTTTTCATCAGGAAAGAAACACACGAGACATTTAGCCTACTCCGGTTTTTAGTTTTGATGACCGAAAAAATCAAGAACTATCTCTCTGCTCCAGCACTTGAATGGGGCAAGCTGCAGAGAGTCAGAAAGAACTTGGGCAAGTATGGAAAAAGTTCGTTTCCAGTAGCGTCTTTAAAAAGGGACAAGGCTAACTAACAAACGTAACAGCTGTTATGAGAATCTGGGAAAATGTTCTGAAAACAAATTAAGCCGGCATACCAGTTTTGATTTTAAATACTTGGCCTTTCAAAGCGTGTATCGAAAAGAAGCCGAGAGAAAACTAGAGATTTTTAAGCGCTAGGGTAGACGCGAAATCGCAAAAATGAGAGCAATAGTAGTCATAATATCTAACGTAATCGAAATCAGATTTTGTAATGAATGGACCCTAATTTTATTCCCTGAATTCATGGAAAATAACAAAAGTTTTGCTTCCTACAAATCATGACTTCTTACTAGATTTTGGGAAATTTACTAGATCCTCTAAATTTACTAGATTTTTTTTTACTAGATCTAGTAAAATCCTACTGACGGTGGCAACCCTGTTTCAGATGCAAGGCAAACTTGTTACAAGCCGATTCATTGTCATTACAACACATTCTTTTTGGTGTATTATTAGAACTAAGGTTGTGAAACACAGTCGACCCGTGCATTTTTTACTAACGAATGAAAGGATAGCATTTAACTTATATAGATTGAAGCATTATTTTCGCTGACGAAGTTTTTAGCTAAAAAATGCTCGACTCTTATAGTGATAATGTTCATTTATGTGTGTATATGAAATTTACTATCACACTCCGACTTCCATCAGTTTTGCATAATGTTCATACAAAATTTGTCTTCACTAACAAAAAAAAAAACAAAACAATAATAAATCAATAAAACCGTTTCGATTTTGAAATCAGAAACAAAAAAGGGTACTGTTCTAAAATCGGGGACACATGCGAGAAATGAAGTTTGGTTAATGATAATGAAATAAAACAAAATAGGATGAAAATATAATAGTTTATGAACAAATTTGGGCTATATATTTGAACATTAGGGGTGGGGATAAAGCTTAGCATATATTAAATGCGGAACCTAACCTAACCTAGACCCCAAACCCCAAAAAACCTTTCCCCCCTAAACTCCAAAAAACTAAAGTTTAAATATAGTTTCCGGAGTGAAAAACCCTTATTTATGCTGCGTCAGACATCCAATTACCGGGTAATAGTTATCTGATTTTCGCTTTTCGCGATGCGCGTGTCCCAGGTTTTAGTCTAGAACCCAAAAAAGACTGTGCATGAAAAACAATTAGAAAAAGTCGGAAGCTATAAAACTAAGCTTCTCTCAAGGACATATCCTGGATTTTAAATCCCCAGGATTTTGAGGGTTTTACAAAAAAAACTTTACAAAACACATAAAAAAATTGTTTGTATGCACATTTGTTACTTTTTTTTTTACTTTTCGGATAAGTATTTCGGGTGAAAGGTGGTTCAAACCCGGTAAACTCTCCCTGGATATGACATTGGCTACTCTGCAAGGTTCCTTTCTGCTTTCAGATTGTGTTCTGCACAATATCTCAAGCCCAAAAAAGCCTGTTTAACTTTAAAATTGCTTTTTAAATGCAAGTTGAGTGCCAGCATTTTTCAGAAATATTAGTTAGGTTCAGATTCGCTACCAAGTATGCGTAAAAATTTTTGACGGAAGCGCAATTATTGTTTTGTATGTAGTTCGTGACTCAAGAGCTCATTATTAACTTTAAAATTAGAAGAACGTGAAACGAGTTTCCGAGGACCTTTCTTCTCATTAATACCGTATTTTATGTCGGCGTTGTAAATAAAATTACTGCGAGTATTAACAAGTCCGCTTCAACAGATTAAAGCGACGAATTTTTCGCTAAAAATCGGATTTTGGTAGACAACTATTTAAAAATAAACTTTTGAATATACGAGAAAAAGAAGTCTAGGAGGTTTCCAAGATGGACTTTTTCAATTTGGTAGATACCCTACAAAATTTTCTTCGAGGCGGCTTCATGATTTAGAGATGAAGCCTGTTAGCACAATCTCTTGAGACGCTTTACTTTTTTGTGAAGAGAGATGTTTTCATGAAATGGAAATTTAGTTATTTTGATCCCAAAGGGGCTTGGCACAGCTTCTGTGTTTATTTTGTTTTAGTTCCGTTGAATATTTTTTTTTAATTGCTAAACATTGTTATTTCACTTTTGTAGTTTAACAATTGTATTAATTTTACTAATAACTCGTTTTGTAATTATGTCAGAAGCTTATTATCTTTATATTATTATTATTCCTATTATCTGTATATTATCATAGCATATAATATAGCATATATTATGTATAGTATATTATTCCCAGTTTTGTTGGGTGTTATGGAGAAATATAATTTAAGGAACTTCAGGTGCGAATCAAAGGTTTTTGCAGTCATAGGTACAGCCGCAGGTGTGTGAGGTTTTATATTTCTGGTTCTTTCACTCGTAAGGATCACTTGCAATAGGTTTGGGGATATATCTATCCCTAATATAACACTCCTTTTGCTTAGGGATATAGCCATTACTTCCCATTTGTGTACCGGGCTTGTCTCTGTTTATAAGACCTGTCTCTCGCCCGAAAAAAAGTATTTCTGCTTTTATTCGGATTTATTTCATTGAGCAATAAATATTTCCTAAGAATTCATAATGTGTATCTGCGATTTTTTTTTTTTTTTTTTTTTTTTTTTTTTTTTTTTTTTTTTTTTTTTTTTTTTTTTTTTTTTTTTTTTTTTAATAGTCATGCCATCCTTGAGTCCTACCCAATAAACAAATTTATTGGGTAGCCTCTGTAAATCTGCATAATATACAAATATTTTCACTACACCAATCAGTTCCAGAGACAAAACTTGAAATAGCCAGCATCAAAATGACCTATTATCATGGGCGTACGTGGCTTCTTCTCTAAGGGGGGGAGGCAGCCGATTCTGTGATGAAAGGCGGGGGGCTGCAGTTATATTGGCAGTTCACAGAACCTTACATTGTCAGTAAGTTTTATCATACCTATGAAATCTTTATTAATAAGCAATCACCAAAAACGATAACTCATCAATAAGCTTCAGCATTAATAAATCTTCTTGGATTAGAGCTAAATCTTTCCAAGACATTGTGGATAATTGCCTCTTGTTTGACTTTTATTCTGTCATTCCAGCTGTTTATTTCCAGCTTTTTCAACCATCTACCTTTTATCAACTGGTTTTCTAGCCATCTACCTTTTCTCAACCGTTTTTTCAACCATCTGCTTTTTCAGCCATATCTAGTGTAAATTTGAAGTTCTAGGGGACAGCTGTCCCCCTCTGCCCCCCCCCCCTTCCATACGCCTATGCCTAATATGGTTACCGTTTACGGCCACCGAGCTAGAAAAATATCCTGTTTTATTTGAATTTAAGATAAGAGTGTTTGCTCAAACTCAAAGAAAAGCCTTTCTTCCCAATTTGCCAGAAAAAAAAGATTCTGTGTCTTGATCCCAAATGATTCCATAACTAACTAATTGGTGGTATTTTCGCATATAACCCTTGCTGAAAAAAAGAGAACCAGTGGTGTCAATTGGTGGGAGGAGGCACAGAGACGTAATTTACCACCTTGATGTCTAACCCCTAGGTTATGAAAGAAACTTTTTCGCTATTTTCATTCAAAAATGCCTTTTTTAATATTTTCGTTAGAAAAATTGAAAAAACAGCAAATTGCACGTCTCTAGATTTTGAAAACGTATTTTGCCCCTCCCCCCTAAATTGACGCCATCACATAGCGCCTCTTTAACATTGTCGTTTTTAATAGATCCTCCAGAGGACAAATTGACTAATTTCTTTAAAAGGAACAATGGAGAAAAATAAAGTAGAACTTTCACTGCTGGACTAAATTTTAGTTCATAAACTGTGCGGTGAAAAAAAAAATGCGCGTAATTTTTCGGGATGGAAAATGTTTTTATTTTAGTATGGACTTCGTCAATCGGTATTTCGGTATTTCAAGTTTTAAAAGCGCAAAACCTCAAAAACATAAAAAAGTGAACTCGGGTGAGATTTTGGTCCTTGTGTAGAATCCGATAAGTACAAGAGAAGTGAAGTTTCGTTAATGCTAATGAAATAAAACAAAATAGGATGAAAAACAAAATAGTTTATGAACAAAATTGGGCTATATATTTGCATATTGGGGGGGGGGGTAAAGCATAGCATATATTAAATGCGTAGCCTAATCCAACCTAGGTACCTTTTATTCCCCCTAAACCCCAAAAAAACAAAGTTTAAATATAGTTCCCGGAGTGAGGAACTCTTTGTTTATGCAGCATATAGGCATTACCCGGTAAAATACATATATATTCTCCCAATACAATTCTCTTGTACTTCGCGATTCTACACAAAGTAGCGAGATTTGCCTCTGAAAGGCTCAAATATCCAAAGTCTCATTGCACCCCCGCGTTCACGGAGGATGTGGTTCAGTATCTGCCTTTATTTAGTATAAACACTTTTTTTCCCTAACACAGTGCTAAAAAGCCCGCCGAACCGTGTGCACAGTAGAAATATGTATAACGATTGCATATATATTTCTAATTCGTTATATATATTTCTGCTGTGACCGTGTGTATGACTTTACCGAATTTCACTTCTCATCATTAGCATTTGAAAAGTATCGTTAATAAACTTAATCAGTTTTTCATGAAAATGTGTTTTCTAAGGCACGTGTCAATATTTAGTAGGCTCAAGGGCGTCGCGGCGCCTGTAGTTTGTTTACACCGAGGTCTATTGCGTCATCAGTATCATTCTCTCAGACGTCTAGGCCTCATGGAATCGTTACCATGACGACCAGACGGCCTAAGCTTTTTTTATGGATGTGATCTGAGTGATTGCCAATGGTAATGTAATTTTCGACTGACCTTCATTGGGATATTTACGGAAAACTCTTTCATTTATATTTTTTGCTGTTGCGTGCTATTTTGGAAGGGATTTAATCGGTAATTGTATTATCTTGAACTAAAAAGATTAGAGTATACTGTCGATTAAAATCGTCAGCTTCTGCATATTTCAGCTTAATTCGAAATGACTTAATAAGTATCATTTCTGATGGACCTGCTAGAAAAAGTTTAATTTACGGAAAGCGTATTTCAAGTTTGAAAATGTATATTTTTTTTGCCGAAATCTTGACCATTCTGTATCCACTTACTAAATATGCTTTTATGTTGTTATGCTGAAAGCCAAAAGGGTACTTATTAAGAATCCAGTAGTCACGCGAGAATTGTATAGCGAACATGATTAAAAAAAACAGTCAAACAGGTTCTTAAACCCTTAATTCCTTTGGCAATCACGGGTTTCTCACTCCGTGAATAATGTTTAAACTTAAGTTTTTTTGGGTTTAGGGGAACTAAAAGGTATCTAGGTTAGGTTACGTATTTAATATATACTATGCTTTACCCCCCCTAATTTAAAAATGTATAGCCCAAATTTGTTTCTGAACTATTATATTTCTATTTTGTTTTATTTGATTAGCATTAACAAAACTTCACTTATCGCATGACTACTGGATTCTTAATAAGTACCGCCAAAGGCCTATCTGAAAATTAATAAAAATTAACTATTGTGGTTCTAAGAGCCATTTAGCTCCTTGTTCTTTACCCCATAATACATTCTCCCCCCCCCCTCCATCCCGCCCCCAGTAACAACTCTCATTCCTGGCACGATACTTCAAAGTTCACTAATACATGTTGAGTGTCAAAAAAGTTTATAATAGACAAAATAGGGTAATCCTTTAAGGCTGTGGTTCTCAAACTGTGGTATGCGTACCCCTCGGGGGTACTGAAATTTTTTTAGGGGGTACGCGGCTGGCCAACGAAAAAATAAAACAACCCTTTAACTCTAGAAACGGCAATTTTATTTATGCTTTAGCTATGTTTTACTTAGTACCGGTAACTGAGAAGGGGTAACTAAAATGTTTTGTGGGTAAAAAGGGGTACAGTGCCTAAATAAGTTAGAGAACCCCTGCTTTAAGGTATCATACGACCTTAACAAAAAACTAACAATAAACATCAGGAGAGCCATAACTAATCAACTTCAAAGTTGGACAATTTCAGTGCAATTTTCCGGTAAGCCAAACTAACTTTGCTAGATTCCAAGTAGCAAAGTTTTCTAACTTAGCCAGTATTAAAATACTTTGAATATTCGTTTTGACGTATAGTTCTCATAGCCGTATTGAACAGACCGGTATTTGTGTCTTAAATCCACCACACTCAAGTTCTCTCGAGATTATGTGTTAGTTGGCATTTTGGTTAGGCTAGTTTAGGTCATATTTAATATAACGCGGTCTGGGTGGCCCCCCTTCCATAATTCTTTGTTGTAGTTTCCATAATTTTGTTACTAAACTATTATGTTTTCATCATTTTTTGGTATATTTCATTTAACCTAACTTCACTTCTTGAGTTTGGTGACTGTAAGACACAAGTACCAACAGACCTTAGCTAGCTGCTCTCGAGTTTTATATATCTGTGTATCAGGTTCCTTATGTGTAGACTTTATGAAAATATCTCTCTCTCTCTTTATATGTATATAAAGTTATGTATAGGCGGGTGTAGTCAAGATGTTAAAAGTAGAATAGCCAAAGCCCAGGGCTAATCTTTTTTTACAGTTAAAAAAGGTTTAGTTGAATTAGAATATTATGAGCTATAATGATTACAGTGGTCAAGTATGGTTCTGAAGCGTGGGCGCTCCGAAAGACAGAGGAGGATTTGCTAGATATTTTCCAGAGAAAATTGCCTACGGATTGTTTTGGGCACAGTTCATATAATTATCCAGTATGATCATACTCTATCTCACCCATTATAAAAACCCGGACCGGGGTGCGAGTACTCCGGAGAACGTTTTTGCAGATATAAACATAAGCGAAGTCAGATTAGCGGGAATGCGGGTTAGTCTGTTTCCGATTGTTTCCAACAAAGTGCATGGAAACAATCGAAACAGACTAACCTGCATTCCCGCTAATGCAGAAATAAGTGGGAGGAGCTTTTTGTTCGCACCGAGAACGAAGACCAGAAATGATCTGCGATAAGCTTACTGGATAATTATATGAACTATGGTTTTGGGTATCCGTCTGACAGACCGTATCCCTCAAAGTATGCTAAAAGTACCAAAAATGTGGGTCAATCCCGCTTTCTAGGACAGTAATGAGAGAAAATTTAAGATGGCTAGGACACGGTCTGCATATGAAGGATGAAAGATTGCCAAAAATCGTCGTTGTCGGCCAACCATCTAGGGCCAAACAAAAAGTAGGTCGGCCCTGAATGGGATGGGAGAATGTCGTGAGGGAAGATTTAAGGGAAATGAGAATTTATTGAGAGGATGTAAAGAGGGAGGTTTTGAAATAGATTGGGAAGGAGGAGGAGCGTAAGTAGCTGTGTTGACATCAGGTAGCTTGGTGTTGCAATGGGTTGTTAATAGTAGTAGTAGTAGTAGTCAGTTTTTTTTGTAAACAAAGCAGAAAAGACAAATTTATAAAATCTCTATCAAAATGACGTGATCCAGTCGCGAGGACCAAAAGCCCGAGCTTCCACCCGAGCAAACGAAGGGCTATTTACCGACGCCAAAGGCCCGAGCTGCCGTAAATTCGAAACGAGGGTCAATCTAGAGGACCCAGGGTTTGAAAGACCTCTCTAGTGAAGCAAAAGGCATCATAAATTTCGCGAAGCACGCTTTTTGCTAGATTATACAAAGAAATTTTTCAAATGGCAGTGAAGACTGACATTGGAAATTAAAAAAAACAAAAATTACTCAGCGTATGAGGGTAGCTGCCCTCTCTCAATCCCCTGCTCTTCATGCTGAAATCTAACTTTAATGTAAGAGGGGGGGGGTGAGAATTTCTGTTTGTTTCTAATACCATACCTACTGTTGCCATAAATACAAGGAGGGCTACCACTATTTCAAGCGCGACTCTAAGTCAAAAGTAAGTTTTTCCCAGCGATCTTACAGTCCGTTATTTGTTTGTTTTTTCCCCAGGGTTCATCGTATCGATCCAGCAGTCTTAGAATATTGTGAGAGAGCTAATTCGAACGGAAATTAAAAGTTCTAGTGCCCTGTTTAAGTGACCAAAAAAATTGGAGGGTAACTAGGCCCCCTCCCATGCTCATTTTTTCCCCAAAGTCACCCAACCAAAATTCTGAGATAGCAATTTTGTTCAGCATAGTCAAAAATCTAATAAATATGTCTTTGAGGATGACTTAGTCCCCCACAGTTCCCGGGAGAAGGGCTGCAAGTTATGAACTTTGCCCATTGTTTACATATAGTATTGGTTATGGGGAAGTATACAGACGTGGGGGCGAACCCCCTCATATACGTAATAATTTCTGTTCGTTTTAAGTTTTTATGTTCCTCCTAACTTTCAGTTGAAAAAACTTGTTTTTTTAATCTAAATTTTTATTAAATTTTTTGAAAAAAAAACTATTTCGGTGCATTTGCTTTTCAAAACAAAGTGTAGCCGTCCAAAATAAACTGCCGTCTCTGTAATAAGACTCATACAGGCGCTTCACCCTATTTCTTAAATATTACATTCCTTATATTCTTATATATCACTATATCCCACGCTTCATTATATATCACCATATATATATATATATATATATATATATATATATATATATATATATATATATATATATATATATATATATATATATATATATATATATATATATATATATATATATATATATATATATATATATATATATATATATATATATATATATATATATATATATATATATATATGTATATATATATATATATATATATATATATATATATATATATATATATATATATATATATATATATATATATATATATATATATATATATATATATATACATATATATATATATATATATATATATATATATATATATATATATATATATATATATATATATATATATATATATATATATATATATATATAAATGTATATATATGTATAGAAATGTACATAAATATGCATGTAATGATGCCCCCCCCCCTTCTCCAGCATCTCAAGATTTATTATTTCCGGCGTACTTTTCTTTTTTTCCATACATTTAGCCTATTTTTACTCTTCTTCGAATTTTGGCATTCCTTTCCAAAGCACTATGATAGTTACAACAGCAGGAAAAACAAAATGACATATTTTTTTTATTTTTTTTTATCAGAACTAATCACCGAAGAACCGTAATTTATGCTTTTTGACGTGTATAATTTAGGGAATTCTGTTTTAGTTTTCAGAAACTTCAACGAGAAAGAATTTGCAAAAAAAAGTAATTGTTGAATATGATTCTCCAGGTAAAATAATTATTTTAATTATTCTGATTGTTTTTTATACCAAAATAATTATTCTGATAATCAGAACAATTTGGCGTTCAAAATCCAAATATAGTATGTGAATTTTTGATTGTTTTGATCCATCAGCTGGTATTATAACGGCTCCAATTCTAATGTCAACAACACGGTTGCCGTTAACATCTTTGCTGGGAATGTGTTTTGGTTTCGGAGGACTGTATTGTTTGAAATTTTTTTTTCTTTGTACAGTCTCCTCTTCTATGAGCATTGTTGCACTGCTTTTTTTGTAGCGGAAGTAATTTGGGATTTGGATCATAAATCAAGTAGCATATATAATAAACTACATTTATTTCCTTCTTTCTTCTGTAGCTTGTTAGTTACTGACTCGAATATGGTAAAATTGACAAGGTTACCTTTTCAATAACTATAATACTGTTGTGCTTAGCGAAAAATATACACGTCAATAACCCCAAGATTTTAGTTAATCAGTATTTGAATTCAGCTGTCTATCCATTTTAATAAAGATGAGTTGTGTTAGTAATTTTAGATTTTACCTAAATGGCTCTGTGTCAAGCAAAAAGTTTGCATCGTGGGCGTTTAGTCGCATCCTTCTACTCGCTTGGGTCGGAAGCTCAGGCCTTCGCACGACGTCATTTTTTTTCCTTTTCAGTGATAATTTTTAAGTTTTTCTTCTTTACAGCCCATATCAATATTATGTGTGTCAATGCCCATGGCTCCAAAATTATATCGCCAAAATATCAGTTTTCAGGGTAGTCCGGTTATTTACCCAGGAGACAGAAACACATCGACAAACGGAATGGCTATCATGTACGATGTTGCAGCAACATGAGAAAATTAATCATTTAATCAAATACCTAGTTATTTTTTTTATCAGGGCTAAAATACTAGGTTTTATATTCAATTCAATTCAATTTATTTATAACCTGTCAAAAAAAAGGGCGCTGATCCCCTCTAGGGGATGTAATCTTATAATCGATATAATCTTATAAGATTATTAAAAATATGCGAAGTATGTTGCAATATTTGACAAACTAAGAAATCAATTCAAAAGTAAAAAAAGCTTATAAATATAAGAAATTCCCCAGAGCCAAAAAAAAAAGAAAGATATAAGTCACTCTACTACTCAATTTTGAACTTTTAATACTGTCCCTAGTGGAAATTTACGTACTGATTAGAAATATCAAACAGCTTTTTCAAAACTCCATATCTTTTGCGCCATTGTTTTTTACAACATATGTTTTGTCAAAGTTTACCGAATCTTGTATCTCTGAAATCTTGTAGTGCGGCTGGGTGTCTGAAATTAGAGTACTAAGATGCATTTGGAACACAAAAAATTTTTAGTATTCAATTTTCAGTTTTTAGTTTTAGAATCCACTAGCCCAAAATTCATATATTGCTTGTTTGTATTTTTAACTTAATAGGTGTTTTTAACTCCTTTTTATGGAATGGTGGGTCAGTGGATTAAAACGAAAAGCAGAAAATTGGATATTAAAAGAGCTTTTGTGTTCCAAGTACGTTTTAGAATTTTTATTTAAACATACAGCCGCAAGATCTATAGACGATAAAAGATTAAGTAAATTTAACAAAATATTCACTGTAAAAAACAATGACGCAAAAGATATGGCGTTCGAAAAAAAACTACATACTCTTAATCAGTATGTAAATCTCCATTAGAGATAATATTAAAAGTTCAACATTGAGTAGTGGAGTGATTTATGTTTTGTTTTTTTTTTTTGTCTTAGCTTCGGGGACTTCTTATATTTACAAGTTTGATTTATCTTTGTTTTGTCAAATATTGCAACAGATTTCGCATATCTTGTCGGTATTCTTTTTCCTTAAAAGTGTATGATTATGAAATTCTCGGAACTAATCGGATCTTTTATCTCCGGAAGATCAAAGAAAGTAAACTCTGGTCTTTGGAATGTTTTCTTCCAGTTCATCAATTTGGATTAACATTCTCAATTTAAGAATAACCGATAAAAAAAGTACTTTGGTCAAGAGCTTTGACACTTCAGGATTATTTATGCATAGCATGAGCGACAATGTTTTGTAATTAGAATTATAATATGCACATAGCTGGCCAATTGGGGGGGGGGGTCTAATATTATATGCTGGACCCTCTGGGGAAATTTGACCTGAAATTGATTTTTTTTTGTATTCTTCCCCCTCCCCCTTTCAAGCAATCTTGACAAGACAAATTCATACCAAGCCATACGGCATAGGATACTAAGCTAAATTTCCGGATACCAAGCATGACTCGGGAGAATCTGACGGTCTCAAGGCTCCTATTAAACGGAGCTCGCTCTCTCGATGATGTTGCATGACTCGATCTAACGGTCGATCCTTTGTACCCCTACATATGTGTGGCAATTCAATGATTTTTTTCAAATGAAAGTAAAGAGTGACGTTAAAACTTACAACAAGCTAAAATTATGATATACATGATGATGGCTATTGCCCCATAAACTTTCCCACTCTTTGCACTTGGCAAGTGCTTTCTTGAAAGCATTGAAGAATACAAAAATGTTTAGCCAGCTGGTAACCTGAAGTATGTTCTTTACTAGTTGCCTTTTAAAGATATTAAATAAAAAACAAAAATGAGTTTTTTTTAACTGAAAGTAAGGAGCGACAATAAAACTTAAAACGAACAGAAATTATTCCGTATATGAAAGGGGCTGTCCCCTCCTCAACGCGCTGCTCTTTACGCTAAAGTTTTTTTTATCGTTTTAAAAATTAAAGTTGTGAGACAGAGTCAAACTTTACCGTAAAGTGCGAGGCATTGAGGAGGGGACAGCCCCTTTCATATACGGAATAATTTCTGTTCGTTTTAAGTTTTAATGTCGCTCCTTACTTACAGTTAAAGAAAACTTGTTTTTCTTTATTTAATTTCTGAACGTTTTTGAATTAATGGAGCTTGGATTTTGGCTCACCGTGTGTGAATAATTAAAACGAAATTTGCGTATTAATTTTACTTTTTTTTTACTAAATGGCTTTCTCGAAATTTTGATCTGACATAACTTACGAATTAACTTACGTAACGAACTTCTATATTCGTACATTTTTATTACGTATATTAGGGGATTCGCCCCCTAGTCAATACCTCGCTCTTTACGCTAAAGTTCGAATCATGTTCTAATTCTCTAAGAATGACCCCTTAATCCCAAAGGCCGTTTAATTAGAATAAATAGCTCTGATGAAAGTACAAAAAAAACTTTAGCGCAAAGAGTGAGGTAATGCCTAGGGGGCGAACCCAATCATATACGTAATAATTTCTGTTGGTTTCAAGTTTTGATGTTGCTCCGTGCTTTCAGTTGAAAAAATTGTTTTTTTATATTTAATTTCTGACCATTTTTCTTTCAATAATGCTGGGAAATCCGGCGACCCCTTCATAGCAATGTATCTTCCCCCATGAAAATTTCCTCCATGGAAAAATCCTCCCACATAACCCCCAACCTATCCCCCCCAACTTAAAAAAGGTCCCCCCTCAAAACTTCTTTATACTTCCTAAAAACCAATACTATATGTAAACATTGGGCAAAGTTCATAACTTGCAGACCTTCCCCCGGAGACTGTTGGGGATTAAGTCATCCTCAAAGACATATTTATTGGATTTTTCTACCATGCTGAACAAAATGGCTGTCTCAAAGTTTTGACCGGGTGACTTTGGGAAAAAATGAGTATGGGAGGGGGCCTAGTTGTCCTCCTTTTTTTGGTCACTTAAAAAAGGACACAATAACTTTTAATTTCGGTTCGAATGAGCCCTCCTGCGATTTTCTAGGACCACTGGGTCGGTACGATTACCCCTGGAAAAAAAACAAACAAAAAAAAAAAAAATAAACACGCATCCGTGCTCTTTTTCCTGGCAAAAAAAAAAATACAAAATTCCACATTATTGCAGATAGGAGCTTTAAACTACTTTAGTATGGTTCTCTGATACGCTGAATCTGATGGTGTGATTTCCATTAAAGTTTTATGACTGTTAGGGGGTGTTTCCCCCTTTTTTGAAAATGAGGCAAATTTTCTCAGGCGCGTAATTTTTGATGGGTAAGACTAAACTTAATGAAACTTATATATTTGAAATCAGCATAAAAATCTGATTCTTTGATGCATCGATTGGTTTCAAAATTCCGTTTTTTAGAGTTTCGGTTACTATTGAGCCGGGTCGCTCCTTACTTAGAGCTCGTTACCACGAACTGTTTTATTAAATAAAGATCAAGCTTTCTAAACTGAAAGTAAGGAGCGACATTAAAACTTAAAACGAACAGAAATTATTCCGAATATGAAAGGGGCTGTTCCCTCCTCAACGCCTCGCTCTTTACGCTAAAGTTTGACTCTTTCTCACAACTCTACTTGTCAAAACAATGTTATGATGTTGGAAGGTAGGAAACGGGAAGTTATGATTTTGGTAGACTCCAGGATGAGAATTTGAGAGAAGCTTTCCAGGAACAGTTGAATACTAAAGTTGAGAGTTTAGAATTTGACAGTGTGGAAGATGGTTGGAATACTTTTAGAAAAATAATTTGTGAAGTTGCTGAAGGTGTCTTAGGGGAGGACTGCAGCTAAGAATATTAGTGAAAAAAGCTTTATGTTTAATAGAAAGGAGAAGGGACTTGTACAAGAATTATCTGAGTGGTAGGCTAGATCATATGAAAACAAAAGGAATGTAAAAAAAGTGGAGAAAGCATTAAAATATGAACTAAGGAGGTGTGAAGTGGAGGCCATGGATAAAATTGCCGATGATCAGGAAGATAGAGCTAGACGGCATAATAGTAAAATATTGTACTGGCATGTTAATAAATTGAAAGAGAGTAGTCAATCCGGACTTGTCCCAGGTAAAGGTAGGAATGGAGCCACAATTAGTGATAAAGAAAGAGTTAAAGAGAGATGGGCAGAACATTTTGAGGATTTGCTAAACCGAGATTGAGTTGCAGGAAAAGATATAGAGGAAAATGAAAAAGTTTGTGATACCTTGGATGTGAAGGAAGATTTGTTTTGTGAGGAAGAATTAGCAAAGGATTAAAATATAATAAGGCTACAGGTACTGATAGTGTGGTGAAAGAGTTTCTTAAATATTGTGGCTCTGAGGTTAGAAATAAGTTACTGAAGATTATGAATATGATATTTGAAAAAAAGGAAGTAGTTAATGATTTTAGGAAAACCTTAATAAAGCCACTTTATAAAAAAGGGGATAAGAATAAGTGTGGTAATTATCGAGGCATTAGTCTGGTCTCTGTAGGTACCAAATTACTTAGTAATATGATACTTTTTAGACTGATAGATGCTGCAGACAAAGTTTTAAGAGAAGAACAGTGCGGTTTTAGAAAAGGTAGAGGATGTGTCGACCACATTTTCACTCTTAGGTAAATAATTGAGAAGTGCCTGAGTTGTCTAACACCTTTGGTCCTCAGTTTTATAGATTATGAACACGCGTTCGATATTGTTGATAGAAGAGCTTTAGCAAAGGTTTTGTCCTTGTATGGTATACCAGACAAATACACTAAAGTGATTAGTTCTATGTGCAAGAATAACACCACTGCGGTTAAGGTAGGAAATGAGGTTAGCAGCTGGTTTTGTGTTAAATCAGGAGTTAAGCAGGGTTGTGTTCTACCCCCTTTATATGGATTATTTTGATGGATTTTGTCTTAAGGAGCACAGGAAACGCAATGGGAGACCATGGCATCAAATAGAGAGAAAAAAGTCTCCTGGACTTAGATTATGCTGATGATTTAAGCATCCTAGATGATAGTGTGAGCAAAATAAATGAACTTTTAGAGGCTTTGCGAGTTCATCAGGGTGCTAGAATAGTTTTGAAAATTAATGTTAAGAAGGCTACGTCACTAAGGCTAGGAAAAAGTAAAGATGAAAAGGTAACGTTGGGTAACGAAAAGATTGATCAGGTGGGCAGCTTCACTTACTTTGGTAGTATTATTAGTAAAAATGGCGGGAGCAGTGAAGATGTTAAAAGTGGAATAGCCAAGACTCAGGGTGTTTTTTCACAGTTAAAAAAAAGTTTGGAAGAATAGGAAGATAAGTCTGCAAACCAAGATTGAAGTATTAGAAGCTATAGTGCTGACAGAAGTCAAATATGGCTCTGAAGCATGGGCGCTCTGAAAAGCGGATGAGATTTGCTAGATATTTTCCAGAGAAATTGCTTACGGATTGTTCTAGGTACTCGGCTGACTGGCTGTATTTCAAACAGTAGGCTGTACAAAAAATGTTTTTCAATACCGCTTTCTAGGGCTATAATGAAAGAAAGGTTGAGGTGGCTAGGGCACGTTGTGCGGATGAAGGATGACAGATTGCCGAAGATTGTCCTTTTCGGCCAACCGTCTATTGCTAAACAGAAAGCAGGTCGTCCTCGTCTGGGATGGGAAGACGTCATAAAGAAAGATTTAAAGGAAATTTGAACTTCCTGGGAGTGTGTAAAAAGGGAGGCTTTGAATAGATTGGGATGGAGGAGGAGCGTGCGTAGCTATGTTGGCCTCAGACGGTTTGGTGCTATGGTAAGTTGTTAGTAGTAGTTGTAGGATTGATGATGAAGTTGAGAGCCCATAGCTCCTTTGTCATCCCTCCCCCCCAGCTCCCCGTCAACTTTCTAACAGACAGGTTGGTGTTTGGAGGTGCATTTGTCGCACTCTTAAATGCTTCCATGAAACACTATTAAAGATTTACCCCATAGAGTAAGCTGGGGGAGGTTGAGGATGAGACAACCTCCTCATATAAAATATAATATATTTTCGTTTTAAGTTTAAACGTCACTCTTTGATTTTATTTGAAAAACAACATCGTTTTCCTTATTTAATTTATAATTTGAAGGAGCTAGTCATGGTGTGTGACAATGAGTCCTTATACTCGTCTATTCCAAATAGAAACAGCCTAAGTTTCTGGTGCATTTTTACGGAGACAAGTTTTTACACCAATTATATTTTTTGGTTTCTTGTTTGGTTTGTAATTTCAGAATATTCTCAAAATCTATCATCATTGAAGTCTACTTGCACGTTTATTAATTATTGCCCTAGAGGTTTTCAGTACGACAGTCCCACAGCTTTTATATATGCTTCAAGCTAGCAGAGTATAGCTAACACAGCTCAAGTGGTTTTTTACATGTCTTGAAAAGCATCAATCATGCTAGTAATTATGGTGGATGGCGAATTAAAATTTCCTCTGAATAACATAGATGGGTATACTGTAAGATATTGTCCAAGCTGTTCCAGAGAATTGCGAACAGTGATGGATAAGGTTGCTCCAAGGGCTATGTCTAGCCTTTTTGAAACCGGATTTCTCTCCTCTTTTTTTAAGACCATTTTTTGCTCGTCTTTCCAACTGCATTATTTACCCGAAAAACGAGATTTTTTGATGTTTCTATAGGTTAATATGCTGGATCAGGTGCGGATTTAGAACACCGTTCACTGTGAATCTGTTGAGGTAGATTTTTTTTTTTTTTTTTTTTTGAACAACTCTTTTGTTTCTTTTCGGAATTTGGTGAGTCCTTTTGTATATGTTTATTTTGGTGTTAGCAAACTCGGAATACTTTGCTAGACAGAACATTAAAAAAAGAGTATACGCAATGCGTTTCAATAGAGTGAGGAAGATGAATACCGATAAATTCGTTTTTTGCTTGAAAGTCTTTGCCATTAAAGGGCGGACAAGGTTTTTGCTATACCATGAAACGGCCCCGTGTTTTGTCAGTGCAATCCTTTTTCATAGACTTTCAGTAATTTATTAAAAGGTAGGTTGGAGTAGTACCCCTTCTCTTTGATCTGGACCTTCTGAGGACAAAAGCAGGGATGAGCGGCCTTCCCTAACTCGGAAAGTCGCTGGGCTGCATAAATTTAACTGCTAGGATCCGATCTACGTCCCAAATTGAGGCTCAGGATGGTGTTTTAAGGTCCCTTCGCACATCTTTGGTATTTATAACCGAGTTGACATGTAACACAAAGAAAGATCTTGTACTTTCCTTAACTTTAAAATAAAAAAAAGTAGCTTAAAGTCTGCTTATTTTTTATGTACTTTTTTTACTGTAGGGGTATGTCAGGTGGCTCTTAGAATTAGCTGTTTTCATAAAATCTCTAAACCTTACAAACAAGAAAGTATTGGAGATGGGAGCTTGGAAACACCTTCCCAGGCCCTATTTTGACAGTAGATTCATTCATGAATGTTTCATCTACGGAGCACACAAGTTTTCACAAATTCGCTCTTTTCCACTTTTATCTTCCCCAATGCAATTTTAAGACTACTCATATATAGATTAAATAAAAAAGACAACAACAACAACAATGAATTTTATTTAAGTAGAGAGTAACGTTAAACTTTGAAACGACTGGGGATTACCCTGAAAAGTTAAAGGGAAGTGGGCTCTGTCACTAAAGTGTTGCCTTTGGTTTATGTGTTTTGTCAGGTTTCGATGAAAATATGAAAATAATTAAATTTTTTGGAAAATTAATAACACATTTTTCATTACCAAGTATTCATTGGCTGCGCCGAGTTGTGTTTGCTCTGTTATGTACGGCTTAGGGTGAGCAGAAATTAAAGTGAACAATCATATGAAACATAAGGATAACATAGCCTACTGCTATTTTACTTTTAATGGAATGAAGAAAAAGTAGAGTTGAAAGCAGAAATTACTATGAACACATAAAACCTAAAGCGAACATAAATTGAAATGAATAATCAAGTCAAACTTGAAACGAACAAAAACTACCGCAAATAACATTACGACCAACAAATACTGAAGGAGTGTTTTACTGAAAATACTATGTAATTCTAAGGGTATTCTTTTTACTTTTCGTATTATCGACAACAACAATTAAAGACCACAATACTAATTAATTAAAATTTTAGGCAAAATTTTATTATACAGTCAAATTTTAGATCAGCCATAGTTCCATGCAACAATTTTTTTTAATAATTTTACTACTAAATTTAGGTGGGATAGGAAGGGGAATTTCCAATCATGTGGATAGAAATTTTGAATAGTTTTGGTCTTTTATGGGCCTGAATCAATCCTGACCCCTTCCCCCAACTTCACATGGACACCCTTGAATGGAGGCGTATCATATTGCATCCTGTTATCAGATCTTTTCATCGTCAGTTTTGATGGAACTGTTAGTATATTTAAATAAATGCAGATCAAGGTCTTCCTAAAAAATATTAGTTTTTGCTGTCTTTAAGCTCAAGTAAGTGTTTAACGTCTTTTATATATATATATATATATATATATATATATATATATATATATATATATATATATATATATATATATATATATATATATATATATATATATAAATATATATATATATATATATATATATATATATATATATATATATATATATAAAATAATGCCTTCTATAAAATAATTTCTGTCTTTTTAAGGACGCTTTCTTTGAATAAAATCTTATCTTAACTACTAAAAATATTTTTACTGGAGATGTATAATATGCGGTTTTTCAATTAGTTTCTATTTTCAAATATAACGCAATTATTGTAAGGATATTAGTCAAGAAACGGCATTGATGATGTTGTGAAGAGGGGAGGCTCATGGACCTCTTTATGCCTCCAGTCATACTAAAATCATAAGGAGGTCCAACCACAGTGACGCATACTGGCTATCGAGGGACATATTTCGGCTGGGGTCTGTGAGCTTTGTTTTTCCCGATAATGGTGGCCTCTGTGGTAGCTTTCTGAGTAAGTGACCGAAGGGTAGTAATAGCTAAGATTAACTTTAGATTTTTGTTTTTACTGGGTACCAACAGACAAGGAGGCTGTCGCCAAGATTTGTAAGACCGCTGACCTTTTCACTCCAGGTAGGCCTACTAGCAGGCTTCAAAATGTCATAGTTTTGGAAATCCCGGACTTTTTAAACTTTGAAGCCTGCTAGCGCCTCGATAAAAAAAAGCCAGTAGTATATCATTGCTTTAGGGAAGTCTGCTTGGCTGTTGCTATGTGTTTATCCAATTTCTAGTTGAACTGGTTCTTAGCTGCGTGACATGAGTCGGTCGTGGCTGCCCCACTTTGAAGAGCTGGAAGCTGAAAAGCTGGCGGTGAGGTGGTTTTGGAAAAGGCATTGGCCCACTTTGTGCTTCCAGTAAGATAGGTTGAAAATTCTTGTATATCCCAATCTAAACAAGGTTTCAGCCAAAACTTATCGATGGGTCCACGGCTTGGACTGAGCTCAATTTTTGCACTGGTTCAGATCTTAAGTTGATTTGCACCAGGTTACCAAGATTGTGTAGATTGGACTAAAATCGGTTGGGAGCCGACACTCGACTGGAAGCCTGGGATGAGGTTGTTTCCAGTAAGAACTTCTATATTGTCAACTTTGAAGCGATTTTCTATCGAGTGATAACTCACATCATAGAAGTCCGAATGCTACCCTTGGTTTTGCGAAATAGGGCCAACTTCAAGCTTTTAAACATTTCACGGACTTAAATCCTGTTTACCCCAGACATTTGCCATTTACCGTTGGCTCAGGTTAAATATAGTGAAAGATTCAAGCTGATCGAACAAAAAGTAATATTTTTGCACCTACGCTCCTCCAAAATTTTTTGTGCGCTGCCATGCTCTGTTAGTCTCGCATCTACCGGACTTCAAAACGTATATCGTGCATTTATGCCTTTTTGGCAAAATTACGCGTGATTTGAGGTTTTTTTTTTTACCCGTAGCACACGCCCTGTATGTTTCAGTCAGATCGGGAATAAAAAATTTCCATCATTGAGTTTTCTATAATTCTTGGAATGCTTTTTGGTCTGATTCGTGAAGCACAGATGGGTGTCATGATCATCTAAAATATTTTTGGTCCTATAGCTCATTTTGGTCTTGGCTGATCAAAGATAACTAGTAACTCTTTATTGTCTGGGCTGAACGAAGGTATTCCAATTCTGGTAACTTTTTTGTTCTGGCCTTTTAATTTCCTGCCCTGTAAGTTTCAGCAGTAACCTAGCCCTCAATCTCTTTTTCAATCTTAGCAACTCCTTTTGATCGGAACTGATTAGAAATGTTCCAAGTCCGGCGGTGCATCTAGGTCTTGGCTGATCGAAATTACTTCAATCTGGTTACTCCTTTTGGTATGCGCTGATCGAAAACATTCCAATCGGGAAACTTCTTTTGGTCTGTACTGTTGGTTTCCTACCAGATAAGTTTCGGCAGTAACTTATCCATCAAACTCTATTTCCATCAGCGTACAATAGATTATCCTTCATTCTAAAAATTACAAAATAAATTTCCCTTGGTGTTGGCGCATTTTGTTATAAAATTTCAGTTCTTCAGAGTTTCAGTTACTATTAACACGAACTGCTCCTTAATGACAGTTCGTTTTGATTGAATTATGATTCCTAGGGTTTTGCAACTCTTACAGTTACGCCCTAGGTAGATGCAATGTATAACATATCCTTACCTAAGATGTCCTTGATATCATATAGAATTTCAGTCTTTAGTTAGAGCTACTTTATAGCTACAATAGCTTTAGCTTGCATACTAAGCAGTTTATTATATTGACCTTTCCCTTGAACTCATTTTTCTATCAACATAATTAACATTATACGTCAAGTGTAAGTTTCTACTATGCAAAATAAACAGACTCCTTTCCCTTGGAAGTCGCGAATATTGTATAAAATACCGTTCTTCAGGGTTTCAGTTAATATTGGCACGGGCAGCACTTTACTTACAATTCATTAACACAAATATTTGATTATCAAGATTACAAATAAATGGTCACTTTCAGGGCCGTATCCAGGATTTTTTTTCAGCGGGGGGGGGTTTACTAATTTTTGACTCAGTTTTCGACTAATTTTACTGATTTTTACCTAGGTTTTACTAATTTTCGACTTATTTTCGAGTCGGTCAAAAATTTCGGGGGGGGGGGGTTCAAACCGGGTAACCCCCCCCCCTGGATACGGCCTTGGTCACTTTTATTGAATTTTAATTGTTTGGATTTTGCAGCTCCTACGGTAATGCCCTACGGCAGATGTAACGTATTTCTTGTTATTAAGGGTGTCCTAGAGATAGTTTACAATGTCAATCCTTAATTAAAGCTACTTCCTAACTTTAATAGCCTTAGCTTGCATGTTAGGCAGTTTAGCATATTAACCTATCTCTCAAACTCGTATTCCCATTAAAGTATTCAACATTATGCTTCATTCTATAAATTGCTATTATGCAAAATAAGCAGACTTCTTTCCCTCAGAATTGGCGAATTTGCGCATGATTCCCCTTCAATTTGGCCAATCAAATGACACATCTCCAAGCGAATTTTCGCATGAGCCTTTCCTTGCAATTCTATTGAATGGTCTGGGTAAAGCCGTAATTATCTTAGCAAGCTATCTGAATGAGGATCAGAATTTTGGTTCATTTTAACCTTTCCTTCAAAAAACGGAAGTTAATGGTGATAATATTGCGGTTAATCATGGTGTAGTAGAAGTAAGTATGGGCATTAAAACCTTTTCTATGGGGAATTGCCATATTTTGCTAGTGGTACTTGTAGAAGAAAGCGTCTGTATACTTGTACTTTTGCCCAATAATCTTTCGATAAATATAATAATTTTATCACAGGAGCTTAAGGCTTATTTTACTTTCAACAAAAAACTGTTGGTAACAACTCTAATGACAGTTTTGTTTCTTTGGGCTAACAAAAAATCGTTAATAACACTAAGGAAGTTTTCTAACAATTTGAAGCACTGTTGAAAGATTTTGAACGCGAAATAGGCTATTTGTTATCTTGAAAAATAGTTGAGTTAAGCAAACAAAACTATTAGGAATATTCGCCAAGCTCAAACTATATCCCTGAAGATCTTTTAAAGAATCTATTCCCCTCCAAAGGGCATTTTATCATTAATGAACTTAGATAATCTTTGTACTATAAAAGCGAAACGATACTTATTAGCTATCCCGGCCACACCCAAATTCTTGATCTGAGTAAAACCGGTTTCTCTATTTGCATTCGGGGATAATTAGCTTAGTCTCAGTGAGATAAACTGCTATACAGGTATATTTTAATTAAATATTTGATATATAGAGTTGGTCAGGTTAGGTATTTAATATAATGCGTTCTGGGCGACCTGCTTTCCATAATTCTCTGTTGTAGTTTCCATGATTGTGTTTCTAAAGTATTATACTTTCATCATATTTTGGTAAATCTCATTATAATTAACCTAACTTCACTTCTTCAGTGTGGTCTGGATAACTAACAAGTACCAGCAAAACTTTCAGCGATGTATGTGCAGCTCACATGCTACTACTACTGCTAACAACTCACCACAGCACCAAGCCACCTGAGGCCAACACAGCTGCGTACACTCCTCCCCGATCCCAATCTATTCTAAGCCTCCCTCTTTACACCCTCCCAGGAAGTTCCCTTTTCCATTCTTTTCTTACGACATCCTCCCGCCCCAACCGAGGACAACCTGCTGTTCGTTTTGCCCTAGACGGTTGGCCGGAAAGAACAATCTTTGGCTACTTGTCATCCTCCATCCGCCGAACGTGCCCTAGCCATCTCAACTTTTCCCTCATTATAGCCCTAGAAAGCGAGATTGAGTCACACCTTTCCTACAGCCTATTGTTTGAAATTCGGTCAGTCAATCGGATACCCAAAACAATCCGTAGGCAATTTCTCTGGAAAACATCTAGCAAATCCTCCCCCGCTTTTCGGGCAGCTTATGCTTCAGCCATACTTGACCACTGTCATCACTGTAGCTGTGACTGTCATCCAATATTCTAATCTTGGCTCGCAGATTTATCTTCCTATTCTTTCAGCCTTTTTTCAACTGTAAAAAAAAAAAAAAAAAAAACACCCTGGGCCTTGGCTATTTTACTTTTAACATCTTTACTGCACCCAGCATAATTTTAATTCCTTGCTCCCTCCCTGAAGTTTCATTCACTCAACTCAACTACTTTTCAAGTAGTTGAACCCTAATGTAGTAGTTACCCTAATCTAGGATTTCAACCGGCTCTTACGTTTCACGGAATTTGTCCATTGTACTTGTATGCTTGTTCAGAAGCTTGTAATGAGGTCTCAAATTTTTGCGTACACGTGAGGGTCCCATTTTTAAATTCCTCTCCCAATCGATACATTTCCGCAATTGTTTATCAAGTTATATTAACAATTCTATTTCCGCCAGTTAACAGAAAATTATGAATTAACAATTATTTGTTACAATCGGGATGTGGAAATAGGTCTTTTGATAATGAAATATTCTAGCTATAATCAAATTGTTTCTGTTCAATAATTTATGCAAATCAAAGTAATTTCTTTCAGCTTCTAAAATCTATGCTGATATTAAACCTGCACTTAAAAATTCCCGCGTCAGATTTAACCTCTAAGCGACACATTTACTGAATCCTTTCTTATTTCCTAAAAAAGAACACACCCGGCAATTAGTGCTTGAATATCTGCACTTATTTATCAATTTAATTAAAACATTGGTAAGCCAAAAGGCTTATCATTGCAAAACAGAAAATATAAACCCAGTGGAGTCAATTCCCGAAAATATAAGGACGGGGGGCAAATTGTGTTTTTTTTAATCTAAAGGGGGTGGAAAGTTTTTCAATAAAATTAAACAAACAAGGTATTTTTTCAATGAAGACATCTCGAAAAAGGCGTTTACGAAAATCCAGGGGGGGCAATGTATCCTCCAAAAACGCATACAAAATTGTTTTTATGTAGTTTTGTTACGTTTTTTAGGAGTCGGACAAACATTTCAAGTGTGAGGGGGTTTAAATCCCCAAACATAATTTATAAGTTTTAAACTTTTATTAAAATTCAGCAGAAAAAGTCCTAAGAGGGCTATGAACACCTTTTAAAGAAGTTTCAGCTGTTAAATGTTATACGATAAAAACGGTGGTTGAAAACCGCCGGCATATCATCGTTATGGATGGTGTTGCATCTACCGCTTTTGCTTTATACGAGGACAAAATCATTCTTCAAGAACTTCGACATTTCTCCGCTTTCCATTTTATGAAGAAATTCCATTTTAAGGGACATTCCATTAAGTGACAACGAATACAAATACTAGTCAGGACTGCTAACTCTGCCAGTGGCGCTTGAACTTGGTAGATGCTGTAGCACGACAGTTGGAGACCGTTTTGAGTTTTACCATTCCGTTTTTTGAGCATTAATATAAGATCATTGACTTTTTTCTTATCTTATGACCCGTTTTCTTATCTCATGAAGCAAGGTTGTTTCAGGAAAGAATCTTGTCAATTATAAAGATTAATTATATCTAATTGCCAAGACTATAAGCAAAATGTCAAGTAGCTGATATGGCGTTGCAAGACTCACTGTAAAGGGTTGAATATCCGCTAACAGTTACAGTTTCCCTATTCTTTTCATAAAAGATAGAAAAACAACGAATATCTGGGTCGTATCAAGGCATATCAGACACAAACTTAACATTATAATTGTGATTTTATATATTAAAGCCGATCGTGCGTCAACTACTTATATCCATTCAGCGCTCGAAGATAATTTCTTTCTGTATGATAGCAGCGTCTCCACAATAAATTTTCCACCTTTGTTCGTCGGTGACTTTTATCTATTTTATTGCACTTTTTTACAACATAAGAAGAAGCTATTTTAAGGCAATTAGTATGGACAGAAGGAATGCTAATGTTTATATTGTAGGCTGTTAAAGTGTGTGATCTGTTGCACATGGGAAATGACCCTTGCCTATCACTTTGTGAATTGTGTATTCAGCTTAGTAGTTTGTTATAACAGTTGAAGCTGAATTTTATTTGGAATGTGATGAGATGCTATGTATTTATAAATGATTCCTCTTCTAAGTTTAATATATGCACTGGCAACGAAACTTATTGTAGAAGGGGAAGATACATTTACCAAAACAGCCAAAAAGAGGCGCAGCGTGCCACGATTACGCGGGGGAAATATTATGTGTCACGGGCCTACAACTTGATGCCAATCATGGGTACTTATGCATTATATATAACACACCGCTATACACGAAAGAAGTCAAGTTTGGTTAATGCTAATGAAATAAAATAAAATAGGATGAAAATATAATATTTTAGAAACGAATTTGGGCTATATATTTGCACATTTGGGGCGAGGGGGGGGGTAAAGTATAGCTTATATTAAATACGTAACCTAACCTAGGTACCTCCCCCCCTAAACCCCAAAACACAAAAGTTTAAATATTGTTAACGCAATAAGCAATCACGCTTTGCAATCCATTTATCTCTTGCAAATACCCGTTTGACGGGTTTCCATTTGCATTTCCTTGTACAGTCCATAGCGCTGTGTTATATATAATGCATAAGTACCCAATCATACTTACGTAGGCTATCCCACGTTGCGGGTTAGGCATGGCTAGGGTGGAGAAAAGGCAAAACCCTCCCTCTTCTCTGAGACATTTAAAGCTACACTAAATATTACCACTCCATAAAATTTAAAATCCCTTTTTAGGATACTGCAAAAATAGCGCTTTGCTGAAAACACAGAACCGACCCAACCAATTAGGAGCAGAAAAATCCTTCAGCAGCCAGCATGAAATAAAAGACTAATTTGCAAAGTTATCATTAGTCCTTTACCTGTCATTAAATCAATATACTTTACTATACAGTTTTAACTCTCTAAAAAAACTCAAGGAAGCCTAGTATTGAGTTAAGAACTAATTTTTCAGAATTTTGCAAATATAGGGAAATATTACGAGTTAGTTTATCTGAAGTAGTTTTTCAAAACTCTTCTGCATAAACTTAGAAGCATTAGTTTTGTTCGTTTTAAGTTTCAACTTTTTGATGGGGGGGGGACTAGCCCCTCTCCCACGTCCTTTTTCCACAAAGACATCCGAACTAAATTTTGAGATAGCCATTTAATTCAGCATAGTTGAAAGGTCTAATAACTATGTGTTTGAGGATGACAT
Organism: Artemia sinica; assembly: GCA_027921565.1. Classification (NCBI taxonomy): domain Eukaryota; kingdom Metazoa; phylum Arthropoda; class Branchiopoda; order Anostraca; family Artemiidae; genus Artemia; species Artemia sinica. The sequence goes on along the minus strand of CM051263.1, from coordinate 43,651,761 downwards.
GATTCTCCATCTGTAAACTACGCAATTTCCCCATTATTCACATATAGTATATTTGTCATGTGAAACATACGGGAATTTTTGGGGGCATTTTCTACGGGGAGATTCTTTCATGGAGAGGGAGGTTTCCGAGGGGAGGGGGATCTGTCTGGGGGGATTTTATAAGAGGAGAGGGAAGGGGATTTCCTGGCATCATAATAATAAATAAAAAACATTTTGTTTTAACTGAAAGTAAGGAGCAAGATTAAAGCTTAAAAGGAACATAAATTATTCTGTATATGAGGGGGGTACCCCTTCCTCATCCCTCACCCTTTATGCTAAAGTTTAATGTTTTTTTCACAATTCTTTAAGAAAAACTGCTCAAACTCAAGGGCCGTCGAGTTTGAATGAAAATAATTTTAAAGAATTTAAAGAGTTTGGCGTAAATGGCCAGGGTTGAGGGCGCTTCATGTCCTAGCAACAGTTTAAGCAAAAAAAGTTCAGTTTTGATCAATATTAACATAAACTTTCTTTTTTGTTTTGCTCCAAATGTTTTTTTTTTGATAGGTCGTGAAAAGGAAAGATTTACTAAGAGGAAGCAAAGCATCCACTGTTATATTGCAAGACTACTCGAATCGAAAGTCCCTCTTGGTTCTTTATTTTTTGCTTATTCTGCATCACAAGATTAGAAAGTTTTCTGAGATGTTCTGTCGCTGATCCACCCTGCAGTCAGATCGGAAGGGGAGTTACGATTTCTAAGTCCTCTCACCATTGATTTACCATTATCCGACGCCAGAGTAATGCCGCTTTGAGACAGTTAGCAACAGATATACTTGACATAAAGTGTACAAGCACTTTATAATCAACACTATTTCATCCAGCTTTTATCTTAATTTTGAAATCATGGACCGTACCTATAACCTTTTTTTCGGGCTTGGTTTTACGTCTCATATAAGAGTCATAAAAAATCCTTTGGATGAAAAAAGAGTCCCTGAAAAATGTTGATATAGTCAATCGGTACTGGTGCATTATGCGGGCACCGCGAAGAAGTCAAGTTTGGTTAATGCTACTGAAATTAAATAAAATAGGATGAATATATAATAGTTTAGAAACAAATTTGGGCTATATATTTGCACATTAGGGGTGGGGGGTAAAACACAGCATATATTAAATACGTAACCTAACCTAGGTACCTTTCTCCCTCCTAAACCCCAAAAAACAATCGTTTAAATATTGAGAAACCACGCTTTGCCATTAATTTATCTAGCAAATCACCCGTTGTCTGCTAATGAAATAGCAGTTTGACGGGTTTCGTGACTGGTTTCTTTGATACAGTATGTAGCGATGCCCGCATAATGCACCAGTACCAGGCAATCTTTGAACCCCAAGACCCATTAATGTAGACCCTCTTCTTATATATTTTTCGAGAAATTAAATAATATCGCTATCACAGAGTTTTATCTTCTTAAAATTGCGCTCCTCGATATAAGTCACAAACTTCAGCTCTGGATTTCCTTTTTGGATGGCCAGGAGAGCCATTCCTTGTATAAGCACTGCTAAGGTTATTTATGTGATCGATTTCTGTATTACTTTGGGTTTGGAATATGGTGCATTCTGGCTGCTCTGGCTGTAAATGTAATTTTGTCGCCAGAAAGAACTTGAATTAATCCCACAGAACAGCTTTAATGTGAAAATCAGTCTTAATTTAAGCCTTAAATTGAATAAATTAACCTTGTTAATGGAAATGTTTTTTTTTTGTTTGGAGCCAAGAGCTATGAAAAAATTGAAATGACGTTTATGTGGAAAAAAGCTCTTTGGAAAATTGGTTTTTGAGCGCTTTTTGAGTCACTGGTTCTATGGATTTGGAATTTTTTCTGCATGAAATTTTCGTGACGAATGTGGAATTTGTGAGCTTCGTCAATATTTAATTTCTTGGGTACAATTTTTTGGCGTATTACTGCTGTGAAATAAAATGCTGCCGCCATTAAAAAGACGGTTAGCATGAATCCTGCTGGAGATGTAGGTCCTGCTCGAGCCCGAGTCATGCAATCTTTAGAAGAAGAAATAAAATTAGACATTCAACATAAAATAAATTCTTTCTTCAACTTAAAAGTCATTATACTGCGCCTCTTTGTCTCCTCAAGAAAAATTTATTTATCTTTCTCTTTTTTGCTACTTCCCCCTTGACCCCCCCCCCTGGAATAAATTTCTGTGCGCACTTTTGGCTATTACTTTGCATATTTTAATGACACATTAGTTTATACATTGAATTTACGCATAAGGGTGTAACTTTCCAGCTGAGCTAAATGCGCTTTACGGTGAGAAGACCTAGAAAACATTGTCAATCTTTAGTGTTTTATATTGAAATTAACACATTTTAGGCTTCGTTCCCAAATCCAAGAAAATTCCTTCTACGTAAGATTAATTGAAAAATCCAAATGCTAATTTCCCCAAAATTAGTATTTTTTTCAAAGAAAAAATAGCCTATGATGGAAACAATAACTTTTTTGCTCAGAAACTTGTTTTCACTTTTCGAACTAATTTATTTAATACTCCAATTATTGTCATTGTGCCTATCCTTTTATTTCTTTTGTCTCATTTTGTTTATCTTTAAGCTACCTTTTGGGTTTCAAAACAGAAAAAAAACATTATATGATGCTTTCTTTTTCGTTTGCTAGCTTCGCTTTATTAAAGTGGTCACTACACGACCAATAGTTGACTTTATTAACGCTATTTACAATCATAACTAAGTGCCTGGGTTTCAAATTGAGCCTTCAATGTTATTATGAAGAAAATTACTTGATACTCGTGTATAGCTAAAATACACAATAAACGCAGACTAGATAACATAAAATTTTTTTGGCTACGCATAGTTCGTAGGCCTACATATAGTAAATTGCCGATAACAGTAGGCTCCTTGCAGAGCACCCGGATATTATTGGCACACTATTACCGGCTGTGGCTGTAGCAGGACTCAAGTAACGGTCAGGCACAAATATTACATTTCTCCTAGCTTTATCTCATCTTTCAGGTGAATGTGTCCTTTTAATTTATGTTCTGGTGAATTTGTTTTGCTGTAACCCTTTAATTTGCACATTATTCGCCAAAGTTTTTCGATTTCAATTTAATAACGGGGTTTATTCAAGAAAACAAACAACAAAAAAACACACAAAGAAAACACTAAAAAAAACAATACAACAGAGCAATTAACCCTCCTTAAGCTTTCGCTTGCTTGAAGCAACCCCTTAAGCATAGGAATAAAGATTAAAAAGAGAAGAAAAGAAAAAAAAGCAAAGAAAAAGAAAAAAAGACTACAAAGGTTAAATACTTCTCTGAGAGTCAAAAGTGTCAACAAATTTAGTAAGCTTTTGTTATATTTTGAACCTTCAATAAATTACGGGTACACTAAATAAAACTTGGATTTATAGCAAACTAGCTCACCGTCATGAATTGCTGCTATCTCGAAGAAAATAAATGAAAGAAGAAGAAAATTTTCTCAAAGAAAATAAATGAAAGGAAAATCTCCCGGGGAAATTCCCTTAAGCGGAAAACTGTCACTCCATACAAATTCCCCATGCGAGTTGAGTTGCACTGGGGTTGAGTTAAACGGGATTGAGCTGCACGAGGGTTGAGTTGAAGGGTTTTTGAGTCAAGCGGTATTGTGTTAAACGTTGGTTGAGTTACACAAGGGTTCAGTTGCACTGGAACCCTTTCATTGTCGTATCAATCCTGTGTGCACACTAGTAACCCTCGCTACCCTAAAAAAAAAAATTGAAAACTATCATATATATATATATATATATATATATATATATATATATATATATATATATATATATATATATATATATATATATATATATATATATATATATATATATATATATATATATATATATATATATATATATATGTGTGTGTATATATATATATGTAGTTCTATAATGTGAAATTGCGGGTCTTTTTTCCCTAGATTGAATTTTTAAAGTTGATGAAATTCACCCAATTTCTCGTCTGCTTGCTATTGTTTTGATTCTAATACATCCAGAGTTTATAGTTTCGTTGTCAACTTTTCAGTTAGTGATATACTCGTAAACAAAGTTGTTTTCAATCTTGATCTTGGAAGTCAATAATGGAAAGTATACAAGGGTGCTTCGTTTTTTCATTATTTTGGCCAGTGTGGTAATGAGATCAGGGTGAGTAAAATAATTGACCCATGCAACTTACAAAGAGTTTCACGCGTATATGCAATAAGTTTTTTTCAAGCTGGAACGAAATTTGATTTTTGGGAAGAATTGGGAGGTGAGATGGTTTCAGGGAATTTTTTTGGGAATCAGGGAGCTAAATTTTCTTTCTGAAAAACAAAGAGTTAACTTCAGGAATATTTTTTGATTATCTAAAGCAAAGGGAGCCCCCAAATACTCCAAATTTTAATAACTATCAAGAGGGGGAAAATGCTTGACATTGGGGTATTAGGCCTTTTTTTTAGCCCCCTCTCCCCCCGGGAGAATAATGTTTCCGATTTATTCAAAGAATTTTAGTAATAGACTCTGGCTACGATCAAGGATGGCTTTTTCATAACATTTAGTCCGCTTTATTTTGGAAGTATACTCATATAAAGCTGTAAAAAGATTAAGTTTAAATTCAGGCACACACGCAGTGAAGAGGGCCTAGGGAACCGGTCCTCCCAAAATCTTGCGATTTTAGCGGTTTGTATATACGTGCCTTTTGGTTTGCTGCTGGATCCTTCCCTTCTCTCAAAGAAAAATATCCTGCGTGTATACCTGTCTTGATCCCATTGCTGCTCGAAATAATTGTTATAATGAATGTCGCATTTACCTACTCTTCACACAGAGCACGGATCTGCGGAAAAACGCTGCGGATTGCGTTTCGCGGAGGAACGCATGCGTCTCTTGTCGCTCTTCCTTGCGGTTTTCCGCAAGACGCATGCGTTGAAAAAATCCAACGCATGCGATTAAAACGCTTGCGGATTGTGGAAGAAAAGAACATGGAGGCAGTTGAAAGGCAGATTTCAGCTTTTAAATTTCATCAAATATTAAGCATAAAAGATCCTTTTTAATTCTGAAGGGTTGGGAAGAAATTTCGAGAGACGAATTTGCCGGATAGGATATGGTGAACAGAATACTGGACTGTTTTAACATCAAGCTAACCACCAAAGTGTGACTAAGGCTCACAATCCACTAAAAGGAATGGGAAAGATATCTGTTTATTATTCCGTGTTCCACCCTTCTTTTTGACAAATGCAAATGTTGATTTGGTAATTTTACTTTAATAGCCCAGCCGAGTTTATGTAGATCTAGACTGTGAATTGTAGTTGGCCTCAGTCATAGGAAAGATGCAATATCAAACAGTTCGTGGTAACGAACTGTAAGGAGCGACCCGGCTCAATGGTAACCGAAACTCTAAAAAACGGAATTTTGATACCAGTAGGTACATCAAAAGAATCATATTTTAATTCTGATTTTAAATATATAAGTTTCATCAAGTTTAATTTTACCTATCAAAAGTTACGCGCCTGAGAAAATTTGGCTGATTTTCGAAAAAAGGAGGAAAGACCCCCTAAAAGTTATAGAACCTTAATGAAAATCACACCATCATATTCAGCGTATCAGAGAACCCTACTATAGAGGTTTCAAGCTCCTATCTACAAAAATGTGGAATTTTCCATTTTTTGCCAGAAGAAAGATCACGGATGCGTGTTTATTTGTTTTTTTTTCCCAGGGGTGATCGTTTCGACCCAGTGGTCCTAGAATATCGTGGGAGGGATCATTGGAACGGAAATTAAAAGTTCTAGTGCCCTTTTTAAGTGACCAAAAAAATGGAGGGCAACTAGGCCCCCTCCCACGCTCATTTTTTTCCCAGAGTCACCTGATCAAAATTTTGAGATAATTTCTGTTCGTTTTAAGTTTTAATGTCGCTCCTTACTTTCAGTTAAAAAAACTTGTTTTTTTTATTTAATCCTACGTCAGGGATCATGCAGGGCAAACTTGTTTAAAAAATTGAATTTATTGGCTCAGTTGCAGAAAAAGTGACCAACTGTAAAGATCCTGGTAAATTTGGATCATAGGACCATAATGAAGTAGCTAATAAATGCAACTTTTGATGTGAACAGAGTCTGCGGTTTTACCGCTGCGGCGATGCGATGCAGAAAACGCACCGCATTGCGTTTTCCACAACGCCCCTGTCTGTGTGAACAGTAGATTAGTCTCTCAAAACACAAGCAACAGCATACGACTAAGAACTGTAATGAAGGCGGAGTCGGTAAGAATGGGAATAAGTGAAGGCTAAGAGGTGATGTTGGGTAACGAGACGATGGAGTGCTTTACTTTACTTACCTAGTAGGAAGTATTATTATAGTACAGGCAAACTAGCCAAAAATATGGGTCAACCCCCAACAAATTGCAACAGAAATTATTTTTATACCATATTGTAGAAAAAAAAGCTAAACAACATATCCAAAGTTGCACATTCTAGGTTGACGCAAAACTAGTTTTTTTTGTGCTTTTCGTGTCAATTTTTGAGTTTTTTTCTAAACAAAAATGAACTACAGGTAAATGTTCGTTTTTCTGGATATGAAGTACCGTCCTGATGTAAAATGAACATCTGAGCCCGAAAATGAAAGCAAATTTGATGTACAATCTACCAGAAAAAAGTTTCATAATCCAATATTTTATTTTACCCTTCTCATCGTTGTGGCCTCTTTTTCACCATACTATCAGAAGGCAACTATTCTGACATAAAATGCTGAGCTGAGCTCAAAAATCAAATTAACCTGATGTTATGTCTACTAGGAAACCCGTTTCATATTCATCAGTATGCACTTTTTAATTCCAGTTAACGCTTAATGTTAGAAGACCAGAAGGCAACTACACCACTTTGATGACCTCCGTATGCAATAAATAATATCAACGTTTCGTCTTACGCTTTGTCCAAGTGATTTCCCCGATAAAGCCGTAAGCTAAAAAGTCACAATTGAAAATTACCCCGAATAATCATTTATTAAGTCACGTTAATGCCTGTGTTTGATATCTTGCCATCTATAGATGCAAAAAATTCGATGTATCTGCCACCTAACAAGCTAAAAAAGTTTCACTTCGAATGTTCTCCTTTCCCATTGACTTGATATCAAACAGTTCGTGGTAACGAACTGTAAGTAAGGAGCGACCCGGCTCAATGGTAACCGAAACTCTAGAAAACGGGTTTTTGATACCAATAGATATATCAAAAGAATCAGATTTCAATGCTGATTTCAAATATATAACTTTCATCAAGTTTAGTGCTACCCATCAAAAGTTACGAGCCTGAGAAAATTTGGCTGATTTTCAAAAAAAGGGGGAAAGACCCCCTAAAAGTTATAGAACCTTAATGAAAATCACACCATCATATTCAGCGTATCAGAGAACCCTACTGTAGAGGTTTCAAGCTCCTATCTACAAAAATGTGGAATTTTGCATTTTTTGCCAGAAGAAAGATCACGGATGCGTGTTTATTTGTTTGTTTGTTTGTTTTTTTTTTGTTTTTTTTTTTCCCAGGGGTGATCGTATCGACCCAGTGGTCCTAGAATATCGTGGGAGGGCTCATTGGAACGGAAATTAAAAGTTCTAGTGCCCTTTTTAAGTGACCAAAAAAATGGAGGGCAACTAGGCCCCCTCCCACGCTTATTTTTTTCCCAAAGTCACCCGATCAAAATTCTGAGATAGCCATTTTGTTCAGAATGGTCGAAAATATGATAAATATGTCTTTTAGGATGACTTAATCCCCCGAAGTTCCCAGAGGGAGGGCTAAAAGTTATGAACTTTACCCAATGTTAACATATAGTATTGGTTATTGGGAAGTATACAGAAGTTTTCAGGAGGTTTTTTTTTCTGGTAGTGGGAGGGAAGGGTGGGTCGGTGGTTATGTTGGAGGATCTGTTCATGAAGGAAGTTTTTATGGGGGAAGGGAAATTGCAATGAAGGGGGCGCCGGACTTGCCAGCATTATTTATTGGTTATTGGGAAGTATACAACCATTTTCAGGAAGGATTTTTCCTGGAGGGGGGGGGGATAGACGAGGGGGTTAATCCGGAGAATATTTCCGTGGAGGATGTTTCTTTGGGGTAAGGGAAATTTCTATGAAGGGGGCGCCGGATTTCCAAGCATTATTTAAAAAACGATCAGAAATTAAATAAAAAAAAACAAGTTTTTTCAACTGAAATGTAAGAAGGAATATTAGAACTTAAAACGAACAGAAATTATAACGTATGTGAGGGGGTTCTCCCCCAAGTCAATACCTCGCTCTTTACGCTACAGTTTTTTTTAGTGCTTTCAAAAGAGCTATCTATTCTAATTAAACGGCCTTTGTGATTCAGGGGTTTGTGAATCAAATTTTTTTTTAACTTTTAACGTAAAGAGCGTGGTATTGACTAAGGGAGAACCCCCTCATATACGTAATAACATATACGTAATAAAAAAAACAATAAAAAAACAAGCGATACGGCTCAATAGTAATCGAAACTTTTAAAAACGGAATTTTGATGTCAATAAATGTATCAAAAGAATGTGTTTATAATGCTGATTCTAAATATATATATTTTATTAAGTTTAGTATTACTCATCAAAGGCTACGAGCCTGAGAAAATTTACTCGATTTTTTAAAGAGGGGGGAAACATCCCCTGTATTAACTAAAAAACGATCAGAAATTAAATAAAAAAAACAAGTTTTTTAAACTGAAAGTAAGGAGCGACATTAAAACTTAAAACGAACAGAAATTATTCCGTATATGAAAGGGGCTGTCCCCTCCTCAACGCCTCGCTCTTTACGCTAAAGTTTTTTATTGTTTTAAAAAATAAAGTTGTGAGACAGAGTCAAACTTTAGCGTAAAGAGCGAGGCGTTGAGGAGGGGACAGCCCCTTTCATATACGGAATAATTTCTGTTCGTTTTAAGTTTTAATGTCGCTCCTTACTTTCAGTTTAAAAAACTTGTTTTTTTTTATTTAATTTAAAGGTAAGAGACCATTTTTGTTTGTGTCATCATTGCAACCAAAGATTTACGGTCTGAAATGGTAAACTAATGTATCCAACCGCACGTAGTAAAATTGTTGGAAATTTATATCAAAGAACTGTTTTATAGAAAATTGTGGGATTCGTCGATAGGCAGAGACTGGAAGTGCTCCGATACAGAACCTCTAAACTGTGGTTTCAATACTCCAATATGGTATCCGTACTGCGAAACTTCTTAAGAGCCAAACGATCTGGGTCATGGGATCTCCGCTTCAAATCCACCTCTGACATACTACCTTATCTGGCGGCATCTGGGCACAACAATTACACAAAATCTTGCCAGCTTTACATCCAGCGAATTGTCAAGCTCTAAGAAACCCATCCTGCCGTTTATCAAGCCTTCCAGAATGGGATGCATGTGATTGGACGTTCTGATAGATTCTGGGCTGGGCTCTCCACGGATCTTGTCATTGACCAGGAGCTCATGCGTTGTCTAAAACGGCTGATGGCCTTACTGATGGAAGTGGTATGACAGAGGTTCAAAGGTCTTTATGGGTTCTGTCTCGACCAGTCTTCTCTGCACTAAATCTTCTGATGGAGAGTATGTCACAGGTTTTCTATGGAACTAGTGAACAACGTAAGGAAACATCCGAGCCTAGGAAACTAAGAGACTGTAAAGACACACAGATCGTTATCGATTTCCTTGAAAAAGGATCACCATTTCAACTAAGAAACATCACCCACGGTCTGACAGCCTACGAATCTGCCAACGTTGATTCTGCTAGAGATTTAGGCCTAAAAATCATTGACTCAATGTCTGGAAAGCTGGTTACTGATTTTATCTTTTGACGAAAACAACAGGCAGTTCAATTTACTACAAAGCAGAATCCAGGTGGAGATATCAAAAGACTGGACCCCACTCTCCTTTTTCAGAGGCTTATCTTGCTAGCGAAGAGGATCAATCTCACTGAATCTGAGTATTTTCTACTCGAACTGTGTTCCTATCCAGCATCACTTTTTGACAGTTCTTGCATGCTCCGGTCTCCGAACAAGCCAGAGTTTGTCAAGGCTATAGTACAGGCTTGAAATCTTGAGGAGCGCTCTACTCCCCTTCCCAAAGGCAATCGATATATCGTCGACGGTGGAGCTCTTCTGTAAAGAATTCCATGGGCCAAAAACGAACGATACCCCGAAATCCTTGACCATTATGCTACTTACGTGACCCAAAAGTATTCATCTGCCACTATGGTGTTCGACGGCTACGATTGCGTAGCTACCATAAAGGATATGTCCCAGTCAAAGAGAAGTCGCATAATCGGCCGTGGGAACTTCTTCAAATCAGATGTGCAGCTGAAGGTAAAAAAGGACATGTTCTTGTCCTGCAAGAAAAACAAGGCCAGGTTTATCTGCGCGTTGGCTGTTTATCTCCGATCAAAGGGCTTCGTCGTAGTCCAGTCACCAATTAATGCAGATATTCCAATTGTGTAATCTGCCGTTGATTCTTCACGGTATTACGACATTGCCGTCTTTGGAGATGATACTGATCTTTTGTTTCTATTGTGTTATCATGGTGACCTAACAAGCAAGAAACTATTCTTTGCACCTGAGCCAAAGTCGAACAAAGCTCCCCGAGCATGGGATATTCACAAATTGAAAGAGAAGCTTGGCCAAGACACATGCCATCTGATTCTTTTTGTTCACGCCATCTTAGGCTGTGATTCTACTTCACGGATTCACAGTGTAGGAAAAGGCTTTGCTCTGAAGAAGCTAATAACAGATGCCGAGTTTCGTACATCAGCTGCAGTTTTCATGCTGAAGTCAGCTTCCAAGGAGGAAGTAAGGGTTGCTGCAGAAGACGTTCTGCTCATGATATATGGCTCATCAAAGGGGGAAATCTGAATTTAAAAAGAAGGTGACTACTGCTAGCACGTTCTTCCACCCAGAACAGTTACCACCAACTTCTGATGCGGCTAAATTCCACAGTTAAAGGGTTTTCTAACAAGTTCAAGTATGAAGTGGAGATCCTGATTTTGAACTGAAAGCCGAGGAATGGGGTTGGAAAAATAAAGATAGCTTCTTGTATCCAATGACTACTGACGTCCTACCAGCCCCTCGTGTGCTTCTGAAAATCGTGAAGTGCTTCTGTCGACTGGAATGTGGATCAACGAGATGTAGCTGCTTTAAAAACGGCTTAGCTTGCACTGCAGCGTGTAAAACGACAGCATGTCCTAACTCTCCAAGACTCGAAAGCTATAACGATGAGGAGACCGTCGAAGCTTAGATATCTGAATTAAAAGAATAAATTGTGAATACTAGTCGGAGTTTGATTCTGTCTTTCAAATGTTCATGCAGTTGATTCGATAATTTTATCAGCTGTGAAGACTAGCCAGTGTGTTGACAATAGTTTATTCTAAGAGGGACTTTAAATGTCGGCTGCTGAAAACTAGTTTCATAGATGATTTACCTTTTCTAATATTATTAATGTTTGAATAAACATCTTGCAATCACTTTTTTTAGGCCGACTCATCAGTTGATGAAGCCAGTGACGATCAGATTCAGGCTAACTAAGTATTAGATCTCAAAACCGACAGTTTAGCCTGTGAAAGGTGGTCTGGTAAAAAAAATGGGGGTCACGACGACGAGAAGCGTAAAAATCTCATATTAATGATTATGAAACTTTTTTTATATACCGTACACCAAATTTGACTCCATTTTCTCACTCATCTCGTCTTTTTACATCGGAATAATAATTCAGTTCAAGAAAAATAAACAATTGCCGGAACTTATTTTTTGTTAGGAAAGTGAGAAAACCGACACAATATGCAAAAAAAACTAGTTTTGCGTCGACCTAGAATGTGCAACTTTGGATGTGTGGTTCAGTTTTTTTCCTCTACAACATGGTGTAAAAATTATTTCTTTTGCAATTTGTTTGTACCAACAATCGAAGAATTGGTGGACAATAAGTGCTAAAAGAAACATGTCAAGTGAAAATTAAAAAGTACATATTGATGAATACGAAACTTTTTCCAGTAGACATTACATCAAGTTAATTTTATTTTTGGGCTCAGCTCATCATTTTATGTCAGAATAGTTGCCTTCTGGTAGTATGGTGAAAAAGAGAAGGGTAAAATCACATATTGATGATTATGAAATTTTTTCTGGTACATTGTGCATCAAATTTGCTTTCATTTTCGGGCTCAGCTCTTCATTTTTACAGCGGGATGATATTTCATATACAGAAAAACGAGCATCTACCGACAGTTCATTTTTTTAGAAAAAAAAACCTGAAAAATTGACATCAAAAGCAAAAAACAACTATTTTTGCGTCGACCTAGAATGTACAACTTTGGATATGTTGTTCAGCTTTTGTTTCTCTACAAAATGGTGTAAAAATCAATTATGTTGCAATTTGTTGGGGGTCAAACTCTAGTTTGCCTCTACTATTAGTAAAGACGGTGGCTGCAGCAAAGATGTTAAAAGTAGAATTGTCAAAGCCCAGGGTGTTTTTTCACAGTTGAAGAAAGTTTGGAAGAATCGGAAGATAAGTTTGCGAACCAGGATTAGAATATTGGAAGCTATAGTGATGACAGTTGTCAAGTATGGTTCTGAAACTTGGGTGCTCTGAGAGACGGAGGAGGATTTGTTAGATGTTCACCAGAGAAATTGCTTTCAGATTGCTCTGGGTACTTGTCTGGCGGACCGTATTTCAAGCAGAAAGCGAGTAAGCTGTACAAAAAATGTGGTTCTATCCTACTTTATAGGGTTAAAATGACAGAAACGTTGATATGGCTAGCACATGTTGTGCAGATGAAGGATGACAGATTCCTAAATATCGTTTCTTATCGGCAAACCATCTAGGGCCAAACGGAAAGCAGCTCTTCCTCTAATGAGGTAGGAGGAGGTCGTAATGAAAGATTTAAGGGAAATCGGAACTTCTTTGGAGGTTGCAAAGAGGGAGAGTTTGAATAGATTGGGATGGTGGAGGAGCGCGCGTAGCTGTGTTGGGTTCAAGCTGCTTGATGCTGCGGTGAGTTGTTGGTTATAGCAGTAGCAGTAATTGAGCTGCAATAAACCTACCAAGAATATTTTCAAAGTGGAGGGAGGAGTTTGCATTACTTTAAAACTGCAAGTCCTTCATTAGTTGTTTCCACATTAAAAGTCATTTAAAACGACAAGTCCTCACAGGGCAGGGCACGTAACACCACACATAATCTTATGGCGGTATGTATAAAAAAATGCGCTCAATCGGTGTAATTAAAAGTTAAAAATGGGGTTCTCGATTTGCTTAACAAAAAGCGAACTCATGAGCTCTCAGCTTACAGAATAATATCCCTTTATTTTCTAACCTTTTAAGCGTGTTATTATCCCATTTACAAGCTTAAAGGTGAAATATTCCGTCCTTGATTTGTTTCCAAAAGCTAACAATGAGTAATACCTTTATGAAAAGCATTTTTCTCTTTCTCTTGGAACTGTCTTCTTTTCTGTTCCGTTCTACTTTTGGAGGTCTTAATGTCAATTGCGACATCGAATTAGTAACGCGTGGGTCTTTTCGTGTAATTTCTTTCCCTACTTTTTTTGTAGGGATTTAACAGGTGTTAATTTCGATCAGTCAAGTTTGAGGCAAAAAGGGCTTGGGAGGGGGATAACTGCTCTCCAATCTTTTTGGTCTCTAAATATGGCACTAAAACTGTTAATTTTGGTTAGAATGAGCCCTCTCCCGATGTTCTAGGATGAAAACAAATAAACACCCATCCGTGATCTTTGTTGTGGCAAAATATATATATATATATATATATATATATATATATATATATATATATAATATATATATATATATATATATATATATATATATATATATATATATATATATATATATATATATATATATATATATATATATATATATAGGTGTATATATATATATATATATATATATATATATATACACCCATATATATATGTATATATATATATATATATATATACATATATATATATATATATATATATATATATATATATATATATATATAGATATATATATATATATATATATATATATATATATATATATTATATATATATATATATATATATATATATATATATATATATAATATATATATATATATATATATATATATATATATATATATATATATATATACATATATATATATATATATATATATATATATATATATATATATATATATATATATATATAATATATATATATATATATATATATATATATATATATATATATATATATATATATATATATATATAATTCCACATTTTAGGGATGGGAGCTTGAAACCTCTACATTGAGGTTCTCTGATACGTTGAATTTAATGGTATGGTTTTCATTAGGATTCTTTGACGTTTTGAGAGTGTTACGAAATTAACAGGGCATAACTACTTTATTTTTGGCACAAGCCAAAAATAAAAATATACATTAAAGCAACATTAAAGTTCGACTTTTTGTCCAATTCCTTAAGAACGATTGCTGAAACAAAAGGGCCGTTCCTTTGGAATAAGAAGCGTTTTATAGCACTATAAAACTTTACCCTAACAAGAGAGGAGCGGAGAAGGGGGTATCCCCCTCATATACGGAATAACTTCTGTCGTTTTAAGTTTTGATGTTGCTTCTTACTTTCAGTTCAAAAACCTGTTTTTTTTTATTTAATCGGTATTTCTAAGTCGAATGGCCATCCCAGAATTTTCTTTCGATAGTATTTTGGCCTTTTTGGGGCCACAATTGTTGTTTCGCGCCGCAAAATCGCAGAAATTGTCACTTCGATGTGGTGAGATCTCTTTTGTTACTTAAGATGGAAAGATAATGTTTAATTTTCTGTTCAAATGAGTCCTCTTTCAATATTCTATGATATCCTTTTTGAAACTGCTACCAATGGGAAAAAAGAAATGAAGAAAAGAAAAGAAAAATCGAAGTATCATGCAATCTTTACCAACCTTCTCAGGGAATTGATTATAAATTATTTCGCATTTTGTGCAACATATATCTACAAAACTAGCGTAAACCAATTATCTCGTGACATTCCACTATATTTGTAGAATTCTGAAAAACTAGCGCTTTTCTGAAAATTTAGCTTGCTGGGAAGAAGCAACTCAAACTCAAAACGAGCAGAAATTAACATAAGTTGGGCGCAAAACCCCTATGCCTTCCCAAGGCCAGAACAAAATTTGCACTTTACTGAAAAAATATAAATGTTTTTAGTTTTATAACTTTAATAAATCAAATAATATTAACATTTTGATTACTAAATATCAGTATAGGTATATTAAACTGACAATGCACATTCATTTGTATTTTTTCAGTAAAATGCAAATTTCGTTCTGGCCTTGGGAAGGCATAGGGGTTTTGCGCTCAACTTATGTTTCTGCTCGTTTTGAGTTTGACTCGGTTAATTATTGTAATTTCTGTTCGTTTTGGGTTTCATTTATTTATCGATGCTGATTTGTGGTTGTTTCACGCTAGGTAGATTATTTGATTTTATTTTTGCTCATTTTTTGTTTAATGGAGTTCTTTACTTTTCTTTGAAAAACTTATTTTGTGGAAAAAGTTTTTTTTTAATTAATTTCTGTTCGTTTTATATTGACATAGTCTTTTCAGGGAAAAAGAAAATAATAATTTAAATCTTTTCGTTTTTTAAGACTTTATAGTTTGGCTTGCTATTTGTATGCTGGAGAAAAATTTTCAGCAATTTTTAACAACATACACCCTTTTAAAAATCTTGACACAAATAGTACTGTTTAATTTAGTTTCATACCTCCTCTAGTTGACCTGCAATGGAAAACTTGATACCATTCGCAAAAAGATCGTTTTACTTTCTTTGATAGCTTGGATACACTTACGCTATTTTGATTTGGTTAAATTTTAAGAGCAGAAATGGGAGGGTGGGCGTGGGAGGATGGGCGTGGGAGGGTGGTAGTGAAAGGAGGATTAGTTGCCCTCAAATCACTTTCGACTATTAAAAAGGGCATCAGCCCTTTTTATTTTCAATCGAATGAGCCCTTTTCGAAGTTCCCACTGCAACTCCTTCGATACGAAGTGCCCTGGTCTAAACAACAACAACAACAAAAAAAATAATACATTATACCCACTTCGATCTGTACTATAAAAATGTCAAGCCTTCCAATCACTTTCGACTATTAAAAAGGGCACTAGGCCTTTCGATTTCCAATCGAATGACCCCTTTTGGAAACGACAACGCTTTCTATAAACACTTTATATACCCTCAGGGCATAAATTACAACCCTTACCCTAAAGTCTGTTAGGGTGGTTGTCATCCTCTAAGACTGAATTTTCAGAACTTTCAACTATGTTAAACAACATGGCTATCTCAAAATTTTGATTGGATGTGTTTGGGGAAATGGTGGGCGCGAGAGGCCCCAGCCCTTTCAATTTCCAATTGAATGAGCCCTTTTGAAGTTTCTACGACAACGCTTTCAATAAAAGCTTTATATGCCCCAGGGCATAACTTACAACCCTTGCCCTGAGTGCTGGGGGGGGGGTGTCATTCTCAAATACCTAATTTCCAGAACTTTCTACTACGTTGAACAAAATGGCTATCTGACAATTTTGATTGGATGTGTTTGGAGGAATGGTTGGCGTGAGAGGGGGGTTAGTTACCCTCCAATCCCTTTCGACTATTGCAAACGGCACTAGCCCTCTCAATTTCGAATTGAATGAGCCCCTTTTGAAGTTTTACGACAACTCTATCTATAAAAACCTTATACGCCCCCAGGGTAGAACTTACAACCTTTGCCCTTGGGGCTCTGGGGGGTTTGTCATCCTTAAATACATAATTTCCAGAACTTTCATCTACGTTGAACAAAATGGCTATCTCGAATCTTTGATTGAATGTTTTTGGGGAAATGGTGGGCGTAAGAGGGGGTTAATTACTCTCCACTCACTTTCGACTATTAAAAAGGGCAATTTCAATTTCCAATCAAAGGAGTCCTTTTTGAAATTTCTATAACAACTTTCTATATAAACTTTATATGCCCCCAGGGTATAACTTACAACCCTTGCACTGAGGGCTCTGAGGGGATTATCATTCTGAAAGACCTAATTTCAAGAATTTTCAACCACGTTGAACAAAATGGATATCTCAAAATTTTGATTGGATGTGTTTGGGAAAATGGTGGGCGTGAGAGGGGCGTTAGTCGCTCTCCAATCACTTTCAACTATTAAAAACGGCACTAGCCCTTTCAATTTTCAATTGAATGAGCCATTTTGAAGTTTCTACGACAACTCTTTCAGTAAAAACCTTATAAGCCCCCAGGGCATAAATTACAACCCTTGCCCTGAGGGCTGTGGTGGGAAGGAGGGGTTGTCATCCTTAAAGACCTAATTTCCAAAACTTTCAAGTGCGTTGAATAAAATGGCTATCTAAAATATTGATTGGATGTGTTTGGAGAAAAGATGGGCGTGAGAGGGGGGTTAGTTGCCTTCAAATCACTTTTGACAATTAAAAAGGGCACTAGCCCTTTGAATTTCCAATCGAATGAGCCCTTTTTCAAGTTTCTACGACAAAGTTTTCAATAAAAACCTTATATGCCCCCAGGGCATAACTTATAACCCTTGCCCTGAAGACTCTGGGGGGAGTGTCCTGCTCAAAGGTATAATTTCCTGAACTTCGAACTGCGTGGAACAAAATGGCTATCTCAAAATCTTTATTGGATGTGCTTGGGAAAATGGTGGGCCAGGAAGGGGTGTTAGTTGCTTTCCAATCACTTTCGACTATTAAAAAGGGCACTAGCCATTTCAATTTCCAATCGAATGAGCCCTTTTTGAAGTTTCTTCAACAATGGCTTCTATAAAAAAATCTTATATGCCCCCAGGGCATAACTTACAACCCTTGCCCTAAGGGCTGTTGGGGACTGTCCTCAATAACATAATTTCTATCTGGAAATCAATTACGCTGAACAAAATGGCTATCTCAAAATTTTGATTGGATGTGTATCGGGACATAGTGGGTGTTAGTCGCCTTCCAATCACTTTCGATTATTAAAAATGGCACAAGCCACTCCAATTTTTTATTGAATGAACGCTTTTCGAAGTTTCTACGAAAACTTCTTCGATACGAAGTGCCCTGCTCTAAAGGAAAAAATTAATAAATAATACATGCTGCCAACATCGTTCTTATATTACCCCAGGGCATAACTTAAAACCCTTGCCCTGAGGGTTGTGGGGGAGTGTCCTCCTCTTTACTTAGTCCCCGTTTCTTGTCTCGTTCTCGAGTGTCCCCGTTCTTTACTTAGGCAGCGCGATCGCGCTGCCTAAGTATCCAACAACTTCTATACAACAACTTTCTATATAAACCTTATATGCCCCCAGGACGTAACTTATAACCCTTGCACTGAGGGCTCTGAGGGGGTTATCATCCTTAAAAACCTAATTTTCCAGAACGTTCAACTACGTTGAACAAAATGGATATCTCAAAATTTTGATTGGATGTGTTTTGGGAAATGGTGGGCGTGAGAGGGGCATTAGTCGCTATCCAATCACTTTCAACTATAAAAAAGGCACTAGCCCTTTCAATTTCCAATTGAATGAGCCCTTTTGAAGTTTCTACGACAACGCTTTCAATAAAAACTATATGCCCCAGGGCATAACTTACAACCCTTGGACAGAGGGCTCTGAGGGGGTTATCATCCTTAAAAACCTAATTTTCCAGAACGTTCAACTACGTTGAACAAAATGGATATCTCAAAATTTTAATTCGATGTGTTTGGGAAAATGGTGGGCGTGAGAGGGGCGTTAGTCGCTATCCAATCACTTTCAACTATTAAAAGAGGCACTAGCCCTTTCAATTTCCAATTGAATGAGCCCTTTTGAAGTTTCTCCGACAACGCTTTCAATAAAAACTTTATATGTCTCCAGGGTATAACTTACAACCCTTGCCCTTAGGGCTGTGGGGGGAGGGGTTGTCATCCTTAAAGACCTAATTTCCAGAACTTTCAACTACGCAACAAAATAGCTATCTCAAAATTTTTATTGGATGTGTTTGGGGGAATGATGGGCGTGGGGGGGAGGGGCTAGTTGCCCTCCAATCACTTTCGACTATTAAAATGGCACTAGCCCTTTGAATTTCCAATCGAATGAGTTTTTTTTGAAGTTTCTACAACAACGCCTTCTTTAAAAACCTTATATGCCCCCAGGGCATAACTTAAAATCCTTGCCCTGAGGGCTCTGGGGGAGTCTCCTCCTCAAAAACATACTTTCTATCTGGAAATCAATTACGCTGAACAAAATGGCTATCTCAAAATTTTGATTGGATGTGTTTGGGGGAATGATGGGTGTGTGTGGGGGGGGGGCTAGTTGCCCTCCAATCACTTTCGACTATTAAAAAGGGTACTAGCCCTTTGAATTTCCAATTGAATGAGCCTGTTTTGAAGTTTCTAAGACAACGTCTTTTATAAAAACCTTATATGCCCCCAGGGCATAACTTAAAACCCTTGCCCTGAAGGCTCTGGGGGAGTGTCCTTCTCAAAAACATATTTTCTATCTGGAAATCAACTACGCTGAACAAAAATGCTATCTCAAAATTTTGATTGGATGTGTTTGGGGGAATGATGGGTGTGTGTGGGGGGGGGGCTAGTTGCCCTCCAATCACTTTCGACTATTAAAAAGGGCACTAGAACTCTCAATTTCCAATCGAATGAGCCCCTTTTGAAGTTTCTACGACGACCCCTTCCATATGAAGTGCCCTGCTCTAAAGGAAAAAATAATAAATAGTACATTGTGCCAACATCGTTCTTATATGCCCTCAGGGCATAACTTAAAACCCTGGCCCAGAGGGTTGTGGGGGAGTCTCCTCCTCAAAAACATATTTTCTATCTAGAAATCAACTCCGCTGAACAAAATGGCTAACTCAAAATTTTGATTGGATGTGTTTGGGGGAATGATGGGCGTGGGGGGGGGGGGCTAGCTGCTCTCCAATCACTTTCGACTATTAAAAATGGCACTAGCCACTCCAATTTCCAATCGAGTGAGCCCTTTTCGAAGTTTCTACGACAACTCCTTCGATACGAAGTGCCCGGGTGGAGAAAAAAAAATACATTGTGCCCACATCGTTCTTTACTTAGGCAGCGCTAGCGCGCTGCCTATGATCTTGAAGAATATGGCTTAAAGAGCAAGGGTTGAGGAAGCGGTTGCCCCTCTCATATACGGAATAATTTCTGTTTGTTTAATGTTACTCTTTACTTTGAGTTGAAAAAGCTTTTCTTTGTTTAATCTAAAACTTAAAACAAACAGAAATTAGCTTATATGAGATGCCAAACCGAAATCCAGCAGAAATTACTCTGAATGACGGAATAAGTGGTTCCTTATTATACACACTCCCCAAGCTTCATCCTAAGAAAAAGAAACCCTGGGTTTGGTCCTAATTTACAAGGTTCAGTTGGTACTCCTTACAATGTGAAAATAACATTTATTTCGACACTGATCTAGCATAACAAATTTAGTGATAGAAGTTAATTTTATCTTCTTTTAAGGTCAATAGACATCTCCTTTCCTTTCTTTTCTATGCTTGGCTTCTATGTGGGCTTCTGACATGCCGGTGGTTTATTACTGTTCTCAAGATTTTGGATAAATCCCTAGAAACTCTTGGACCAATCTCACAGAATCTATTGAGCGAAAAGAATTTAATACTCAGACAACTTGGCATTTGCTCAAACTCGAATAATTGTTGGGAAAAACGTTAAAAGGTTAAATTATTGTTTTAAAAGTTCTATTTTTCGTCTGTTTTTCTACTCGTACACTTTTCCTGGTTAAGATAAAACCGTATTTTATTTTAAAAAGGGCTCTGTCTAGAAAAAAATTGTCAAACTTGTATTTTATGCCTTAATTTGGTATTTCGTAATTGCTTGGGACATGAGAGGGATTTTATTTCGGAGTGGGGGGATCTCGTCGAAGAGTTAAACACTGTTGCTTACATAAATGAAAGCAAGAGGAAATTGTGGGAAGAAGCGTAAAATTATCAAGATTCGGGAAGATCCTACCCCTCCTTCTGTGTATCCGCCTATACTATTACATAGTCTGGTATATAATGGCATTTAATGAGTGGTATCTACTTTCATCCATACCTGAAATTATCTGGGTGAGACAAGTTTCTATCTTTGAAGACAACTATTGGTAAGTAATTTTCACATCTTGAGTTTTGTACAACAGGGTTAGAAATTCAATTTATAATGTGAAAATGGACCAAATTGAGCGCAATATTCAGTGCAACTGAGGGCAATCTTTGCTTAATTCTAAGATTACATTTACCGAAATTATTCAGGGCTACCCAGAGGGATTTGGGCCTGCGACGTATACATTTCATTTACTTAAAAAAAAAATAGAAAGTCAATATAATTAGTTTTATTTCAACTTTTTTGTATTTCATTATTTGAACACAGATATATTTCAACACTATTTTGTAATAATAACCTTGTGCCTTGTTTGCCTCTCATTCCAGGCAATCTAAAGGTCCTATGTCAATTTTAAATTCTTGATCAACATGCCTGAGACTCTAGGCAGGCGTGCCTTTCCAAAAACTAACAAACAAGTGTGCGTCCAATAAGAGAGTCATACTTACTCCCGCCATTTACCCCTCAATTACTTGGACTATCTGTTGGCTTTTCTCTTCCTATCTACAATTAGCCATGTCTTGATGCAACCTACTGCAAAATACTGGATAATTTCAATTCAAAATAAATTCAAAATCAGGCAAGGCTGATTCTAACTTTAGTTAGATTTACGTGAAATGGGGAAACACACTGAAGTAGGCATATTACGCCAAAAAATAATATAGCAAAAATTAGGAACTATTAGTTGTAAGCAAATAAAAAAAATACACAACACAGCATTATAAAAAAGTTTAGAAAAAATATATAGGCACTCATTTATGTTATTATCAATAATCATATAGGACTTGGGTAATCCTTTATTTTACTTATCTGGCAATGTAAGTTACTAACTGTCCTTTTAAGGTGGATATTTCTTGTATTTCTACAGGTGTGTAGATGTAAAATTCGTGTAATTCTGCTGGCCAACGGAGCTATCTGAATTCATCAATAGGTAATGTGCTAAAACTGGCAAGTTTGAGCTGATATCCACTTGATCAATGCCTTAAGCTGTTAAGTCAAGATTTAACCAGGCAGTACGGTAAAATTATGGTATTCAATTGCCAAATAATCTGGTACCTCAAATGTCTGATGTCTAGGTTAAATCTTTCATCTATCACAATCCCGAGACTTGCGCTATTAAACGTTTCTTCTTTAATTGGTTTGAAAATAAAGGTTATCTATTATTTGCGTTTCAATTTAAAGCTGAGAAGTTTATATAAATGTGCACCGAAATTCTAAATCAATGAATTTTTCACATCAAACATGCGAAACGATATATGATCTTGTAGGGATGGGGGAGGGTAAAAAATCTTTACATCTTTCGGCTATCTTTTATATTATGATTCTCTGCAGTTTAACGTTCAAGATTTTATTTAACAGTATTTTTTATTTTTCAGTGCTAGCCTATAGTTACAAACACTATGTTTAAAACAGATCTTGTTTTCAGTAAAGCGCAAATGACACAGCAGACTTTAGAAGATTCACGGTTAGGGGGGGGGGGGGGGGGTAATAGCCAAATTTCTGTTTGTAGTAATCCCTGTTCGTTTAAATTTAACTTGAGTATTTATCAACAATTTTGCTCGTTTAGGATTTAATCTCTCATCCATATTAGTACCTGTTACCTTTATGTTTAATGTGATTACTATTTTTTTTTATTTCTGCTCGTTTTGGGTTTCAGTTATTCTTTGACAGTAATCTCTGGTTATTTTAGTTTTGAATTATCATAGGAATTTGTTTATGCTCGTCTAAAGTTCCTGCATGGCTCTTTACTTTTCAATGAAAAACCTCTTTTTCGGAATACTTTTTAAAATTTTTCTGCTCTTTTTTTGATTTTTAAAGCTTCTGATTAGCTAGTGTAATGTAAGTTTCTCCAATTTTTCAGGTTTTAGGCTTAACAATTAAAATATCGGATTCAAATTTAAATTCTTAAGTCTTTAAAACTTTTATTTGTCATTTTGACGTGAGATTTGCTAAGTGTGGTGTGGAAAAGATGTCATCCTGGCAGCCTGGATGCACACAATCTCTTTTGATTGAGCTCAACATCCCTCTCAACCACCACACACACCACCCCAACCATATCCCTCAATCAACAACCACATCCCTCAATCCCTGACAACCAACATGCACATGTGTATTTTTGTTTTGTTCAATATCCCCTTCAAAGTTTCCTGAAAGTAGTTTTGACTAGAAATAGTCGCAGATGGTCGTAATGGCAGTCGCAAGTATTCACAGTAAAAGTCGCTAGTAGTCGCAGTTGCAGCCGCAGTAGTAACAGTAATGGCTCTGAAAGTTTCAAGTTAATACCCTTAGCCGTTTCTAAGATATTACAGATACGCCTTTTTGATAACCTGAATTCACAGTGCCTTTTGATTAAGTTCAACATACCCCTCAACATTCCCCGAAATTTCACCTTAATACCCTTAGTCTTGACATACCCAGGATCGAAGATTACCCTCCTACCCAGTAACAATTCGTGCATGTAAACAATGGGCAAGTTGTATAGTTTACAATCCTTGCCTCGGTGGTTGTTGGCGGTGGGGGGGGGGGGTTCATGGCATCACCAGAGGCAAATTTATTAGGCCTTTGACTATTTCAACAAAGTGGCTTTTTCAAAATTTTAATCAGTGTTGGGGGGCTGTCTAAAAGGACAAGGGCGGCTGGTTGCCCTCGGATCACTCTTCAATTCTTAATAGATTTTCAACTTAATTTAGGTTCAACTTAATACCCTCAGTCGTTCTTTATATATTGCTGATACGCATTTTTGGGTTCCATTGTAACTGAACCCCCGTGTAACTGAACCCCAAGCAACTGAACCCCTTTAACTGAACCGCCGTATAACCGAACCTCCGTGCAACTGAACCCCCGTATAACCGAAGCCCCGTGCAACTGAACCCCCGTGCGACTGAACCCTCGTGCTACTGAACCCTCATGCAACTGAATCCCCTTTACCTCAACCCCTGTGCAACTCAACCCCCGTGTAACTGAATCCCCATGTAACTGAACCCCCATGTAACTGAACCCTCGTGCAACTGAACCCCTGTACAACTGAACCCCCGTGCAACTGAACCCTCGTGCTACTGAACCCTCATGCAACTGAACCCCCTTTAACTGAACCCTCGTGCAACTCAACCCCCGTGCAACTCAACCCCATTTAACTAAACCCCCGTGTAACTGAACCCCAATGTAACTGTAACTGTGTGTAACCATGCACCCATGTAACTGTGTGTTAACAGAACACGACTGATGAGCAAAAATGATGAAAGAGAGTGAAATTTCGAACTCTCAGCTACCATTCCTGGGAGACATCTGACAGTTTATAAGTGACCATGGAATTCCTGTGTTGTTTTAAAGTCACTTTTCTGTGAATAGGCAGCGTAGCGGCAGAGTGCACCTGGCGACGATATATCACATCAGTCCAGTTTTTGTCAGGAAAAAATTACTCAGTGATAATTTATTGCTCCCGCTAGCATTATGCGCTTCTAGGTCCGGGCCTAGAGACCTAGGGGTAAATCCAGGCCTGAGCGTGCACATATTTCCTTTAGGTGAATTGACTTTCCCTTTAAGCACTCTCTGAAAGTTCCAACTTAATACACAAATCCCTTTTTGAGATATGCCATTTTGAAAATCTGCATGCACATAGTGTCTTTTGATTTAGTTCAAGTTCCACCTCAAATACCTCATTCTGTCAATTTTTCAACTTGATATGCGTAGCCTTAATAGTGCTAGTTTAATAGTAGCAGAGGTCGTAGTAGGAGCAGTAGAAGTAATAATAGTGTTGAATTAGTAGTAGTAGTAGCAGTATTAATAGCAGTAGTAGCAGGTAGATGCCCCAGAAGTTTCATCTTGATACGCTAATCTGTTCCAAAAAAAATGATCGTAAAAACTTTGAAGGTGGCTCATTCGATTGGAAATTGAAAGTTCAAGTTCAATTTCGAAGAATTAAAGGTAATCACAGGACAACCAGCCTTTCCTTCTTAAACAACATCCCCCCCCAATACATCCGATCAAAATAAAAATAAACATTTTGTTCAAAATAGTCTGAAGATCAAATAACCATGCTTTTGGGGTTAACAACCCCACCAGCAGCATCTGGGGCAAGGGCTGTAAGTTAAGCTAGTTGCTCATTGCTGACACATAAGGTTTTTGTAGAAAATTTTTTATGAACTTTGGGGGGGGGGGGCTCATTCGATTGGGAATCAAAATTTCCAGTGCACTTTTTCAGAGTTAAAAGTGATCGGAGGGCTTCCACCCCACCCTATTTTTCCCCCAAATACATCCGATCTAAATTTTGGGACGGCCATTTTATTTAAAACAGTTTAAAGGTTAAGTAACTATACCATAGTTAAATAACTATGGTTCATAACCCTATTGTGTTTTACCCAATGTAAGTACGGTGGTTGAGTTGCACGAGGGTTCAGTAGCACGAGGGTTCAGTTGCACGGGGGTTCAGTTGCACGGGGGTTCAGTTGCACGTGGGTTTGGTTATGCGGGGGTTCAGTTGCACGGGGGTTCAGTTACATTGGGGTTCAGTTACACGGGGGTTTAATTAAATGGGGTTGAGTTGCACGGGGGTTGAGTTACACGGGGGTTGAGTTGCACGAGGGTTCAGTTAAAGGGGGTTCAGTTGCATGAGGGTTCAGTAGCAAGAGGGTTCAGTTGCACGGGGGTTAAGTTGCATGGGGGTTCAGTTGCACAGGGGTTCGGTTATACGGGGGTTCAGTTGCACGGTGGTTCGGTTATACGGGGGTTTAGTTACACGGTGGTTCAGTTACACGGGGGTTCAGTTACAGGGGTTCAGTTGCTTGGGTTTCAGTTACACGCACAACGCATTTTTGACAACTAGTATACAAATATTGTATTTTGGTTTTGTTCCAAATTTCCCCTCAACATTTCCTGAAAGTACTCGCAACTAGAAGTAGTCACAAGCAGCCGCAGTCGCAATCACAAACTGTTGCAGTGGCAGTTGCGAGTAGTCAAAGTGGAAGTCGCAACTAGTCGCAGTTGTAGCCGCAGTAGTAGTGGTAGTAGTGGTGGCCCTCAAACTTTCAAGTTAATACCCTTAGCCGTTCCTAAGATATTACAGACACGCCCTTTTGATAGTTTGGATGCATATATTGTCTTTTAATTTAGCTCAAAATACCCCTTAACGCTCCCCAAAATTTCAGCTTAGCCTTATCGAACACACCGAAGATCAAACATTCCCCTTTCCCAATGCAGTCGCAGTTGCAATTAGTCACAGTCGCATTTGGAGTCACAGTAGCAGTAGCAGTAGTAATGGCCCTGAAATTTTCAAGTTAATACCCTTATTCGTTCCTAAAATATTACAGTACGTTTTTTTTGCTAATCTTTATGCACATAGTGCCTTTTGTTCTAGCTCAAAATACCCTTCATTATTCCCCAGAATTTTCCCTTTAATACCCTTAGCCTTTTCGGACACACTCTGGATCAAACACTCTCCCCGTTCCCAAAAAATGGTGTAATTTACAATCCTTGCCTCGGGGGCTGTGGGGCATGGCATCTTCAGAGGCAGAGTTATTAGGCCTTTTGACTATTTTGAACAAAATTTCTTTTTCAACTTTTCAGTCAGTGTTTAGGGGGTATATTTAAAAAGGGCAGACGGCTGGCTGTCCTCCAATCACTCTTCAACGTCCTCATCAGCATGTCCTGAAAGCTTCAACTTAATACCCTCAGCCGTTCCTTAGATATTGTTGATGCCCCCCTGTGACAACCAGCATGCATATAGCATGTTTTGATTTTGTTCGACACCCCCCTAACATTTCCCGAAAGTTTATCCTTAAAACCCTAAGCCTTTTTGGAGATCCAGGGTCAAACATGCCCCTTTTCCCAATATAATTACAAATCTAATACGTGAACCATGAGAAACTTGCGTAACTTACAGCCCTTGGCCCAGGGGCTATGGGGTGGTGGGGGTATTCCATCCCAGGAAGGATAGTTATTTTACGTTTTGGCTGTTTTGAACAAAATGGTTATTTCAAAATTTTGATCGAATGTCTTTAAAGGGAGGAGTTAAAACGGGAGTGGGAGGGGGCTGGTTGCCCTCCAGTCGCTTTCGACTCTTAATAGGGCACTATATCTTTCAATTTCCAATCGAATGAATTCTTTTCGAAGTTTCTATGACTACCCCTTCCATATGAAGCGGTTCTGGAAAAACAAAATAAATAATACATTGAAGCCTCATGACTCTTTACTATAGACAATGCTTGAGTGTTGTCTCTGATATGATTAGTGCTATAATATAGTTTGAAAAAATAAAATTAGAGTAACAGAATAATTGAGAAAAAGCTGGCAATTCCTGACCAAATCATAGATGTACATACCCAGGGCCGTTCCTAGGGTTGGTGGCGCCTGGGGCAAAATTAATTACGGCACCCCCTCCCAACTCAAACTTAAATAAAAAAATACGCATGTTTTACGCTCCCCAGCCGCGGGGCCCCCAGCCACGGTGCCCAGGACAGCTTGTCCGGGTCGCCCCCTCCTTTGAACGGCCCTGGTTTAAGATTTAGGTATGTAACATACCCAAATCTTAAGGAGCTTTGGAAGATTTGTCAGGAGCTGGGGGGATCTAATAGTTAAGCTTGAATTTTTGACAAGGGGGCTCTCTCCTTCCCTCTCCTGCGTAGCTATCACCAGGAAGGACACTTACACGGCTTTTCTGTGAATACATAGGCAGTAATGCAAGGATTTTGAGTATTTGAACCGTCAATAAGTCCAGAAGACTCTTGGAAAGTCCTGATAGGATGAGCCTGGACGGGGAGGGGGAAATTCTTTCACCATCTCTTGTACATATGCTTGGTCAGGAAGAACAATTACAAGACTTTCCTCAGTCTGTTCTAGCTTAAATTGAACCACCAAGGAACGAAGTAAAAGAAGATAGATTAGTCACAGCTGTTTTAAGATTCAATTCCCAGATCATTCTGTGTAATTTAATGAGACACAGAACTTATAAAGCGCATCGAGATCCGTTTTATGTTTCATCTTTGCCATAATCATTTAATGATGAACTGTTTTGATGACAAGGCAAACATTTGTTTTTAATAAGTCTTGAGTCTTACAATTCATAATGCAAGACATATTAGCATTTTATTACTGCAATCCTGATGCCATATAAATAACCAAATTTTTTATAATGCCTCCTTAAGGTGAAGCGGTAGCTTAGGTAGTTTGAATAACCAAATGATTTTGCTGTTTTTCCGTATGTTAGTCTAAACAAAGTGCTGATTGTCAAGTTAATAAAAAAGTTCACACTCAAATTCAAATGATTCCGAATGTGATATATTTTGTCGAAATAAGATTCAAAGTCCATGCTCCGAACTCAAAGCGCCTTATCGGGTGGCACAATTCATTTCCATAGATAGTATCTGGTTCTAAAGACGCTAGAAAGTTGTTTTTTTTTTGTTCCAAATAAGTGTCCCTTCCCATTTTCCCACTAATAAAATGGCTGGATATCGCTGTTTTTTTCTTTTTTATATAAAATATTTTTTCCATATCTTGGATGCCTAAGAAAGCCTTCCTTGTGCAAGCAACTAGCTGTCAATTATGAAAATGACTCGTATTTTTTTTTTTACTGATTTTCTCCAGTGAAATTTATACTGTGGAACGTGGGACCTTCTTGAATTAGGGCTGCTGGACCGTCTCCTTCAACAACAAAACACGTCTTAGATACCCCTTATCTGCACAATCGAGCTTGCATCTCAGACATGCATGCAGGGAGGTAGGGCACCCAGAACAACAGGATTTTACAAATTTCCAAAATTCTGACATTTTCTCTATAACTCACTTGTTGTTTTATTTTTCTGAATTTTGACCCACCCCCACCCCCTAAATATTGGTCCGCCAGGAATGAATTCATCGTGTGTACCTTTAGGGGGGGGGGGCAAAATACACCGCCTTTCTCTCACCGTCACTTGCCTGGAACAGTGTTCTGTTGCTTTTTGGGGCTCGGTAGAACTAAGAAAACCAATGCTCTAAGTTGAGAACTATTTAAGAAATTCAGATTAAAGTAGGTTTTTCCCTACCCCTAATTATCCGTTTTTCCCTACCCCTCCTTGAGTCTTAGATTACCTGGTTCCGGAAATGACGATGTTCCTAGTTAATTCTGGCTTGCACTAAAAATTGCGTACTGGCTTCCGGGGGGGGGGATGTTTGGGAACCACTGCGCTAAGTTGTAAACTATTTCAGAAGCTGAGAAGATGATTATTATTTCTTCTGTCTTTTCTTGAGTCTCACATTATGTCTGATACCAAAAATGATGCTGTTTATAAATGACTCACCAAAGGGCTTGTTTGACGCAAGTCATTAAAAAATTGTGAACTCTCTCGAGAGCATCGGAAAGCAAATAACACTGATTGTGCAGTAGAGAAATATTCACGTGAGGTATCCGCTGTAAAATGCTATTTGGTAGTTTTCATATTAGTTACTGGCTAGAGTTACGGACACTTACAAATTATATAAAGTAAAATTTTGGCGTATACCGGAAAGACGCGCATTTCTTTTGGCTAATTTTTGGAATTTTTCATGCTAAGGCTCTTCCAATAAAAATGTCTTGCTTATTGTAGAGTATGTGCATTGGCAAGTTTTATGGGTACCAAAAAATGAAATGGCTTGTTTTGTGGAGAAAAACGGACATATTAAAATTACCTTACAAATGGGGATGTTAGGTTTTACACAAATTTGCTCGAAACTCGCCGGTTTCCATTGCAACGGAGAATATGGTGAATCCGAATATGTACTTGGTTGTCTGAACCATGTTTATTTTTCTTAATGACGATTCAGCAAATTCAACATCCTATTCGGCGTAACCTGTAACCATGCTTAAGAATATTCAGTTAATTCTTTTCATTAGAAATAAAAAGATATACTTGTTAAACATAATGCACAGTTTGTAACTCCCCCTACTCTCTGTTAGACCCAGCTCCAAAAATATTAGTTTTACATCTGTCACATATTAACATTTTATAGGTGATAACATATCTTACGGAAATTGTCTGGTCATTTAAGTTTTGGAACAATTACCATAGATATTCATTTGTTGATTTGTATTCAGCAACTACCCATAGTAGTCGTTTTTCTTACCAGAAATTTAAATTTTTCTGGTGTTATTAACATGAACATATCCCTCATTTCGATTTTTTAATACTTACTTTGTATTTTTGGGAACAGTGAATATAAATGAGAAAACGAAAAGAAATCACCATGTCTAATTTACTACATTCAATTGTTTTAAAATTGAACCTATTGCAAAATTTGGGTATTTTGGCCTTCAAGTTTAATTGTCTATGAAGTTTTATTTTTGTTATAGCTTATGCAAAGCTATATTGTACTATTTTTGTAATATAGTATATTGTAATATAGCTTATGTAGAGCCCTGAAAACGTAATTTTGTGCAACCATTTTAGCCGCTGTATTGTAGGAATAGCTTGTGTTCCAGGCGGAGGAAAGTTTGCCAAAATCGTTATTGCTGGAATACCATACAATTATAACTGCAAAAACTAGATGTAATGCATTTCATTTTTGTTTCCTGATTTACATTAAGCAACCAGAAATGTGTAATATGAATGAAGAAGAATGGAAAGCAGGGTTGCCACTACGGTCAGTTCCTAAAGTGCCACAATTGCCCAAATTTTAGTGATACACACCGATTTTCGGTGCTATAGTAAAAAAAAAATGACTTTAATACTCCTAAAATAATGTCAAAATAGTGCTTTCGTGCTATTTTAGCACTGTTTTAGTTAGGTCAATTTAGCTTGCATCGTATACAAGAGAAGA
The DNA here is from genome assembly GCA_027921565.1 of Artemia sinica. Classification (NCBI taxonomy): domain Eukaryota; kingdom Metazoa; phylum Arthropoda; class Branchiopoda; order Anostraca; family Artemiidae; genus Artemia; species Artemia sinica. The sequence continues at coordinate 43,620,853 of CM051263.1, read as the reverse complement.
GCTTATTTTTCGTCTGGTTTAATCTTTCCACCTTTCCTAATTTCCGCATTGCTACTATCAATAACAATTTTTTAAATATATCCTATCATCGACCTGCATCAACCACCCGCTAGAATGACTCCGTTATTCTATATCCTCCTAAATCTTTCTTGGAATCCTCGGCTTCGTTTTCCTTTGTTTTTTCCTTATAGGAAAAAGATTGGTTGTATTTATCCAGCCATCGTATTGATTAAGTCAGGTTACGTATCGGAAGCTTTGGCCTTAACAGCCTTCGTGAGGTTTTCGTGCGTGCAAAAGGGATCTCTATTTTGGCTCCACTATCCGATATAATTGTTAGATATTTCATGTGATTAACTAGAAATTACTTTTTTTCAGGTTTTAAGTCTGTAGTTAGAAGCTTCTTATTAAAAACTTATGACACTTTGCAATTTATTGTGATTTTGGTGAATGAATTGTTTTGTATGAACTTCTTGAAATTTTCTTTCAAATTTGCTTTTTGAACCTTTTTTCTACGAACATTGGTTGAATAATCTTTGTAATCTTGCCCTTGACAAAATTTTAAAGCCATTCTGGCAGATGAAATAATATGTGGGAAGTAGTGTTTTCCGCCATTTTGTGGCGCCAATTTACGGTTATGCCCCAAAGAGGACCAAGTTACAATCAATTGAAAATTCTGAGATAGCCAAACGATTGAAGAGTATCCAAAAACTATATTTTGTGCTTCCCCGTTGCAAAGGAATTAATGTCAGCATTCGTTCCTTAAAAGTCAAGTAGTCCATTAGATGGTTATATGGATATTTATCTTAGTCCTTGATTTAACTAAGTTGATTCACTTTATTTTTCACGAGATTATGTTTAGTGATGTATAATTGTACACCAGCTATAATGAAGGAGGGGTGATGGGTCATCGTGTAGGAGGTGGCGGGGGCAGATGCCTAAAAGAACGCATTTCAATGCCCAAATTGTCTAACTCTCCATGAGCCTTCGAATAAACACAGAAAAGGGTATGGGAAGGGGTAGGAATTAAAATCTCATCTCTCTTCATTTAAAATGAGCCTGAATAGTGGTGCTGTGGGGGGGGGGTACCTCTCTTATTATTGCAAAAAATTTGTTTCCGACATCTAATTTAAAGCTTCGTTTGACTAAATTGATTTGCTTCATCTTTTAAGTTATAAACAGGGATGTGTAAGTGCGCATCAGCTATTATGAAGGAGGGCGGCGGGCCATTATTTAGGGGGAGCAGGGACTGATGCTTTAAAGAGTAAATTTTAATACCTAGTTATCCTCTGAATTTTGACTAAATTTTCAAATTTTGTTAAAAATTTTAATAACAATTGAACATTTTAATTCTTAAGCAGAAAAACTGAAAAAGCAGGACGCTACCATTCAATTGACAATCATTGATATATACAATATAATTGCAAGAAATCGAGTTTTATGGGACCAATACCTCACGTCATATCTTGGTTAGGCCCGGGCATGATTTAAAAAATAATCACAAAATAAATACAATCAAACAAGTTTTTTTTTTCAGCTGAAACAAAGGAGCAACATAAAACTTAAGATGAACGTTCCGCATATGAGGAAGGCTACCCCCTCCTCGACTTATTGTTCTTTATGCTAAGGTTTGACTTATTGTCAAAATTCTTTACGAAAAACTACCGAATCACAAGGGTCGTGGAATTGGAATAAGAGACTTTTTAAAGCACTAAAAAACTTTAGCATAAAGAGCGAGGAGTTGAGGAGGTTGCTGCCCAATTCATATACGGAATATTTTCGGTCTATTTTGAGTTTTAATGTTGCTCTTTAGTTTCAGTTAAAAAAAATAGCTTTTTGTATTTAATCCTCTAAAATAAGGTATTTTCAGGTCCAAAAATATTCCGATTGGGATCAATATTAAATGTTTTATTGCTTTTTGAAGGGGATTCACAGACTACTTTTAGAAACCAATTATGTAAAAATTGGTAAAAAAAACACGACCAAACAAATAAACAGTCTCAACATTTGTTGTTCCTTTTCTTATAAAGGCTTATTTTAGTAATATTCAGTTTAAATAAGATTGCATTATATTTACTTAATTCATACAAAATTGCCTTGAAACACTGCGTTTAAATAATCATCGCAGTAAAATCTCAGTGAGCTTTAATAGAAGCTCAACCGTTTAGAGCGGTGTTCCCAAATGTTTTATCTTTGGAAAATCCTTCATTTAAATGTAGATCTCCAGAAACCTCTTTTGACGGACTTCTAAACTATAAACCCCTTCAGTATATCTCTTTCTCATTGTTTTTGTATTACCTGCATTATATTTTTTAGCTCGATTTTTACTGACCATCTGCAAATCCTTGTCAATGAGATCGTGAGCCCTTTGGGAGTCATGACTCCATGGTCAATAATGGAATAGAAACGTCTCATTATTTTCCCCCTCTGGTGTCTAAATATACATCGGAGTTTATACCTGTTTTTAGAAAATTGTACTTCACTAGAAAAGGACAAAAAGATCAAGAAAAAATTGGCTACACTAGAAACAGCATGTCAGAATTGATTTCTCCTTTGTCTCAAAGAGGCCGCTAGTTAAATAGAAGGAGATAAAACTCTCTCTTTCTCTCCCCCTTCCCTTTCTCTGTCCCCCATCTCTCTCTCTTTCTCTCTCTGGTTTTCTCAATTACATTTTCGGTTTAACCAGTACCATGCTTGAAAAATTATAACCTTGTTTTGGTGTCATCTTCTAAGACAGTCTAAAGCACTGTGGTCTAAAAGGTATTAAGGAGGAATTTTCTTTTCTTCTACAATAGTGAACAAATATGAGAAACAAGCTTTTTAAAAGAAAGACCATTTAGAAGACTCAGTAATCCTGAAATTGCCAGGCAAGCTTTATTACTTTCATACTCCGTCTGACTTTCAAAAGTAAAACTTACATAATTTTCAGGTCCTTTTTCGCATACCGGATCAACACTTTTTAACAAGTTGTTTCGCCTCTCTTTCCAAAAAACACCCGAGTTTTAATTCAATTTGTTTGAGAGAATTCCCTCAAATTAGTGAAAGGTGTTGCTGAGAACCAGTCCCTATTTCCCCGTTTATCTGACACAGACAAGAGACTGGAGATCTCTCTGAAATTGATATTAATAAAATCGGGGGGAAGTAATGGGTCCGCTGAATGCCATAAGAGGTACCAGTTTTGAATGTTTCCGAGTGCAAATATTTGTTAGGACTAAGAGATTGTGAGGCCGTTTAAATGATGGATCTTCAAATACTGTAAATGTTTATTGATTAAATCAAAAGGACAGTACTGGTAAATATAAACTAAGACAGTTTACACTGAAGGTCTGTTTTCTAAGAATATTTTTAATTTAAGTTTATACTGTTCGTCGCGATATGGATGATGTATTGTGGGATACAATTCCTGACTGAAGGTCTATCATGGATAAAGTTTAATAATAATAATTTATTTTTAACTCATTTTTAGTCAAAACAAGCGGAGTAAATTACACAAAAAAGAAAAAGCAAGTAAGAAAAAACAAATACAATGACATATATAACACAATATAAGTATTAATATATTAAGAGATAGAAATTTTTTGTGGAAATTTGAAAAGGTTTTTATATTAATATATTAAGAGATAGAAATTTTTTGTGGAAATTTGGGAAGGTTTATTGGACTGGGCATGGAGCATAGAGATCATTTTCTTTAGATTTATTTTTATGTTATTTCTGGCTTGTTTATAATAAGGGTGTTATCATTTATTATTTTTGAAGTGTAATGTGTATTAACCATGGCCCAGTAGGGCTTTTAGTGTTAATAAATCATATCATATAGGCTACACAACCTATAAACCTTTATCTCAGACAAAACCTTTATTTCAGTTCGCATATTATGTAAGTCATTTGCGCTTTACTGAAAACAAAATACATTTGAAACGTTTTCTCTTTTATAACGTTAATATATCCAAAACTTTTAAGACTTTCTGGAATAAATATCAATGTAGGCTATATATTAAAGTGCCGATTCACATTCATTTGCTCTTTTCGGTAATATTGGTTATAATCGCTAAGCACAAGTGACGTTCTAGTCTTTAGAAGGCATAGGCAGTGCTAGCCCTACTCCTATTTGTGCTAATTCCTGTTCATTTTAAGTTTGACTTGGTTTTATATTGTAATTTCTGTTCGTTTTTGGTTTCATTTATTTATAAATTGTGGTTTATGGTCGGTCTACGCTTGAATGGCTTTATTTCTACTCGTCTTCGGCTTGATGTAGCTCTTTACTTTCTTTGAAAAATTTCTTTTTTGTTATTTTTTTAATTAATAATATAAATCAAATATATAGCCATAGGAGTGTGCGTGTAACTGAACCCCCGTTTAACTGAACCCCGTGTAACTGAACCTATTGAATTGAGCCCTAGTTCAACTGAATTCCTGTTTAACTCAACCGCGTTTGACTCAACCCTCGTAAAGGTTTTTCAAAATTAAGTTTATTTAAGAAGCACACAACAAAACCTCCTTGAAAAGACTTAGAACCCTAATTGGCTCTAGCCAGGCTTAATTAGTTTAACTAATTAGCTTTCCAGTAAAAAGATTTGCTACGTTCTTGAATTCAGGGTACGACGCTACGGCGTTAACTCTGATCATTGAAAAGCGTCCCAATGAAACCGGCCATTTCATATTATGTTCATGTTTTTATTCTACATTAAATTATGAAAAAGAATTTTTTTTCAAAAGAAAATAATGTCGCTCTAAATTAGCCTTTCAAAACCTTTTATTTATTTGGTTTCTGCCAGTTTTCAACATCATATTCAGGATTCATCCGAATATTAGAGGGCTTATCGCCCCCATGTAATCCCATGCTCTTTATGCTAAAGTTTAGCTTTTATATTACAGTGCTTTGAACATGACCCCCCCCCCTTTGAAAAATGCACCCTCATCTATTGCTTTTGTTAGGGATCTGAATCCCAAAAAATATTTTCTAGGCTGTGATGTCTAAACTGTTACTGTTCAAAAGGGAGATTTTTCATCCAACAAATATTGTTCGAACCAAAATGATGAATAATGTCTTTAAAGCTGTATACTGAAGATCCTTAAGAAAATAAAAGTGAAAAAATTTTTATGCGATTAAAAAAAAAATATCAATTTTTGATGCACTAATGGGGAACCCCATTCTTAAGCTCACATTCTTCGCGCTAAAGTTTTATAGTGTTTTAATGAAAGTATCTGTAGTTAATTGGTTCAACAAATGTAGCCCATTGGGGGTCACAAGTGTTTAATTTACTGATTGCTTTTTAAAACGTTTGAACTGAAAATTTTATTGTTTAAAGCAAATGCGCATCAATAACCTCTACCATTCTCGAGACGTTTTTTTAAAAAAAAAAAAAAAAAAAAAAAAAAAAAAAAAAAAAAAAATAAAAAATACTTTTCTCCCATTCCAATTGTCCTTGTGTTTGAGCAGTCGCTCTTGAAGCATTGGGGACAAAAAGTTAAACTTTGAAAGTAAAGAGCAGGGAGTTAATGAGGGAGCAGCTCCCTCATATACGGAATAATTTTTATTCCTTTTAAGTTTTATAGTTGCTCCTTACTTTTGGTTGAAAACTTGAGTTTTTGTTTAATATATAAAAGCTCCAGCTCGTAGCTTTTGGTGGGTAACTTTAGATTCATTGACTTTTACATATTTAAAATTACTATCAGTTGTCGATTCTTTTGATGTATATATTGTTAATAAAACTGCTTTTTTTGGAGTTTTAGTGACGGTGGCGCCAAGTGGATGGGGCTGGCGGGAGCATTTGCTCCCCCTAGATTTTTCGCTCCTCTCTAGTCTTCAAACAATAACTTTTTTGGTATTTTTATTGAAAACACCGTTTTTGATATTTTTAGTGGACACGAAACAAAAATCAACAACAAAAAACTCGTCTCCCCTATATTTTGAAAAACATTTCTCCCCCGCACATTTTTATGAATTAGTGCCACGTTTTGGCTACTATCTGCATGAGCTGTTTCTTACGTGTAGATCGGTACCACGAAGTGTTTGATGAAAACCTAATAAGATAATATGTTGACATCAAGATAAAACTGATGCTCTCATACAGCCCAAACCTTGTCCTTTTTCTGTTATCAACACAAATAGATTATAATTTAGGGATCTTTTCCTTTATACCTCTAACGCTATTTACTCGTGGATTAAGTAATCCTAAAAATCGTAACTTGTATAATTCCTAAAAGTGCCTAACTTTACTATACCCCCCCCCCCTAATGTGAAAATATATATACCCAATTAATTTCCCATGCTTTTTGCATTGCATCAATCTTGTATTTAAACTTAGTATCCGTAAACAACTTAAAATACATTTCTTAAACCACATTGGCCTGCCATAATAGAAGAAAAGGAAATGATCAAAAATGTGGTTTTTAAGGTCAAACTAGAATACTGAATAAACAAACAAAGCGGGGTCTTTGGTACATCAGAAGAACTCACCAAGGCTTACGGATATATTAAATCAACACTCCACCTCAATTGATAACACCCTTAAAAAGCGGAAAAAAACGGAAAATTTTGACTCTGCCCTTGCAGAAAATATCTGTGATTTTCCAGAACATACTATTTTATTTAACCAAGCTAGTTTAATTTCTCATGACAAAGGTATTGTCCAGCACTAGAGGGAAGCGGCTGAAATGTCTAAACACCAACATTTAGGTCTAGCTTTAAGTAGAGATTCTGGTGATTTAAGAATAAACGAGTCATATTTCGGTTTTCTCAAAAGAGAAACCGATACTTTAGTAATCCCTGAAATAAATCGAACCATTTTCCCAATCATATAATCAAACACGTGAACAACCCCTTAGGTCTCAAAGGTTGTCTGCAAGGAATGCAATAATTAAAATCATAAATCAGATGACATAGTTCTCTAACTTATTTAATTGCTGGTTCGTTTTGCTTTTGAGTGAATGAATTGTTTTCTTTTTTTTCTCAGTTGTTTGCTAGTATCCGTCGATGGTAGTTCATAATTTTTTGGATTGTGTGCAAACGCGGATATTGGCGAATGACTCGCTTTTATGGTTGTTAGGTATTTGGTTTTAATTCTTATAATTTTTGTTTTTTTCATTGGTTTTTTGGTTCTTTTCACACTGACTTTCCGCGTTTGTTTTTGTTGATTTTTTCTCCGACACTTCCCTTAAATATATTATTTCGTTTTCGCGTTGAAGAAGAGAGGTGGTTGTCCTCTCGAAATATTCGTTTTGTTTGTTTGTTCAGTATACTCGTTTGGCCTTAAAAACTCCATTTTTGATCCTTTTCTTTTCTTATAAAATACATTTGAAATAGTGGTATTGGTATAAAAAAATCCTAATCTGGTAATTGTTTCAAATCAATTTTAAGCAGAAATCGTCAAATACAGATACAAATTCCATATGAAAATGATGCAACTATCTATGTCTCTACGCCTGTCTCACTTCCTCCTCGTTTCTGACATATTTCGCTTATTAGTTTTACAAGTTAGATCCATTTATTAATCTTTTCTATGTTATGTTTTTTTTGTCCATATTTACTGAAGCTTTTCCCTTGTATGAATTAATTGTCTATTTTCGGTTTATTTTTTCCCCTTACTTTTCTGTTGTTTCTTTTTCAATTTATCGTAAACTTAAAATTTTCATGGTGTTTTTTATAGTATTTAAAAATTTATTGTAAGTCCTATAGGGAGCTTTGATGAGATTATGTGTGCCTTGCAGTTTATATGACAAAATCAAACCTTTTTGTGCGTAGCTAAGAATTTACACAATAGGGAGCAGGATGGGACACCACCATTATCTATAATGACCACTTTTGGGGGTATCTGATATGATCAAATAGTCCTTCTTTGGATTATAAATTCTTCCTAAATTCCGTTTTTGTGCAAGTATTACCCAGTACATTACAATGTTTTTTTTTAATTAAAAAAAAATCCTACCTCCTTTCCTCTCAGTGACAACAACAGTAAAAAACATCAAACCAAAACTAAATTTAACTTTATGCATCGCTTACAATTTTTTGGTTAATTAGCAGCCGCACTGGACGCACTTCAAGTCGCCATATACTAATAAAAAAAAATCCACAAAAAACAAAACTTGCTTTTCCCGTGCTAAAAGACGTCCTCTCTCCACAGAAAGCCCTTCTTACGATGGCTATTCCTTACGATACTTCACTATAAGATTATTGTTTTTCTACAAAAAAACGTAACTAGAAATTTAACTTTCTTGTGATGAACAAAGGCAAATTATACCTTCTATTGTACATAAATTTGTAATTGCACAAATTCGGTATGTTAAAACAAAAATGAATAAACATTAATTTTAGGCACGAATTTCTACGTTTTTGAAGGTTAAATGGCGCGCCTTTTATCAGGCCATATAAAGGCCGTATCCAGGGGTTGGGGGTTTGCCCCCCCCCCCCAAAAAAAAAATTGTCCGACTCGCAAAAATGTAAAGAAAATGAATATAAGCACATTTTGATGTGTTTTTAAAAGTTTTTTTTTATTACCCCTCCCTGAAAAGAATCCTGGATACGTTCTTGTCTTTTGTCCCAGACCTCATTTTCAGATAGCCTTGTAACATTGAAAGTGGTGTGGTATCTTGATATTGTGCAAAATCAAAGCAAATGAAGCAGATAATCAATATTTTGTGATTATTTTGCACCAAAGTAGTTGCTTAGTATGTAGTCCAGTAGTTCCGAACTAAATGAAAAGTCAGAACAAGCACCCTAACATGCTTGTCCAATATTTTAAATAATTTTTTATTAATTAACGTTTTTTATAAACTCAGTAGAGTGAACATGCACTTTAAAAAGATGGAATTTAAACACCCAGATATCGCAAGAGCCTAACTTAATAAACTATTGCACAAGAACTGTGAGTGATTGGAAATTCCGATTGTATGTTCGAATTTCAAGAAAAAATTGAATTGTCGTCACATATTTTTAAATATTGAGCAGAAAAGTAAAAAGAGAGAAATATTACAAATACTCTTGCCCATAATAAAATAATATCATTAAAAGACGAACATATCAAACGGTTCGTGGTAACGAACTGTAAGTAAGGAGCACAGTAGACAGAATATACCAGTAAGCTTATCGCAGATCATTTCTGGTCTTCGTGAACAAAAAGCTCCTCCCACTTATTTCTGCCTTATTTCTGCATTAGCTTGTTTCTGCATTAGCTTTATTTCCGTTTGTTTCAATGCACTTTGATGGAAACAGTCGGAAACAGACTAACCTGCATTCCCGCTAATCTGACTTCGCCTATGTTTATATCTGCCAAAACGGTTTATATCATACCAATAGATACATCAAAAGAATCAGATTTTAATTCTGATTTCAAATATATAAGTTTCATCAAGTTTAATCTTACCTATCAAAAGTTACGCGCCTGAGAAAATTTGGCTGATTTTCGAAAAAAAGGGGGAAAGACCCCCTAAAAGTTATAGAACCTTAATGAAAATCACACCATCATATTCAGCGTATCAGAGAACCCTACTGTAGACGTTTCAAGCTCCTATCTACAAAAATGTGGAGTTTTCCATTTTTTGCCAGAAGAAAGATCACGGATGCGTGTTTATTTTTTTTTTATTTATTTTTTTTCTTTTCCCCAGGGGTGATCGTATCGACCCAGTGGTCCTAGAATATCCTGGGAGGGCTCATTGGAACGGAAATTAAAAGTTCTTGTGCTCTTTTTAAGTGACAAAAAAAATGGAGGGCAACTAGGCCCCCTCCCACGCTCATTTTTTTCCCAAAGTCACCCGATCAAAATTTTGAGATAGCCATTTTGTTCAGCATGGTCGAAAATATTGTAACTATGTCTTTTAGGATGACTTAATCCCTCAAAGCCCCCAGGGGGAGGGCTGAAAGTTATGAACTTTACCCAATGTTAACATATAGTATTGGTTATTGGGGCCCGGCTCAATGGTAACCGAAACTCTAGAAAACGGTATTTTGATACAAATAGATACATCAAAAGAATCGGATTTTAATGCTGATTTCAAATATATAAGTTTCATCAAGTTTAATCTTACCCATCAAAAGTTACGCGCCTGAGAAAATTTGGCTGAGTTTCGAAAAAAGGGGGAAAGACCCCCTAAAAGTTATAAAACCTTAATGAAAATCACACCATCATATTCTGCGTATCAGAAAACCCTACTGTAGAGGTTTCAAGCTCCTATCTACAAAAATGTGGAATTTTGCATTTTTTGCCAGAAGAAAGATCACGGGTGCGTGTTTATTTGTTTTGTTTTTTTTTCCCAGGAGTGATCGTATCGACCCAGTGGTCCTAGAATATCGTGGGAAGGCTCATTGGAATGGAAATTAAAAGTTCTGGTGCCCTTTTTAAGTGACCAAAAAAATGGAGGGCAACTAGGCCCCCTCCCACGCTCATTTTTTCCCAAAGTCACCTGATCAAAATTTTGAGATAGCCATTTTGTTCAGCATGTTCGAAAATATTATAAGTATGTCTTTTAGGATGACTTAATCCCCCGAAGTTCCCGGGAGGAGGGCTGAAAGTTATGAACTTTACCCAATGTTAACATATAGTAATGGTTATGGGAAGTATACAGTACAGACGTTTTCAGGGGAGATTTTTCCTGGTAGTGGGGGGGGGGGTCGGGGGTTATTTGGGAGGATCTTTCCATGAAGGAAGTTTTCGTGGGGGAAGGGACATTGCTATGAAGGGGACGCCGGACTTCCTAGCATTATTTAAAAAAGATCAGAAATTAAATATAAAAAAACAAGTTTTTCAACTGCAACAGCAGCAACATCAAAACTTTAAACGAACAGAAAATATTACATATATGATTGGGTTCACCCCCTAGTCAATACCACACTATTTAAGCCAGAGATTTTTTAGTACTTTCATAAGAGCTATTTATTCTTATTAACGGCCTTTGTGATTAAGCGGTCAATTTTAAAGAATTGGAACAAAATTCGAACTTTCGCTTAAAGAGTAAGGTATTGACTAGGGGGCGAACCCCCTAATATACGTATTAAAAATATATGAATATAGAAGTTCGTTACGTAAATTAATTCGTAAGTTACGTATATTTATTACTAATAAAAACGTTCGTAAATAACATGAAACAAGTTTCGAGAAAGCCATTTAACCAAATAAAAGTAAATTAATATGAAAATTTTGTTTTAATTATTCATGTGCTGTGAGCCAAGATCAAAACCTGCATTTATTCAAAAACGATCAAAAATTAAATAAAAAACAAGTTTTTTTAACTGAAAGTAAGGAGCGACATTAAAACTTAAAACGAACAGAAATTATTCCGTATATGAAAGGGGCTGTCCCCTCCTCAACGCCTTGCTCTTTACGCTAAAGTTTTTTATTGTTTAAAAAAAAAATAAGAGTTGTGAGAAATTCAAACTTTAGCGTAAAGAGCGAGGCGTTGAGGAGGGGACAGCCCCTCTCATATACGGAATAATTTCTGTTCGTTTTAAGTTTTAATGTCGCTCCTTACTTTCAGTTAAAAAAACTTTTTTTTTTATTTAATTTTAAATTAAAAGATGTGGCGCTTATGTATTATACCAAAAACAGTCGAGATGTTTGCTGAAGGTAAGATCTCAGAAAACTAGTTTCATAGCCACAATGACAAATGATGGGTGATAGAATGCACTGGACTTTTATAATTTGGGTAAGGTTAGGTTAACCCCCCCCCGCTAATGTGCAAATATATAGCCCAAATTATGTTAGGTTAGGTTATTCATCCCCCCCCCTAAGGTGGAAATATATAGCCAGAATTATATTATTATATAAACTAAAGTATTATATTTGCACAATGTTCAGGTATATTTCATTATGATTAACCTAATTTTACTTCTTGATTGTGTTGGGTATAATACATAAGTACCAAAAATGTTTAAAAAACTTCTTTGAAGAATAGTCAAGAACAATATTGAAGGCTGAAAGGAACCGAAATAATAAAGAAAGCCAAATATTAAACGGAAATACTGCTACTTCTACTGTTTACAGATCACTGTAGCACCCATCCGCCTGAGGCGACAACAGCACCCGCTCCTTCTTAACCTATGTACTCCAAACTTCACTTTTTACTCCCTCCGTTGCAATCCAAATTTCCTTCCCACCCCACCAAATTGCTTCCCACCCCATTCGGAGACGAAGGTATTTTTTATCCATGGATATCCTTCAAAAGAGCCTGGATCTTCAGAATTTGACGCACGTAACTTTTAAGGCTTAGATTTTTCGCTTACGATTATTACAAAGAAGGATACAAAAAAGGCATTGTATATATTTCAATGTAAAAGTAAAAAATTCAAAAATCTGCCCTTGGTTTTTGAACATGACCCTGGCAATTTTTTTAAATGTTTTAGTAATGCCAAGTCAAAAAAAACAAAACAAAAAAACATAATTTCCTAGTCTAGACATATGTTACTCAATTGACGCAGCATAAGATCAGCTTTCGGCCTATTTGGCTGACAGTGATTGATAGCCAGATAGAATAAAGTAGTTTTTTTGCCAAGTCTTCGGGCTAGGCCTAGTTTTTTGCGCTGCGTCACTTTCTTTCGTGTTCTTCTGTTTCTTCGGAGATGATGGATTTCTCAATCATAATTAAATGAAGGCCTGTTTATTTGCTTTTTCCCTTTTTGCAGGATTTCCAGGGCTTATGTGGGGCTTTGCTGTAACAATTTCTCAGGGGCATCTTAATTATTTAGGGATTTTATTATTTTTAGGGTAATTTGCCTTGTCACGTACATGTGAAACCTTAGCACAGTGGAAGGGGTTTTTGCAATAAGATTTATACAAAAGACCCCTTTCTTGCAAAAAATTAAAAATGGTAGTTTAATATGTATATTTGTCATAATTTCGCTCCTCTATCTCCATATTTTTTTTTTCAGAGCCCGTTGCTTCATAATCTTCATTTTCCATTTCCTTTATTTTAGTTCCATCCAAAAAGGACGTAAGCCTATCGTGCTCAACTAGAAACCATATTTTTCACGTTGATCCTTTTCCTGTTAAGGGGCGAAAAACTGCCACCAAAATCACATTTCTTTGTGTATTTTTCAACCAAGCTCCAATTTCTATGCCATGGCTGTATGTATAGGTAGTACAGTGTTCCGGGGGAGGGGGGGGGTACCTTGGGCTAAACGTGTTCCACCTCCTTACAAACTCAAATTTTTTCGGTTCTCACATCGTTTCTCAGATGTTCATGTAATTCACCTTCCGACCAAAAGGTATCAGTAGGAGGGGGCCAGTAGCCCCCTTCTTGAGAACTGTGCGTTAATAACTTGGTCCAAAGCATGGTATACATCCTAGCAGATACCATACGTATACGTATGGTATCTGATACCATCCTAGCAGACCATACGTATCTAGTCAAATCTTAATTAATAGGTTCTATATAGAAACTGCTTTTTTTATTGTAATCGCGTACACATAAGCCTATCTTAAACATGTTTGTTCCCATAGTTAAGTTTTTAACGTCATTTTGCTTACAATTTCCACTGAAGGCGGAGCTATTGCCATCTAGTTTCCTCAACCAAAAAAAAAATCAAATAAAAAACGCGCATGATTTTTTTTCCACAAAGTCTCTCCTGCAAACGTAATAACAAAACATTAGGCATTTAAAGGCAGGAGACACCCAAACAGTCGCCTATTTTTGATTATTGAAATCTTTTTTTTTAATCTATTGTTGTGCTGTTTTGGTGCCTCGAGTGACCGGGAGAATTGTTCGATAAAATCCGGAAAAATGTTGGCTTGTGGATTAGCTAATACCCGATGCGTTTTTTCCATTATTGTATTGAGTAAGTAAATTTAGTTGATTAGATTTGCTAAATATTTGCTGACTGTTTAGTCAATTTATTGATAGGATAAATCATGAATCACGGATGACAGATAAGATACTTTTTGGGTTTAGTTGGAGTGTGGAGACGGAACTTCGTCTTGTGTGCTTCCTCTGATACGAGGTTGTTCTTTCATTTATTTGTTTAGTATACTCTAAGATCGATGAAATAAACTTAGACACAGATAGTTACAATAAAAACTACTCAGGAATGGAGCTTATACTACTATATAAAAGCCTGTCATCCGACTTAATCTAGCCTTGAAATAAGGATGTTGAGCTCAGAAGAGGGCTGTTTAAGACAGGGCCAGGGGGATGAGCCACCCCCACTTCCAAAGCTCCAAAACTCCTGCTGGAACTCAGGTTTTTCTTTGATCTTAATCCATCTGCATAGGAAAATTCATACCTCTCTCCTGTCACTGATAGACTAAAATGACGTGTTTGGGTCAAAAGCATGAACTTAGCTAAGTAATTTACCTATTGTAGATGGGGTTGGTCACCTATGAAAGTGGATTTACTGTCTTATGTCAAAACTTGGAGTGAGTTCCTGGTAGATATTGCAACTTAATTTGCATTTACTTCAAATGTAATACGAATTAACTGCGAACCTTGAACGGTTTATTAGCTAATACCTTAACACGCTTTATTATGATTATTAGGATATGAGTTATTTTAATGAATAACGAGTAAAATATGAAAAAAATGAATGTTAATGCCCTAATATTTAATGATTCTCGTAAGCCTGGTCATTTGCCTCCATCTTTTTTCCAATTTGATGATGATTATACAGAAGTTAGTACACTAAAAATGCTAGTTAACCGGATTCACAGAAAAATTAATGCAAACCTAATTTTTGATTATTCTAGTTGTCAATTCGCTCTCACCTGAAACAAAAATTTTATTTTTAATAAATATTATTAATCTTTTGTAGTACCAGGGTCCAGGAATACACTTTTAGCTTTATGATCACTTTTGGCAATTTTTCTATAAGTGCACTAGTAGGAGTAGCTAGTAGAAGTGTCCATCTAACTGTGCATAAGGTCAAATAAGTACATTTGATTGGTGGTTTACTTACGGCGGAGGTATAGACTCAGGGTTAGAAGCACAGTAACCTGGGCTAAGGGTAGGCCGAGGAGAAATACTGAATGAGTCGTGTACAGGGTTTTCAATTTTTTGGTCCATTAATGTGTCCCCTGAGCCCTCAAAAATGTGTCACTTTTAGAAAAAATATGTCCATTTTAAATCTCAAAAAACTAGAGGTTAGTTTTTTTTACTAGTTGTATTACTGGCCAAAAGACACTTTGTAAACCTCTTTCAAACTGGGCAGTTAACATCAAATATAATAAAAACGAAAAAAATCATATAAAATATTCATACAAAATGACTTAATGTGAAAGCACGAAACTCGTATATAAATGAAAATCCCTTACTTTGGAAAAAATCATTCACTTATGACATCTCCGGCAAGACCTGGATGCTATAAAAAAAAACACGAAAGAAATAAAAAAGAAAAAAAAACACCGAGAATAAGAACTAGTTTGGTTAGAAATAACATTTTCTTGCCAAAATATATATCCAGTTGGGAAATGTTTCGTTTTGTGTCAAAGATCTATAAAATATGTCCCTTTTTTCCCATTTTATGTCCCAAATTTCTAAAATATGTCACTTTTTGTCCTTTTATGTCATTATGTCCCGGCACATGGATATGTGTTCTTGTGACATATTAAATAAAAAAAAAACAAGATTTTTTTTAACTGAAAGTAAGGAGCAACATTGAAACTTAAAACGAACAGAAATTATTACGTATATGAGGGGATTTCCCCCCTAGTCAATACCCTGATCTTTACGCTAAAGTTCGAATTTTGTTCCAATTCTTTAAGAATGACCCTTGAATCCCTTAGGCCGTTCAATTAGAATAGACAGCTCTTTTGAAAGTACTAAAAAATAACTTCAGTGTAAAGAGCGAGGTATTGACTAGGGGGCAAACCCCCTCATATATGTAATAATTTCTGTTCGTTTTAAGTCTTAATGTTGCTCCTTACTTTCAGTTAAAAAAACTAGTTTTTTTTATTTTATTTCTGGTCGCTTTTAAAATAATGCTTGGAAATCTGGCGCCCCTTCATATAAACGTCCCTTCCCCATGAAAACATCCTCCATGGAAAGATCTCACCACGTAAAACCCTCCGCCCATCCCCCACTAGAAAAAATCCCTCCTGAAAACGCCTGTATACCTCTAAATGACCAATACTATGTGTAAACAATGGGCCAAGTTGTTAATTTGCAGCCCTTCCCCCGGGGGCTGTGGCGGATTAAGTCATCTTCAAAGAAATATTAATTGGATTTTCGGCTATGCTGAACAAAATAGCTATCTCAAAATTTTGATCGGGTGACTTTGAGAAAAAATAAGCGTGGGAGGGGGCCTAGTTGCCCTCCAATTTTTTGGTCACTTAAAAAAAACACTAGAACTTTTAATTTCCGTTCGAATGAGTCTTCTCGCGATATTCTAGGACCACTCGATCGATACGATCATCCCTGGAAAAAAAAACAACAAATAAACACGCATCCGTGATCTTTCTTCTGGCGAAAAATACAAAATTCCTAATTAAGATGCCATCACTTTTAGGGGGTGTTTCCCCCTTTTTTTCGAAAATAAGGCACATTTTTTCAGGCTCGTAACTTTTGATGGGAATACTAATCTTGACGAAACTTATAGATTTGAATTCAGCATAAAAATCTGATTCTTCTGATGTATCTATTGGTATCAAAATTCCTTTTTTAGAGTTTCGGTTACTATTGAGCATGGTCGCTCCTTACTTACAGTTCGTTACCACGAACTGTTTGAAAATATGTCCAGTTCGAAACCTTTGTCGTTTACCCCTTCAAAATTAAATGATTGTTATTTGGCTGCGTTATGATCTTGAAGATCATACAGTTACTGTATTTAATAAAAGCATCCTAGTTTAGCAAAAATTTAGTTGTGCGAGTGTTCAGTTGAAGTAACTGTATAGTCTTGATTTATAAGCCGTATTTTTAAATCATTCGAAAATAAAGAATATGCTATATAAATTTCCATTGCATGTTAACCGCATATGTTAAGTTATAGATTAAAATTTACCACAAAACCTGTCCCTTCCAATGTGAAAAAAAGCAGCAGTAATTTATTCAAGAACGAGGTTTGTTATACATACGACTATTGCTGAAGGAAAATTGTATCATTAAAATCTATGAAACGTTAAGAACATATTACCCAATTTAAATAAAATATTTTATACGAGCTGTGCTAAAAGAGATAGTACAAACTCGGGAAGTTTATTAAGAATAGAATTCGCGATAATAGGAAACGGTCAAAGGTGCTAACTTCGAACGAAGGGGTATGAGAAATAGAACCACAACTGAAACACTGCTTGGGGCTAGGCCGAGTATTGGTTTAGCACCCCATTCATCATAAGGAACCACTAGCATTCAGAAAACTGCTTTTAAATAATGCAACAACACTGATTTATACCATTTCTAAATGCCAATATACTTTACCCCTGCCCCCTAATGGTCAAATATATACCCTATGTTACACATACACAGTGAATTTTCCATGTGCCGTTTCTTTTCTTCCTCACATGGGGTGGAGTGAAGTTTATTGGCACGTATTAAAGAATGTATTACTATTTTAGAATTCTTGAAGCAGTTTTCACAATTTTTAGTGTTTCCTTATAAAAAGGGGGGAGTGCTAATCAGTTAACCTGCCCCTCCCCATCTAAAAAAAATAAAAGTACGAGAGTTCTTTAAAAGACATGTTCAGGAGCTGAATAGACTTGTTCAGAAGCGAAATCTACTTCTCAAATGTTTTTTCGTTGGTGTCAAAATACTTTTTTTAATATAAATTTGTCCATCCGTATTAGAGTTCCCTGAGAAAATCCCCCTCAAACCCACAGCTCTTTATGGTAAAGATTGACCGATGCTTTACTGAAAGAATTCTAGAGTGCAACAGGCATAGCCAGATGAAAAGCAGCCATAACTTAACATATGTATCCAAGTGTTTAATTTACCGACTGCCCTTCGGCACTTTCAAACTAAACATTCGAACTGATAAAAACAGTTGAAAAACAGCAATGGGGGAAGAAGTCAATTTTGTACGTAAAGAGGAAAGTGGGAGCTGAGGAACAGTAACCTCCTCATATTCAGGTTACTCTCTGTTAGTTTTGAGCTTTAAGGTTTCTCTTTACGCTCATCTGACAATGATTGCTTTGAAAATTAAATGTCCGTCCATATAAATATCAAATTCCGGGTTATCCTAAATCTGAGGGGACTGCCACCCCCTCAAATCTTTACACTCAAGTTATAACTTTTTTACAATAATCCTCAGGGAAAAGGGTTGATTTAGCTGTATTTGCTTTTCAAAGAAAATATTATTTTCTGAATAAAAGGGAGGTTTTCTCCTTCACCAAACTCCTGCTCTTTACACTGGCGTTCAACTTTTTACCACAATGTTTCGATGTTTAAAAACTAAAATCTCTCGTTTAAAACTATCAATTAGATATAAGAGGAGAGCTGTCACCCCATTATCACTCATTTTTCACACTTAATACAAATTATATTTCTCCAAATGAAGCGATACCAGGGGGTGAAATCCCCCTGCCTGTATGTTTATATGAATGAAAGTTTCACGGACAGTTTGAAAATGTACGCCTGAAAATGTAAATTCCGGGGCTCTAGGTCCCAACACCCTCCCCCCCCCACCCCGACAAAAAAAATCACTCACGTCTGCCCTAGTATATTGTAGCTAGTGCCCAACTATGCAATACTCTATAACTGTTAGTTTCGCTGAATAAGCGATCCAGGATTGCTGGTGAAGTTTTTATCAGTAATACTTTCATTTTTGAGGGAATTTTCACCTTTTTCCAAAACTAGGCACATTTCCTTACGGTAATGACTGCTGATGGAGTGACTTTAAATTTAATTAATTTTATATGTCTGAAATAAGATTTCTATTAATGTATGCATTGTTGTCAAGATTGCGTTTTTTTTAGATTTTCGCTACTATTAGCACGTACTGCTCTTTATTTTCAGTTTGTTGCCACAAACTGTTTGATCGTTTCTATCTTTGGTTATTAGTTTGGCTGCTTGAATAAAATAAAACTAAATGCAATACCATTGAATATGAGTCTAGTTACATTTGTTTGAGGCGCTGGAATTTCTTAAAAACATTGTGAGAATAGATGGACGAGTTATAATCGTATTATTCTGTAATTTATTTATGGTATTGGGTTTTTAAAAATGCCGTTTTGTCAGTATTCCCATTCAAAACAGTTAGATATGCCTTCGAGAATATGCCATAATGTCTTATGGTATCTTCAGTATTTAAGGTGTAGTAAAATTTTATGGAAATAAGTTTAGAATGTATTAATATGTACTGTCTAGAATTAAAGTAAAGCAATACAACATGGAAGATTAATTAGGAAGCCTTAATTTTGCATAAATTAATAAATAATTAGAAATAAACAAATATGTCAATAGGACTAGAAAAAAAAAAAATAATAAAAAGCATTTCAGAAGATATTCGGCCGTCCTTAGAATTTCCTGCCGCTTTTCTAATATTTCCTATTTCATTTTTTTTTAAAACAAGTAAAAATGCGACGAGCTTACCAAATAGTATCATGCGTGCCTGCTCAATTGGATACAGTCTTATAACGGAAAAACACATTTCTTCAACAGTAATAATAAAATCTGATATTGAAATGTAATTACTAGTTCTTAAATTTATGTATATATTCTTACAAACGGGAAATCCCCTAGTGAGATATTTTTTTCCTCTTGGGCCTTCTCCATTACTGGACACGAGACCAAATTCTTTGTAAGCTTAATTAATCATGGATTCTTTCGTCTCTTTCTTAATGTATAATGTTGGCAAAGATGGCTTCCAAAAATGGAAATTTGGCCTCTATTCTTTACCAAACAATAACATTATCTTCTTTTTTCCATTAGAAGCAAGAAAAGAGAGTGGTTAAACCATAAAGCAGAGCAAAATTAGAATAGCTAAAATCAAGCTGAAACTAGCTGGAATTACGGAGCGGATTGTGGAGGGGCTTATAGAAGAAAATTCCTTTCCCTAATGATCACTTTGGTAAAGATTTTGTAGTTCAGACTTTGCTGAAGATATGAATTTGGGTACATTTTAAGTAATGTTCAAGTCTCTTGGCACATGTTGGCGCCATTATTGAACACTCGGTTTTCAAAGGTTATTCAGATCATAATACAGGCTACTAGGTGTGTTTTTACTTATTTATTTATTTTATTATGATTATTATTTTTTTGGAAAAAAGGAGCATCAGAGCACTGAAAGTGATAAAAAAAGAATTTCTTTAAAAAATTAAACAACGTTTATAGGGTAAAAATAAGAGGTGATGCTATATTGAAGCTAACCCCCCGTGGATCTTTCCCAAGTTGGAGGGGGGGTATCCTGAATAGAAAAGCCACATATCGGATTAAAATAATATCTGGGGAGTCGAATTCAAAAATAGTGGAGAACATGGAATATATATGAATAATGGGAAAAACATTATATTTTGTAATAGTGGGTCTTTTTGAAATTAAATAAAAACTAGTTTTTATTCAACTTAAAGTAAGGAGATACATCGAAACTTAAAACGAACAGAAATTATTTCATGTATGAGGGGGGTTGCCCCCTCCTCAATACCTTGATCTTCATGCTAATTTTTTTTTTAGTATTAAAAAAACCTTCATATTGTTTTGATTAAACGGCCCTTGTGTTTCAGGAGTCGTTCTTAAAGAATTGGAACAAAAAGTCAAACCTTAGCATAAAGAGCGAGGCATTGAGGAGGGGGCAATCCCCCTCGTATACGTAATAATTCTGTTTGTTTTAAGTGCTGATGTTACTCCTTACTTTCAGTTAAAAAAAACTTGTTTTTTATTTAATTTCTGATCGTTTTTTAAATAATGCTGGAAAATCTGGCTCCCTCTCCATGAAAATTCTTTCCATCCAGACAATTCTATTCTCGCTGAAAATTCCCCCCAGAAAATTTCTTGCGGACAACTCCGGCTGAAAATTTTTTCTTAGTACACTTTCATTTTCAAAAAAAAACTTGAATTTCTTTTTTTTTTCAAATCATGCCGGAAATCCCCCCTCCATGGAAATTTTTTCCCTAGTAGAAAGTTGCTTCCGCAGAAAATTCCCCCTGGAGAATTTATCACGCGGAAAACTCTCCCAAGGAGAGTTTCTCCGTGGAAAATCCCCCATACGGAAAGATCCTCTAGAAAATCCCCCGTATAATGCCCCTTAACATCTTCACATGTAAATTTGAGTTGGCAAAGAGAAAGTAAGACAAATAAAAAAAATTCTATATGGGAATCCTGGCAAATTCTCCCATTATGAAATATCTCCTGGAAACTACACCCCGGAAACCGTGGCGTAATTTCATCAAAGTCCTCGGGGGGGGGGGGGACAAAGTTAGAGCCAATTTTCCCAAATCAAGTGAAAATGAGAGTGAAAAAGGAAAAATGATCCATATAGTACCATAAGGGCAAAGATATACTAAAGAAAACTGACCTGTTTCTCTGGATGCTTGAATTATGCAGGCTTATCTTAGCTTTGACAAGTTTTTTTGCAGAAACTAAATTTCAGCTTGGGTGCAAACTGAGGTCAGGAGGGGGGTTAAATGAGTTCTGTAGGGGGTAGTTGCCCCCTCCCCCTGCCCGATAGCAAATTACGCCCCTGCCCGGAAACTTCTATCCCTATGGGATATTCTCCCCGTGGAATATTCTCCCATGGAAAATCTCCCCAGCAGAAAATTCACCACCCAACCCCCCAAAAATGTCAGTATACTTCCCAATAACAAATACTATAAGTAAACAATGGGCAAATTTCATGACTTACAGGGCTTTTCCCAGGGGGATTGACCCGCCGGGCGGGAATTTGGGGGTTAATTCTAGCTTAAATCCTTCCAATGTTGGCAGGATATTCTATTAAATACCCTGTCTCACGTTCAGACGCTAGGCAGGACGGCCAGTGGCTGGACAGTGATTGGAATTAACTTTAATAAGCCCGTATATGTGCCTACTACTATCAAATGCTGAACAAAATGGCTATCTCAAAATTTTGATTGGACAACTTTGGGGAAAAAGGGGGCATGGGAGGGGGGCTAGTTGCCCTCCAATCATTTTGTCACTTTAAATAGGCACTAGAACTTTTAATTTCCGTTCAAACGAACCCTCCCCCGACATTCTAGCACGTATATATATATATATATATATATATATATATATATATATATATATATATATATATATATATATATATTATATATATATATATATATATATATATATATATATATATATATATATATATATATATATATATATATATATATATATAAACGTATATGAATACACACTAGAAGGATTTTATGCCTGTGACCTTATATATAATGCGTGCAAGGAATCCCTGAGCCTGCGCTCTTTGATTTATTCTTCAAGATTAAGCAAACATTTCAAATCAATACAAGAGTTACTTGAGCCTCTTTGGTTTATGATTTACTTCTAACCTTCTGATAGTGCGGTGTTAACTGCTCAAAATATAAAATAATATTTTTGTTTAATGCCTGCAGCTGGGAATTTTGTCAAGTCGACGAAACTATTTAAGAATCAGCCAACTTTGTATGTTTTTTCTGTGTACATATGTGTGTCTGTTTTAGGTTTACGTGTGTGTATGCACATCTATCTCTGTTTTATGAATGTTTACAAATGTTTCCATTCTCAGTTTGCTTTAATCGCGTTCCGAAAGATGCACCAGTAACTGATTTGAAAATTCGGTTACCTGATTTTCACACTTACTTGGGAGGCTTCCTCTTTATTAGCTTCTTTTATGTACAAAAACTATGTAAAAAATAAAGATAGACTGCCGTCTTAAAATCCAATTATGTTAGAGGCGTAGTGCGTATCATGTATGAGGCTGTGACTTCACAAATTTAAGAGTGGAAACTTTTTTGTTTACCTTTTACAAAATTTGATTTGAAATTATCTCCTCCACCAGCTGATTTCTTCCTCCAAAAGCTCTTGGGCATCAATATTTCGACAGTTGATATTACTCATTCGTCAGTTGCTAGCCGAAAAGGTTTTTAGTAAACCACACTTTTAAGCTGCAGTGGGTAAAACAGTTAAGACGGGGTAGTGTTTATTAAAGAATGGTCGCATTTGCAGGCCTTGAGGCTGCCCCCCCCCCGAAAAAAAGCTTAAGACTCTTACTATATGTCCTATAATGTCTTAGTGCTTTGGTAAGAGCTTGAACAAACAATAATAAACAAAAATGAAAAGAGCAAGTTTCTCGGCAGTTACCATCCAAAACTGCACAGTTTCTAGCTGTAAGTGCTGATCATTATATTAATTAATTAAAAAATATTCCACAAAACAAGTTTTTCAAAGAAAAGTAAAGAACCCCATTTAACCAAAAATGAGCAAAAATAAAATCAAATAATCTACCAAGCGTGAAACTACCACAAATCAGCACCGATAAATAAATGAAACCCAAAACGAACAGAAATTACAATAATTAACCAAGTCAAACTCAAAACGAGCAGAAATTAACAGAAGTTGGGCGCAAAACCCCTATGCCTTCCCAAGGCCAGAACAAAATTTGCACTTTACTGAAAAAATATAAATGTTTTTACTTTTATAACTTTAATAAATCAAATAATATTAACATTTTGATTACTAGATATCAGTATATTAAACTGACAACGCACATTCATTTGTATTTCAGTAAAGTGCAAATTATGTTCTGGCCTTGGGAAGGCATAGGGGTTTTGAGCCCAACTTATGCTAATTTCTGCTAGTTTTGAGTTTGGCTTGGTTATTTATTGTAATTTCTGTTCGTTTTGGGTTTCATTTATTTATCGATGCTGATTTGTGGTAGTTTCACGCTTGGCAGATTATTTGATTTTATTTTTGCTCATTTTTGGTTTAATGGAGTTCTTTACTTTTCGTTGAAAGACTTATTTTGTGCAATTTTTTTTATTAATTTCTGTTCGTTTTATATTGACATAGTCTTTTCAGAGAAAAAAAATAATTCTTTAAATCTTTTCGTTTTTTTAAGACTTTATATTTTAGCCTGCTTTTTGTGTGCTGGAGAAAAATTTTCAGCAATTTTTAACAACATACACCCTTTTAAAAATCTGGACATAAACAGTAGTGTTTAATTTAGTTTAATACCTCCTCTAGTTGACCTGAAATGGAAAACTTGATACCATTCGCAAAAAAAAATCTGTTTACTTTGTTTGATAGCTTGGATACACTTACGGTATTTTGATTTGGTTAAATTTTAAGAGCAGAAGTAGCCCCGAAAGTTTGAACATAATACCCTCAGTCGTTCTTGGGATACTGCTGAGATGCCTTATAGGGAATTAGCATTAACACAGTGCATTTTGATTTTTTCTTAAGGCAACATTTAGTTTTTAAACATAACGGGCAAATGGGAGGGTGGGCGTGTGAGGGGGACTAAATGCCTTCCAATCACTTTCGACTATTAAAAAGGGCATTAGCCCTTTCTATTTTCAATCGAATGAGCCCTTTTCGACGTTCCTAAGACAACTCCCTTGATACGAAGTGCCCTGGTCTAAAAAAAAAGAGAAAAATAACAGTACATTGTACCCACATCGATCTTTCCTATAAAAGTGTCAAGCCTTCCAATCACTTTTGACTATTAAAAAGGGCACTAGCCCTTATTAAAAAAGGCACTAGCCCTTTCAATTTCCAATCGAATGAGCCCTTTTGAAGTGTTTACGACAACGCCTTCAATAAAAACCTTATATGCCCCCAGGGCATAACTTACAACCCTTGCCCTGAGGGCTGGGGAGGGGGGGTTGTTGTCCTCATAGGCCTAATTTCCAGAACTTTCAACTACGTTGAAGAAAATTGCTATCTCAAAATTTTGATTGGATGTGTTTGGGGAAATGGTGGGCGTGAGAGGGGGATTACTTGCCATCCAATCACTTTCGACTATTAAAAAGGGCACTAGTCGTTTGAATTTCCAATCGAATGATTCCTTTTTGAAGTTTCTACGACAAACGCTTTCTATAAAAAAAATCTTATATGCTCCCAGGGCATAACTTGCAACTCTTGCCCTGAGGGTTGTGGGGGGGGGATTGTCATCCTCAAAAACATAATTTACAGACTTTTTAACTACGTCGAACAAAATGGCTATCTCAAAATTTTGATTGGATGTGTTTGGGGAAATGGTGGATGTGAGAGGGATGTTAGTTATGCTTCAATCACTTTCGACTATTAAAAAGGGCACAAGCCCTTCTAATTTCCAATAGAATGAGCCCTTTTTGAAGTTTCTACAACATCACTATCTATAAAAACCTTATATGCCCCTAGGGTATATTTTACAACCCTTGCCCTGAGGGCTCTGAGGGGGTTACCATCCTCTAAGACCTAATTTCTAAAACTTTTAACTACGTTGAACAAAATGGCTATCTAAAAATTTTGATTGGATGTGTTTGGGGAAAATGTGGGCGTGAGGGGGGGGGGTAGTTGCCCTTTAATCACTTTCGACTATTAAAAAGGGCACTAGTCCTTTGAATTTCCAGTCGAATGAGCCCTTTTTCAAGTTTCTACGACAAAGCTTTCAATAACAACCTTTATGTACCCAGAGCATAACTTACAACCCTTACCCTGAGGGCTGTGAGGGGTAGTGTCATCCTCTTAGATATAATTTCCGGACCTTGCAACTACTTTGAACAAAATGACTATCTCAAAATTTTGATTGGATGTGTTTGGATAAATGGTGGGCGTGGAAGGGGTGTTAGTTGCCTTCCAATCACTTTCGACTATTAAAAAGGGCACTAGCCATTTCATTTTCCAATCAAATGAACGCTTTTGGAAGTTTCTACGACAACGCTTTCTATAAAAAATCTTAAATGCCCCAAGGGTGTAACTTACAACCCTTGCCCTGAGGGCTGGGGGGGGGTCATCCTTAAAGACTTAATTTCCAGAACTTTCCACTACGTTGAACAAAATGGCTATCTCAAAATTTTGATTGGGTGTGTTTGGGGAAATTTTGTGTGTGAGAAGGGGGTTAGTTGCCCTTCATTCACTTTCGACTGTTAAAAAGGGCACTAGCCCTTTGAATTTCAATTGAACGAGCCTTTTTTGAAGTTTCTACAACAACATTTTCTATAAAAACCTTATATGCCCCCCGGGCATAACTTACAACCCATGCCCTGGGGGCTTTTGGGGAGTGTCCTCCACAAAAACATAATTTCTATCTAAAAATCAACCATGCTGAACAAAGTGGATTTCTCAATATTTTGATTGAATGTGTTTTGGGAAAAGGTGGGCGTGGAAGGGGTGTTAGTTGCCTTCCAATCACTTTCGACTATTAAAAAGGGCACAAGCCACTCCAATTTCCAATTGAATGAGCCCTTTTCGAAGTTTCTACGACAACTCTTTCGGTACGAAGTGCCCTGGTCTAAGACCAAGAAACCAGAAAAAAATAAGTAATACATTGTGCCAACATCGTTCTTTGCTTAGGCAGCGCTATTGCGTTGCCTTTGATTCAAAGCCTAAAAATCAAAATTGTCCTGTGTATGATGCGTAAGCTGTTTAGAAGCTTCAGTAATTAAAGTATGGCTGTAAAAATTTTGGCTTTGCTTCTTAAGTGTTAGAAACGACACCGCAATATTATTTATGTTGCCAATTTTTGTTTTACTTTAAGGCTTAAATTATTTTAAGTAAACTGCTCTACTGTCAGGATTATGATCTGTCCTTTACTTAATTAATAAGAAGAATTGTGGTTTGGTGAATAAAAATAAGAATTAGCCTAGTCCGTTTTGATCAGTTGGAACATATTCATTGATTCTCAACGACCTAACGGCTTCCTCTAATCAGCTCTTTAATCCCTGTTGCCCGAAACTAGCGCAATATTTTGTATTCATAGGAAGGGTCCAAAACCCTGTAAAACGTGAAAGCTTTCTAAAAAACTATTTGAAATTATGTACTTTTTGGCTTTATATTGGCTACAAAAAGTCCTGTCTGGTTACGCCCCTGAATGAACGGTCTAGTTGCTCATTGCTACCTCTTAAGTTTTCTTTCTCATAGAAGCAATTTTGTTGTCATTTTAGCGAAGGTTTGCAGCACGGGGGTCTTCTGACCTATACCCCCTTTGAAATTTTGAAATTTTCACGATTTTGCACATAACTTTCTAAGTCTTCCGTACAATTAGCTTGTTTTTAGCTTTTTTCTGTTTGAACCCACGTAGGAAATATTATGACCCCCCCTTCCCACCCGAAAAAAAGTTATGTGTTTGACTAACAAGTTGGAGCATAAAAGCACAAAAAAGAGGGGGTATGTTGGTTGCAACCATTAGCTTAAATGATGGCCATTTGAAGTTTCTGTAGACCTTGATTAAGATTTGAAAGGTTAAAAAAAAAAAAAAAATTATCCTTCAAAAGTGTCTCATGATCCATGGTACTCCCTAAACACGAATTAAAAGTTCTATCAAGACACTAAGTTAAGCAATTCATATTTCTTTACTATGGGGAAAAATTAGAACTGTCTAACAATATTTTTCATTTGGTCATTTCGTTTATCAGTCCAGAAAAAAAATCAATTATTTACGTGACGTCATGGACTTTCCGCCGCTGGACGTTTCCAGGCGAATTATCTCCAGAAATTCTCAGGCCTCACTGTGTCTTTGCCAAATCTTTTTTCTCTTTAGGAGCCTAGAAACTGTGAGTTTCTTTCTTATTTTTATGGTTTTAAATTTCTAATTGATGCACGAATACTCAGATTCTGGCTAGAAAAAGTATACTCCTAGCAGGTCTCTTATTTCATGAAAGGTGCGTGTCCATGTTTTCAGTAATATAGGACAGCTTCATAAGTAGGACAACTTCAACTTGATAAGCTCCAAGAATTTTTCAGGAAGGCATAAGAATTGGCGACTACGAATTGGGAAAACATAATATTAAACGGAAACATAAAAATCCCCTAGACATTGATCGTGTAGGTCATTTGAGGTCTTAAATAAAACCGTTAGCAAATCGGATGAATTTTTTGAGGTTTTTAGGGCCCAGGTTGCGAGAATTGTCTGGAAAACTAATCTTCAAAAGACTACGTCGCTCAAGGTTCTATGGCAACTTGACCCCTTCAAATTAACCCCTTTCAACTCAACCATCATTCCACTGATTCTCCATTCAACTCAACCCCCTTGCAAATTAAGCAGCTTCGTGAGGCTTCAAAAAGTGAGTGAGTAGCTTCAAAAAGAATGTTTTCGGGATGATTTTTAGCTATTTGGTAACTAAGCGATAAGTTCATAAGTTAAGTTCATAAGTTCATAAGTTTATTAATCCATATTCACAAACAAATAAATAAATTAAACAACACTTTCGCGCTAGAGAAAACCTATGAAGGTTTGCGATCGCGCGAAAGTCCACGTAACTACTTACTTATTAACTCAACTATTTACTTAAACCTCAACTATTTAATAAAAACAATTATAAATAAACGAAAAATCGATAAAATATAACCTATATATATGAGAAAAAAAATAGATAAATAAATAAGTAACTGAATTAAAAATAATAATAGATAAATAAAATATAAAAGAAAAATAATAATAACAAATCCATTCTCCATCACTCTTCAATACTCAACTCCCTCCCCCTCCCCGCCCTTCTATCCTTACCATAGCCCCTACCCACCCTTACCTTCCCAGCCCACCCTATGGGTCTGTAGTTTTCAAAGTTGCTCATACATCCTTTCTTGTGCAAGGGCACTATGACATATTAAGGACTATACGTTGCCAAAAATCGTGCGTGTTTGCAGTTCAGCCGGGAAGGCGTCAGGACATCGACACGTCAGGACAACTACCGTCAGGACATCGACAAAATCCGTCATAACATCGACAAAAGATCCGTCAGGACATCGACAGTCACAATCGCTACCCATCAGAACGTCGACAGTCATAACATCAATACGTCAAGACATCGACAAAATTCGTCTTAACATCTAAAATTTTAAAACTTTAGATTTTTGGGGTTTAGGGGGGAAAGGTACCTAGGTTAGGTTAGGTTACGTATTTAATATATGCTATGCGTTACCCCCACCCCCCTGATGTGCTAATATATAGCCGAAATTTGTTTCTAAACTATTATTAACTAAAAAAACAAGTTTTTTTTAACTGAAAGTAAGGAGTGACATTAAAACTTAAAACGAACAGAAATTATTCCGTAAATGAAAGGGGCTGTCCTCTCCTCAACGCCTCGCTCTTTGCGCTAAAGTTTTTATTGTTTTAAAAAATAAAGTTGTGAGACAGAGTCAAACTTTAGCGTAAAGAGCGAGGCGTTGAGGAGGGGACAGCCCCTGGGGTAAGACTAAACTTGATGAAACTTATATATTTGAAATCAGCATAAAAATCTGATCCTTCTGATGTATCTATTGGTATCAAAATTTCGCTTTTTAGAGTTTCGGTTACTATTGAGCCGGGTCGCTCCTTACTTACAGTTCGTTACCACGAACTGTTTGATATACTTATTACTGTTATATAAACTTTTAATTTTTTTGTCGATGTCCTGACGGATTTTGTCGATGTCATGACGTGTCGATGTCATGACTGTCGACGTTCTGATGGGTAGCGATTGTGACTGTCGCTGTTATGACTGTCGACGTTCTGACGGTTAGTGGTTCTGACAGATTTTCCTTGTCGACGAAATGACGTTTAGTGCTTGTGACGGTTAGATGAAATGGTAGCACCCCGTCCAGCCGATACCAAACTAATTGTAGGACGTCGTCAAATAGGAGGGGGAAAGGGGTCATAAAAAGAGATTGAAAGGAAGTATCTGCTTTACCATGTTTCTGTATTACTGCATTCAATATGCAGACCTTACGGATGAAACACAAATACCATTTTCAGGTTGGAGTCTTGGAGTTTTACATAGACAAGACAAAATACATTATGACCAGTTAGATCATCACTCATTGATCTTGCGACTTTACGTTTTCTTGAAAATAGGCTATTCAATTAAAGACGGGAAAAAAATATTATAAGCACATATTCGAAACGAGATAAATGTATAGATAGTTCATCCTAAATATTCTAAAATAAATAATAAAAGAACAAGTGCTCTCTATCAACTTATCGCTAACTGAATTTATCACTGAATTTATTATGAAGAGAAGCTGTATTCCGCATTTTAATGTTTAAGGTGACGAGATTTTAATGTAAAACCAGCATTTTTAACTCTAACATATGGCATATTGATTTCAGTTGTGGTTTATGTTAATTTTGCACACAAGCGAATTTTCCTGGCAAACCTGCAAAAAAAAAATCTGGATATTATTTTGATTAAACAGTTACATTTGTAATAAATGTTATTACAATTTGCGATAACGTAGAAAGCGCTTCTTCTCTTTTGCTTGGAAGTAAACTATGTTATAAGACAATTTTTTTTAGTTTCCAGAAAAATATAAAAATATTAGTGAATGATGTTAATATCGCATGTTACTAGTTCTAGAGTCCTAGGTCAAATCTAAAGTATTCTGCTCTGTTCTCTATCGCGTTAAATATATCTTTATTTTGTTCTCGCATATATTTCTGTTATGGACTCTGCTTGAAGTTTTTATGTTTTTTCTGACAAACCACGAAAAACAACATATTTATGGGCCATAGTTTTGCAGTTTTCTAGTGAATTTTGGCTTAATATCTGGATGAAAATCTCCATAATTCCACCTATGTGTCTAATTATAACTAAGATCTTATAAATTAAGGAAAGGACTAGATCTCGTCTTCAAATGGTCTTATTTTTCTTACTGAAGTTGAAGTTAAAATTTACTTCTCAGAGTTAATTGAACTTCCCAAACTGCATCAATAAGGACATTTTTCACACTATTGAAAAAACGAATAATTTTCAGCACCCCCCCCCTCTTTTCTAGGTAAATTGTTCCCTTTTGACCCACCTTTTGTAGATTTGAGCATTAAAGAGTCACGGACCTCTTCCCCCTCAAATGACCTCCTTATCCACGAAAAAGTTCATTTTATCAATGTTCTGCCAGAACATCTTCCGCCTTTTTAAGTTAATGTACACTTTTCATATATAACAGAATGTTTCTATGCCCATATGAAACTCATGTAGGTTATGTTTCTGATTAAAGCAAATTGACAAAAGATGTTCATTTACTTGTCATAGTTTTGTTTTTGCTATTTTATCCATATCTAACTTTTATTTTTATGAAATAGATTATTTTCTTGAATGGATATTTGTTTTTGTTATTATGTCCAATATTTACACTTATTAGTCATAACCAGATTAATCTTTGGAAATTCTATGGACATTTTGATGGTGTCAGCTATTTTTCCTTTATCCAGAGCAATCGTGGAAAGGAAGTCTTTCTCCAGGTCCATATTTGTTGTGGTATCAATAGGGTTGCCGTATTTGGCAAAAATTAATGCGGGAAACACGGTTGCCAAATGAAATACCTTTGAATGCTTTTTGCTTCAGGATGACAGGAGACACTGCATATAAAGGCGGTGAATTTGATTTCTTTAATCAAATTGGTAAGGTCGTACTTTTCTCTGACAAAATTTTAAGTTTATCGAAGTACAGTGCTTAGTTATCAGGTGTTTGATAACTATCTCTCTTGCCAAATTGGAGAAGTAGTCAGTTTGACAGGAATACTCCTCATAACAGTGACCAATTGATGCTCAGGGTTGCTAAAATAACACGACACTGCTATTTTAGCCCTATTACAGTAAGTTCTTTGACTATAGCACCGAAAATCGTTGTGTAACACGCAAATTTGGCTAATTGTAGCACTATAGGAACTGACCGTTGTGGCAACCCTGGTGTCAGATGCCTTTCTACTATTAAAATTGTTTCTATATTCGACTATGGATTCTTGTTTCTACTGATCTCGATGAAAAGCAAACACCATCGTATAAAAATGAACAGCTGCGACACTAATCTACTGTTGTCGGAAATCTCTTTCGGTGCAATCTTCTGGTCACCGAATTTTCTACGCGTAACCTAAACTTGGGTTATTTTTATATTATTTCTTTTAGAAAATGAGATATAGGACACAAGTTTGTTTCCTTTTTCATATTAGGGTTCAAAATTAAGGAGCTTTAATTTACTTTCGTGTTTGACTTTTGAAATTACGAAGAAGCTCGAATTTGCTTAAACGATGAACTTTTAGAAATACCTTGAACAATAAGCATATTGTAATTGATAGGATATTCAAAAATTTCTTTCCTACAATTTATAAGTGTCGTCCTAACCTATTCTTATTTTTCTAATCTTGTCTTTTTTTTCCCTTTTTTTGTTCGAAAACATGTTGCCTTGAAAACCCTCCTGGTAATTTATTTTTAGACTGACCATTGTGCCCTTGACCAGCTAGCCATAGCACTAGAAAGTAAGCGTCCTCTTTCATTGTTTGTGAGTCGACTGTAGCAATAGTTTTGTTATACAGCGTCTTCTGATTAAACCAACCTTCTGTTGAAAACTGTTTGTAGTGTTTTTCATATCTCCTCTTCAAAGAGCTTGTGATGAGTCCTTCTTTTAACGAGCTTCAACGTTTTCATGGAAATATTTGTTTCAAACTTTTTTTCAAGTGCCTAGCCTAAGTCTCAAGTATGTTAGGCCTAGTTCTATTCGTTCTTTTTAAGTATCTTGTTAACAAAGATATTGATAGTTCTAAGAGTTTTGAGAATTGGTGTGGGCCTATAGTTAAAAAAAAAAAAAAATAGACGTAGTCGAGAACATCAAGTGACGGGTCAGGTTAGGCTAAGAACATTCGGTGTTGCTCCAAGACACCTTATCTCTCCTTATTCTGCAGAAATATGGAGATATGAGCGTAAAGGCTAAATGCCGAAAAGACAGTTTCGAAAGCTCAGGAAACAACAGGGACAGAGGGACTGTGTCGTGTATACGTACGAAAACAAGCGCTAACTGCTTGTTTAGATCTCTAATTCTATCTCAGAAATAATATCCCTAAATTGTAAGAACGCTGTAAAAACTATCAATCTTAACTATTTTGGAAAAAAGGTTAAAATGAAGTCAAATGAGGTTTTAACATGTTGCTAAAAACCTAATAGCGAAATTTTGTTCCCTGGGTGTTTTGACTTCGCAGACTTTAGATTTTAGCAGCATAAACAATTCTAAAACTAATTATAGCTATCTTGGCCCTTCTCTTTACATTCCCATCCTTTCATTGAACGGTACAACACTGCTCTAGAGTCAATAATGCGCAACGTCTCTCTTCTGTTTTTTTTTCTTCACTGCTTCCATTATCGATTTCCCCTGTATTGGGGTTGGTTGCTCAATATTATTTTCTAGTATTCCAAATATTCACCAATAGTGGCGTATCACCATTTGGAGTAACATTATTTTCTTGGACCAGAGTTCTTTTAGCCAGAGACATACGTGTTTCGAACGTTGTAGCCTACTCAGCCATCCTCTAAAGGTTTTTTAAGCGGCAACTCCTATTTTTCTGCTGGCGTCCATGGAGAGACAACGAGGGCTGTTGGTTCAATATTGGAAGGCTGTCTGATCATTCGGATTCTTTTCCTGGTCATTCAGAATCTTTTATTGTCGAAATCTATTCCTTTGCCAGTGACCATGTGGCAGTCTTAGCTCGCGGAACTCTGAAAATACCTCCACCTGCAAAGGTCGAGCGAATCATGAGGCAGATTCACCGAGCAGACTGGGATGGACTACGAAACTGCTTGTCGGCAAAGTCATGGAGTAAATATACAAAAGAAGACCCAATTAAAGCATTGTCGCAATACGAAAAAACAATTACAGAAGCTATTGAGCAACTTGTCCCATCAAAGACAATATAGGTCTCCTGTCGAGACAACCCGTGACTTAATGCCACTTTAGAAAGGCAACTAGGGGCAGAAAGAAGGCTCATAAGAAATGGCGTTCGACAAATTCAGACGAGGATCGGGATGCTTCTATTAGAGTTCAAAACGAGTCTGTTTAAGCCATACGCTAAACTAGAGCTAACTACAAACGCTAGTTTTAGGGAAAACTAAAAAGTGCCCATCGCACTTTTTGCAAACTTGCGGTGATGGATTGTCAAAGAAGCAATACCCTCATCTAAGCCTACCTCAATTACGTCGCTTCATGTCAAAGGGGTGATGATGCATTCTGACCAGGAACAGGTGTATGCTTTTGTGAAAGCTTTTGAAAAGATCTCTCAACATGATGACGCTGGAGCCTCCCCTCCCCCTTTTCTGCAACGAACGGATGCGAAAATCACTAGTGTAAGTATATAACCAGTAGTAATGTTTTTAGAACGCTCCGTCAGCTATATGTCACCAAAGCTTCAGGCCCTGCGTAGTAATATTCCATGAGAGTATCGTTAACAAGACCCTTTACAGTACTTTGAGTCACACTAGTTATTGGCTGACTCACAATACGGTTTTCATGGAAAGCGGTCTATGTTACTGTCTGGAAAGCGGTCTGGACTGTCTAATTGCGCGGTACCAAGAGTGGGTTGAACTCCTGTCTCAGGGGTATCACATTCTCTCCTTTAACATCTCAAAACTAAAAGCCTATGAAGTTGATGGTCGGCCGTTTGAGATGCTTGCTGACTTTCTTTTTCAACGTTCATTACGTGTTGTCCTTGGCCGCTTCATTTCAAAAGAATGCCCGGTTTTAGCCTGAGTACCCAAAGGAAGTATTCTTGGGCTGACTCTTTTCGTGGGTCATAACGACCTAGGGGATAGACTTGTGAAAAGACCTCACCACTTTTCTGATAACATGAAGGCAAAGATCTCCATCGCGAAAGACAAAAATCCCAGCAAACCCCATAAGGAGCTTCAAGCTAATTTGAAAAAAAAATATGAGATGTTGGCGGATAAGCAGCTTGTCAGTTTTAATGTATCAAAAACAAAAGAG
The DNA here is from genome assembly GCA_027921565.1 of Artemia sinica. Classification (NCBI taxonomy): domain Eukaryota; kingdom Metazoa; phylum Arthropoda; class Branchiopoda; order Anostraca; family Artemiidae; genus Artemia; species Artemia sinica. The sequence continues at coordinate 43,586,144 of CM051263.1, read as the reverse complement.
CTCTTAATTTCGAAGGCGCTAAATGTGAAGGATCACCCTGTTTTCGTTTTCAAAGGAGAGGCAATAATAAAAGTAGGCACACTACGCCTTCTTGGAGCTCATTTCTCGTTGTATCTCACATGCACTGAACACCCAAGCAAAGTTTGATCATCCTGCTCTTGAAAGCTAGGAATCACCCTAAGAAGCAAAATTCTCCTCCTAGAGTCCATTTTGACGCTATTCAAGTCATGGAATATGCATCACGTCCTCCCTTTACTGGTGCTCCAATATCGCTCCCCTTCAAAGTGTCCAAAACCGAGCAGCTCGCACAACAATTCCTAGAAGCTCTGATGTCAAACCCCTGTTGTCAATCCCGGATCGTTTTGATGTGGCGTCTATCTCGGTGTTCTACGAAAAGATACATTGCCCTTCATCTGAATAGGCATCGAAACTTGTTCTAGACAGAGCAAAGCCTTTGCGGTCAAATTGCCAAAGTACAGCTCAGCATTACTACCTTGTGCTCTACACTCCGCCAGGAATACTTAAAAAAGAGTTTCGTCCGACGATCCGCCGCCACATTGAATGCCTCCCAGTAAAGGTAATCCCGGAGCATCCTTCTCTCGAGGCGCTGAAGAGAAGGTGTAATAAATACCTCAAAAATAAAAAGCAAGGTAATTACCAATTCTAGCGGCATATCATCACTTGTGATGGAGCCGTGAAGCCTATTATAAAAAAAAAATGATAATGATTTTTTTTTTTTTGTGGTCAAGTGAAAAGATCTAGATATTAATTTATAATACTACATAATTTGTAATAAATCGGAATATTTATCTATAGTACTGTTTCATTAGTGGGGGAGTGTCTCATCGGTCATAGATGGAGTTTATTTACTATTGTTGACTCTGATTCCTAGCTAACTAATTATTCTCCCGGCTCTGACTAAAAAGCTGTAATATCTAATGACTATGATTATATTGCGGTAGTTTAATACCAGTACCAGCCCCTACTCCATACCTTTGGACATACCTCATTTTTTGGGAGCTAGAGACATCTGTCATCCCACACGTGTGAATACTTCTTAACAGAAAAAAAAAATATGTTTTGTCTTATCTTTTGAGAGAAAAGGAGACAACATCTTGAGAGACGTATTCTGTGAAATTAAGGTGCAAAAGTTTACTTCAGACTTTTCTAAAAGCTGATAAGCGTAATTGTCTCTTGGCCTTGGGTATGGTAGCCTTTGACATGCTTTGTTTATTGACCTTTTTAAGATTATAATTTCACATCAGGCGCTTATTGTTAATTTGCAAGTTTTTGACTAAAAAGGCTAGATCTGCAATCGAAGCATCAAACATAGTCGTCTTCAAGTCGGGAAATTTTGGTAGAGAATCTTCCAAAATGTGTCCAGAAAATGTGTTTTTGTTTTTAGTGGCACCTGCTCAAAGGCTAAGTAGAGCTCTACTGAAGGGTATAGGAAGGAACCAAAATAATTTTCAGAGGTGATAAACTGCTAAAGACTCTTTTTACTCTTAAAAAAAATCCGTTTGGACCCTTATTTTACAATTTCTTTAGCTTTCTTTTGACTTCTCGTGTGTATTTTTTGGACATGCCTGTTCACCTGTTTGTTCCTTAGTCTAAATAGGTTCTGAGTTGCAAGGATGCTCTCATTGTGGAATGTTTTAGGAAGGTCTCAAAAATAAATATTTTCAGAAAATCGACCTGGAAAAAGTGAAAATCTTTTTGAGGTTTTTTCCACCAATCGATTTTGAGTTAGAAATTTTTGTTCTTATTTAAGACTGATTGTAGATTTCCCTCAATATATCAAATCTTACAATTGTTCATGTTCAAAAGATTTTTTAGAAGTTTTAAGGAATCCATTTCCCCTAGCCATCGCGACTTCAATTTTGAGTTTTGGGTATAAACCGAGTCAGTGTATAAATTAGAAAATGCAACGGGACATGATTAAAATGTCTTTTGAAATAAACAAATATTGATAATCCCTTCAAACAGAGATAAAGGTTTTGATCTCTGATATTAGCCGAATTCCATTTATAAATACTACTTATTTAGAAATTTTTCGTAGTTATTGCTTGTTTACTCTTTGGAAAAATTAATGATTTGCTTTTTATTTGAATTACATTTTCGTAGGAATTTTTTTATTTTAATTTGGGAGTTGTTTCATATTCTCTAAAGTAGATTTTTGGTTGTTCAACTGTGCCCAAGACTCAAGGTATTTTCATTTTGAAAAACCATAATTTTTTAAATTTGAAGATTAATCGGTCTATCAAGCTTCGTGATTTACTCCTTAATTTGCACCCTTTTTAATGACATTGTTTTTTTGTTTTTATTGAGTTTTTAATATGATTTAAAATTGTAAATTATAAATATTTTAAGGATGTTGTCTTAGTAGACCTTATTTCACTGTTCTGCAAGAGTTAAAACACAGTTTCAGCAGGCATAGGCTCTTTTTTCCGAGAAGGATGCTGAAACACAGGACCACCTTAAAATGCTCTAAAAGAAGCTGGGCCCACCAAAAAGCTCAAGAAGAAACCCCATTATAACTTGTCCTAAAATAATTTGGGAAACCTGTGGGAGTTATCTTTTCAAAATGTTGTTTTCCACCCCCTTTCAAGAAAATAAAGACAGCCTTAAGCAAGAAGAAATGAAGAAAAATACGAAAATCGCCAGAGCATGACACTTAAAACAAAGTAATAAGGCTTAAAAAGCATTGATATTTGAGCTCCAAATCTTATTCGCAGCAATTCATTTAAATTCTTCAGCGCTTAACTTTATATAACTTGCTTCTGTTTCTTTTTCTTTTTTTTTCAGTGGTTGTTTTAGTAGAAGCAAATAAACTTCTAGTAAACTACTTCAAAATCCCAAAACTTAACGGTCCTTTCTCTCTTTTCCCGATAGAGCTGTTCCATAATTTTTCTCTTACTTAGAAATACTCCGGACTTACTAAAGGATTTCTTTTTCTCCTTCTTTTCCCGTTTGGGAAAAAAGTTCGCGGCGGGCGCTTCTTTTATTGATTGATTTCTATGCTGGCCAAAAAAGTGTCCATTAGGAAGTGCTATATAATCAAGCTCAATTATAACCTTTCCTAAATTTATTCAGGGAAATTAGTGGCTGTATGTTTTTGAATTTTATTTTCTTAGGTGAAAGTGCAAGTCCCATTTTTCCGCTTATAGGCTACTTCAAATTGAATATAGCTTTAGTAGGTTCAGTATTAGAGTAGACCAAGTCCTGTATTTTTAGGATTCCATACCCCAACATAATTGAAACTCGTTTTTTTTAATGCATTCATGAACTAAGTTCACTGGCCGTGCACTGGTCAAGGTATTTTTGTAGTTACTAAAGTTCCCTGGACCATGTGGTAGATCCGTGGATTGATGCTCTGCTTGGCAATATGGGGCTCAGGGATCGACCCCCATTGATGCGAGGCTGGTTGACAGGCCTGCTACCTGTCCCTACAAAAAATATTCAGCAACTGAAACGTCAATTCGACGCCCTATGCGCCATCAGTGGCCAGGCCTGTATTTACCAATAGACCCACTAGGCCCGAGCCTAGGGGCGCACAATGCCAAGGGGGTGCAATAAATTATCAATGAGTTATTTTTTTTTTCATAATAAAAACTGGACTGACGTGATTTGTCGCATTCTAGAAATCACAGCGCTGCCTATTCACAGGAAAGTGATAAAACAATGCAGGAATTCCGTTGCCACTTATAAACTGTCAGATCTTTCCGAAGAATGGCAGGTGAGAGTTCAGTATCACCTCTTTCTTTCGATACTTTTGGATCATCAGTTACGTTCTGTTCAGTAATTCCACTACCCCCGAATTATCGGGGATTCCCTGAAAATCTCGCAAAAACGACAAAAACGCTTGGGCCTTAAAGCTTTAAATGCGGCCCTGTCAATGGCATTGAATATCTTTATCCTTATCCTTTAAATTTCTGAAAATAGGTGATTTCTTTTAATCCTAAAATATATTAGTTTAATTGAAACGAGAGGAAATTTTTCCTTGCAGCTAATTACTAGTTGCGACATTATCTTTCCCTAAGTGCATAAAAAGCATTTATGTCTTAAAGTTTTGCAATGAATGTGTCATCATTTAAACTAACTTTAAAACCTTTTTATTGTTCCAACAGAAATAAAACTCATTTTCATAGCAGCAATAATTATCAGTATATCTCTACATACTCTTTTAACGGCAGTGATAATAATGATTGCTTGGTTTATAATGTTATAATAACTGGTAAAAAAAAAATATTTAAAATAAAACAGAAATGTTTTACTAGTTAGAGAGGGGTGAATATCGCGTTCTCCTGTGATGTTATTAAGTAAACAGACAAAGTTGTTGCAACATATTAATTATATAAAAAAAAAAAAAAACAGAAACTAACTGATGAAACGAACTTAACAGGAACAAAACTTAGGCAAGTTAAGAAACCAATCCTAACAGAAACAGAAATTACTATGAAAAACGAACCATTTAACTTAGCATACTTTAAGATGACCAGAAGTTACCTCAAATAGACACCCTTCTCAAAATTCCTCTTAACCCTGAAGTGTCATTTTCAGTTCGCTAAAAAATATGTATTTTGATTAGTATTTTTTCCATTCGAACGTTTAATAATCTAAGTACTAAATATTTTTTGCTGATGTTTCCGTATTTCTTCGTGCCCATGGAGCCTTACGGCTCCAGTAATAAGAATTTGTTACAAAACAGCTATATGTGTATTTACACGGGGGGGGGGGGGTTTAAAGGGTGATACACCAAGACTGGTCTGAATGATTCTCTGGAAGCAATTGAAATTTGTGGTTAAAAATTCAATTTGTATTTCAGGGCTATGTAAAAAGGAAATTTACTTCGTGGGGGAACGGGGGATTTGTACGACAATTATTAAAATTAATGCAAATGTTGTAAAAAGTCATTTGACGTTTTGCAGTCATTAGACTTAATTAGGAGAGGAACTGGGTCCCTAGGCTCCCCTGATATGTACCTGAGATTCACATAATCTTTAGTAGAACAAAAATTATTTGTTATTCATTATTACTACTATCCCTAATTTGTATACATATATTGCAGTGTCGGGGGCATAATGGGTGCCCCTAAATGACGTTAGCCCACTTTCAGTTTGTTCACTTGGGTCCATACATCCATTGAACTTAAGATTAAACATTATTTTCCATCCGCATATCCATATATTATTTTGGTACAATGATCAAACAGTTCGTGGTAACGAAGTGTAAGTAAGGAGCGACCCTGCTCAATGGTAACCGAAACTCTAGAAAACGAGTTTTTGATATCAATAGATATATCAAAAGAATCAGATTTCAATGCTGAATTCAAATATATAACTTTCATCAAGTTTAGCTCTACCCATCAAAAGTTACGCGCCTGAGAAAATTTGGCTGATTTTCGAAAAAAGGGAGAAAAACCCCCTAAAAGTTATTGAACCTTAATAAAAATCACACCATCATATCCAGCGTATCAGAGAACCCTACCGTTGACGTTTCAAGCTCCTATCTATAAAAATGTGGAATTTTGCATTTTTTGTCAGAAGAAAGATCACGGATGCGTGTTTATTGTTTTTTTTTGTTTTTTTTTTTTTGTTTTTTCCCAGGGGTGATCGTATCGACCCAGTGGTCCTAGAATATCGTGGGAGGACTCATTGGAACGGAAATTAAAAGTTCTGGAGCCCTCTTTAAGTGACCAAAACAATGGAGGGCAACTAGGCCCCTCCCACGCTCATTTTTTTCCCAAATTCACCTGATCAAAATCTTGAGATGGCCATTTCGTTCAGCATGGTTGAAAATATGATAACTATGTCCTTTAGGATGACTTAATCCCCGAAGTCCCCGGGGGGGAGGGCTGACAGTTATGAACTTTACCCAATGTTAACATATAGTATTGGTTATTAGGAAGTATACAGACGTTTTCAGGGGGGATTTTTTCCGGTAGTAGGGGGGTGGGTGGGTCGGGGGTTATGTGGGAAGATCTTTCCATGAAGGAAGTTTTCATGGGGGAAGGAACATTGCTATGAAGGGGGCGCCGGATTTCCCTGCATTATTTATAAAAAGATCAGAAATTAAATATAAAAAAAACAAGTTTTCCAACTGAAAATAAGGAGTAACATTAAAACTTAAAACGAACAGAAAATATTACGTGTATCATTGGGTTCACCCCCTAGTCAATGCCTCGCTCTTTAAGCCAAAGATTTTTTAGTACTTTCATAAGAGCTATTTATTCTAATTAACGGCCTTTGTGATTAAGGGGTCATTTTTAAAGAATTGGAACAAAATTTGAACTTTAACTTAAAGAGCGAGGTATTGACTAGGAGGCGAGCCCCCAAATATACGTATTAAAAACATATGAATATAGAAGTTCGTTACGTAAGTTAATTCGTAAGTTACGTAGCCTATAGTTATTACTAATAAAAACGTTCGTAAATAAAATTAAACACGTTTCGAGAAAGCCATTTAACCAAATAAAAGTAAAATTAATACGCAAATTTTGTTTTAATTATTCATGTAAGGTGAGCCAAAATCAAAACCTGCATTAAATCAAAAACGTTCAAAAATTAAATAAAAGTAAGGAACGGCGTTAAAACTTAAAACGAACAGAAATTATTCCGTATATGAAAGGGGCTGTCCCCTCCTCAACACCTCGCTCTTTACGCTAAAGTTTGACTTTCTCACAACTCTTATTTTTTTAAACAATAAAAAACTTTAGCGTAAAGAGCGAGGCGTTGAGGAGGGGACAGTCCTTTTCATATACGGAATAATTTCTGTTCGTTTTAAGTTTTAACGTCGTTCCTTACTTTCAGTTAAAAAAAACTTGTTTTTTTTTTATTTTCTCCTCAAGGAGACGGTTCCACATAAATGTTCAGTACCGAGCAAAGCTGAACTGGTGTTTGAATAAAAAGTAATGGTGTTCGTCGACTCGGTTACTTGTTAAAATTCTAATAAGCCGGTCGAAGAATCTTAGCATCTCATAGATTACAAAGCCTGTTTATCCAAATTTTTAACCCATTCTAGCAAAAATGAACCGAATGAAATAAAAAGTCTCAGCCCTTTATCTATTCCGTCGAAATGTAAACTATTTAAATCTACTTTAAAATCTATTTTTCAGAAACTGCACTTTATGGATTTCATATGCAACTTATCTAGTTGAGACAAAAGTTGCTTAAGATGAAATATTTGATAATGAGGCCTAAGTGCCATATTTCTATAAATAAAGAGACTTTTAATCAAGGAGTTCAAACGATCAAATTTATTTTTAAGCATAAACTGTATGAAAAATGCATTAATTTAATCTAAAGATGACATATTTGAATATAGGATACAGACACGTAGCTCGGGGTAGGGGTTGCTCTATGTTTGATTCTAAAATCATGTGATTTTTAGGTTTTTTCTATGTTTTCCATTCAGTCCATGTGTGTTTTGCTGTTATGGTGAATTCACCCTCCCCCAAATTGCAATCCAGCATCAGGAACTCCTCCATTGATGGTACTTCGCGCACCTGTGGCTATTTAATTATTTGTCATATGATAGCCAAATTAGCCAAGGAATGTCTTGTTAAAATAGAATAGAACCAATTTCTGCCAAATCTGAACTTACAAAATGCAAATAAAAATAAGTTTTAAATATGATCAAAAGTAGGACATAAAAACTTTTTTAAGCAGAGCATAAAAAATAATTTATATGAATGTTTATGGCTTACAATGTTTTCATGAACTATGCAAGGCAAAAGTACTAAAAAATTAAGGGATCGTAATGTTTTAAGGATGGGTTGAGCTGATACCAGTAAAATACATGACGATAGAAAATGAGATTTTTTAAAGCTCATTCTCTTGCAGCGACATCACATTAACTTGAAATGAAGAATGCATATTTTTATGCGTTTTCTGGTTTTTATGTTTTCTCTCCGTTTTTAGGGCCTTTTAAAAGTCTCCGGAGAGTTTCGTAATTATAGATTTTGATTGCTGGAGAACGGATTGTAAAATTTTGATCACTAATTTCGACGAATGCGTCTGTTACGGCTCTCGGTTGCTCCTTTTCTTTATAGCCCACTAAACATGGTTACGAGACAGGGTTTCCAGTCTTCGGTTCTATTATGGTTTTCTGGTAATTACTTTTCTAACGTGCCGTTAAAAATTCAAAATTTAATTCTTTAGAGTCAGGTGCACAGAGGACTTTTGTATAAACGTATATTTCTGTTGTCCAATAATATTGTATGCTTTTTCACTCACAAATAAACTGTATGTTCATAACCCCTTTGACCTGTTCCCCCGCACCATTTTAACCAGAGTTTCCGAGTCATGAATTTCTTAGTAATATATATTTCTTACTTTGAAATTTAATGATTCTTTCAGCTACTACAAACGGTACTAGGGAAACGTTCGAATAAATAACTTAATTAAAAATACATATCTGTATTCCTCTCTCTCTCTCTCTCTCTCTTCGCTGTCGCTTCTTCTTTCTCCCCTCTCTATCGCTTGTTCTCTCTATCTCTCGCTCTGTTGACGTTTGACTTTCGAAAAGCAAATAGCAGATGTAAGCTTCCCGTGATGCTTAGGGGTCTGATCTGCTCAGAATGTGCTGATTCGGCTTAGTATCAGGACTAATTCCCTAAATAAATCTAGAAAAGGGTCTAACAGGTTCTATAAATATTACCTTCGACCAGCCCTTCACTCGGAGTATGTCACCTATTTACAAGTGCTTATATGCTTTCATAGAACAATTGTGCCCTAATCTTTTCACCAAAAAAAGACAAAGCATTTGTAAATAGGTGACGTACTGCAAGGAGTATCATGGCTAGTCGAAACTCATTTTAATTTCGAAAAACATTTCTTCTAACACAGCGGAATCTTATTAAATTTGAAGTATCTAGTTTGAGGTCCCTCTGGGACAAAGAAAACTTCGCATTTGAGAAACCAATAGCATGCTACACAAATCTATTTATTCTGGCATATAAGAAAGGTGTTCTCTTTACGTCCCCTTATTGTGAAACCTCGTGATTTCTGCGATTTTCCTCATAATTTTCTTCAATTTTGAAATAAACCTCCAGTGTTTTCTGTTTTGACAAATTCCCCCACCCCAGCACGAAATTAACGCGTAAATGCCATTATATTTTCCTTCAAAGATTTGGGAAATTTCTGTTTATCAGTTTTTTTCCTCTCGCCAAGCGTCAACGTCGCCTTCAATATTTGATAAAAGATAAAACACTAGTTTGTTCTGCATGCATAATTCCATTTGTATTTTGTATTTTATTCCATTTTATGTTCCATTCCATTATTTTATGTTTATTTCCATTAATTATTTCATTGTGTATTTATGTTTAATTTCAAATAAACAAATACCTTAAACATCTAGAAAACACAAAACGTTATGTAGAAGTACTTGTTAGTTTTCTAATGTCATTTTATTTCTCTGATTTATCATCTCACTCGCAATCAAATATTAAACATGTTCGCAAGAAATTAGCGGCCATATACTTCAGCTTTTCTGGGCTTTATTGAAGGATTTGTAAGGGTTTACAATGTATTAAAGACTTCGGGCTTCCGGCCGTAACTAGATTCTTCCTCAGAAATGTGTCTTAGGATGAAAACACAGAGTTGGATATGTGTTATGTTGGCGATGGATTCTACAAAAAGAACTTTTAAGACCTTGCTGGAACCGCCAAAACTCCTGCCAAAGCCGGCACGCGTACAAGGATCCCCGCCTCTTTGTACGTAAAATAAAAAAAAAACAAGTTTTATTTAACAGAAAGTAAGGAGCGACATTAAAACTTAAAACGAACAGAAATTATTCCGCATATGAAAGAGACTGTCCCCTCCTCAACGCCTCGCTCTTTACGCTAAAGTTTTTTTTATTGTTTTAAAAAATAAAGTTGTGAGACAGAGTCAAACTTAGCGTAAAGAGCGAGGCGTTGAGGAGGGGACAGCCCCTTTCATATACGGAATAATTTCTGTTCGTTTTAAGTTTTAATGTCGCTCCTTACTTTCTGTTAAAAAAAACTTGTTTTTTATATTTAATTTCTGAACATTTTTCAGTTAATGCAGGTTTTGAAATTAGCTAACCGCATATGAATAATTAAAATGAAATTTGCATACTAATTTTACTGTTTTTTGGCTAAATGGCTTTCTCAAAATTTTGATCGTACGAATTTGAGAAATAAAGGGCGGGGGAGGTTACCTAGTTGCCCTCCAAATTTTTTGGTTCCTTATTTATTTATATATTTAGAATCAGCATTGTAAGCCCATTCTTTTGATATACTTATTGACATCAAAATTCCGTTTTTTAAAGTTTCGATTACTATTGAGACGTAGGCCTATCGCTTTTTTTTATTACGTATATTTTATTACGTATATGAGGGGGTTCTCCCCTGGTCAATATCTCTTTCTTTACGCTAAAGTTCAAATTTTGTTCAAATCACAAATCCCTGAATCACAAAGGCCGTTTAATTAGAATAGATTGCTCTTTTGAAAGTACTAAAAAAAACTTTAGCGTAAAGAGCGAGGTATTGACTAGGGGATGAACCCCCTCATATACGTAATAATTTCTGTTCGTTTTAAGTTTTAATGTTGCTCCTTACTTTCAGTTGAAAAAACTTGTTTTTTTATTTAATCTCTGATCGTTTTTTAAATAATGCCTGGAAATCCGGCGCCCCCTTCATAGAAATGTCCCTTCCCCCAAGGAAACATCCTCCATGGAAAGATCCTCCCACGTGAACTCCCTCCTCCGACTCCCCCACCAGAAAAACCCCTCCTGAAAACGTCTGTATACTTCCCAATAACCAATACTATGTGTAAACAATGGGCAAATTTCATAACTTGCAGCCCTTCCCCCGGGAACTGTGGGGAATAAGTCATCCTCAAAGACGTATTTATTAAATTTTCGACTATGGTGAACAAAATGGCTATCTCAAAATTTTGATTGGGTGACTTCGGGAAAAAAATGAGCGTGGGAGGGGGCCAAGCTGCCCTCCAATTTTTTGGTCACTTAAAAAGGGCACTAGAATTTTTAATTTCCGTTCGAATGAGCCCTCTTACGATATTGTATGACCGCTTGATCTATACGATAAAAAATAAATAAAAACAAATAAACATGCATCCGTGATCTTTCTTTTGGCAAAAAAATACAAAATTCCACATTTTTGCAGATAGGAGCTTGAAACATGTACATTAGGGTTATCTGTTACGCTGAATTTGATGGTTTGATTGTCATTAAGATTCTATCACTTTTAGGGGGTGTGTCCCCCTTTTTTCGAAAATAAGGCTATTTTTTTAGCCTTGTGGGTTAGACTATACCTGATGAAACTTATATATTTGAAATCAGCATAAAAATCTGATTCTTTTGATGTATCTACTGGTATTAAAATTCCGTTTTTTAGAGTTTCGGTTACTAGTGAGCCGGGTCGCTCCTTACTTACAGTTCGTTACCACGAACTATTTGAAATTTAAACTTGGTGCTACTTCTTTCTAGGCTATAACTTATAGTCTATAGGAATGATAGAACTTCAGCCAAGAACTTACTAAGCTATTATTATTTGTTTGTATATTTTTAACGGTTGTTCAGACATTGACTAGTATTCCCTAGGTCTGACCAAACATTGTAACTAGCATTTGGTATTCCAATAATGGGATTTATTGTGTATCATAAGAAATGAAGGCAGTTAATAGAAAGTTACGAGACCATGTCCTTTCGTGCCATATGACTCTTAATATGTCCCCTTCTTGCTTTGTTTATTTGTCGAAATGTCTTATGTGTGTACGTAAAGGCCTAATGTTTGATGGTATCCGAAAGATTTCGTGGTGATTACACCTCATTAGTTTGCCTGTATTTATTTACTGTTTTTTCCTTCGCAAGACATCATGCATCTGTTGTTTTTTTATTGCTCCCACTAAACTAGTCCCAACCGGATGTGTAACCCCTTCTATTTCTTCCCTACCCTCCCTTTCATCTTCGTTGCAGAAATTTCGCGCATTTCCATCCAGCATGAAGCTGTAAAAAAAGCTATTCGCCATTTTTATTGCAAACACTTTGGTTTTTAGAGGGTCGTTAAATGCCGCACAGTAGATTAGGGTTCGAATGGGTTATATTCTTGAGTCAGATTTCAACTTCTCGTTCGCAGTTTTTAGTCTGGCATAAGGCAGCACAGGTTCAAAAAAGTTGTCTCTTCAAGTTTTTTTCTCCTTCTTTTTTCAGGTTAAGATGAACCCTGGAGATCCAGGTTCGGGAAATGGAACAATCGGAAAGGGTAAGTGATTTATCCTGTAACCTTACATAGGCTACTCTTTGTGATTAGGCAATCGGAGGAATGTTTATATCAGGAGCCCACATGTAACATATTTTCTTTTTAATCAGTGTTTATCAAAAGAAAAAAAAACAAGAAAAACTATAGACAGCCTGAAAATATGCTTTGACTGAAGAGAAAGAAACTAATGGAAAGAAGGACTTTCTTAAGTAGAATTTCTCTTTTTCTATATATATATATATATATATATATATATATATATATATATATATATATATATATATATATATATATATATATATATATATATATATATATATATATATATATATATGTATATATATATATATATATATATATATATATATATATATATATATATATATATATATATATATATATATAGATATATATATATATATATATATATATGTATATATATATATATATATATATATATATATATATATATATATATATATATATATATATATATATATATATATATATATATATATATATATATATATATATATATATATATATATATATAATTATTGCTTAACCAATCCTCCTAAATATTAACTTAAGCCCTAAAAAAGTAACACTGAATAAACAACAATCTTAGATAGAGTTGCGATGCTTTTGTTAAAATCAATCGTCTTTTTTCATTTCTGCAATTTCAGATTCAAATATTCTTTAAGTAAAAGTAGCATTTTCTCAGACTTTTCTACCAAAATTTAAAGGTATTTAAAGCCAAATACGGGATATCTTATAAAATCAAAATAGTTCGCCATTCTTCAAACTTCCCCCCTTAAACTGCAAGAGCTTCTGAAAAAAGCAGGCCCACGTCCATGGTTTCTTGCTTGGATCAGCCCCAAAATCTTGTGGTTTCCTTTTTTACATATGTGCCTTTAACTGCCTAATAATTTGTCTTTTTTTTTATCTTAATAAGCTTTGCCCTCTGCCAAAACATAACCTCAATTCGTCCACACATATCTGCGTAGAAATAAGCGGAACTGAGGCAATGAATGGCTGGACCCTATGCAAAATGTTACATGAAAGGGCTAGAAAGTATACACCAACAATAATAATTACCAATACTAAGTGCCAGCAAAAGGGAGGGCAGGCAAATTCACTTCTAAAATGTTACTTGTTGTGACTTAATCCAGCCCCCCCCCCCCCATTCTGAGGTGACAGAGTAATGAGCCACAGAAGTTGCAGGTTTCTACAGAAAGACTAATTAAAACAACAATCAACAAGTTCCATCCCTGCAAGCTCGAAAACTTGATTCCCAAAACGGTTTCCAATTTGCTCTATTTTTTTCCAAAAGTCCCATCTGAACTTTTTACTTGGCAGATTTTGCTATCTTAGCATCATCAATACTGCTACTAATAACGACTCACAGGATTACTTAGCCACCTGAGTCCAATACAGCAGCGCGCGCTCCTCCCTCATACCAATTTACTCAAAGCTTCCCTCTTTGCACCCCCCCCCCAGGAAGTTCCAACTTCCTTTTTATCCTTTCTTGCGACATCTTTCATCCCATTTGGGGACAACCTGCTTTTCGTTCGGCCCTAGATGGATGGCGAAAAGGACGATCTTTGACAATCTATCATCCTACATTCCGAAACCTGTCCTAGCCATCTCAGCCTTTCTCTCATTGTAGCCCTAGAAAGCGGGATAGGACCAGATATTTTATACAACTTATTTTTGAAATACAGTCAGTCAGACGGGTACCCAAAACAGTCCGTAGACAATTCCTCTGGAAAGCACGTAACAAATCCTCTTCCGTCTTCCGAAGCGCCCACGTTTCAAATGTACTTGACCACTCTCATCACTGTAGCTTCCAATATTAAATTGAAAGCACTGTAGCTTCAATAAGGTAATAAAAATATTTTGCCACTAAAGTTCACAGCAGATTTGGTGCAAACTCCTCGATTAAGTAAGGGAAAGGAGATTTTTAATTGAAAGTCAGAAGCTGGAAGAGGTGGAAAACTTAGAACTGGAATAGGGACAGGCAGGCATATTCACAGGGGGGAGGAAGCATTAAAATTTGAGGAAAAATGATAAGCTAAAAAAAAAACAATTCTTAAGAGAAAACATTTCAAACTATGTGAAAATCCTAGATTTTTAAGCCTTGAACCACACTTTTCCAGAGCACCAGATGAAAATGTCCACATTTTGCATTAATTTAGAGTAGGTGTTTCTTTTAGAAAATTTTCGCAATTGGTCCTTGCGATTAAACTATTCATAGTAATGAATTGTATGTAAAGATCGTCTCCATCGATAGTAATTAGAATTGTTAAATAAAAACAACAGAAATTAGAAAACAAAAGACGTGTAGGAGAATTTTGTCATTTGATCAAGTCTCTAGGTTAGTTATATCTACCCAGTGGATGACAAAATCTTTGAAAATTGCTAAGCAAGGTGGATGAAACATTCAGATACGGGTCTATAACCCAAATTAGTTCTTGCTAAACCTTATATTTAGAATCATCACGTTTAGTCAGGTTGGCGTCCCTCCAGTCTAATAATAAAAAAGCTAGGTATTTGATCATGTGACTGGTTTTGTTTTCTATGGCATACAAAGATCAAACGAATTTACCTCTAATGCTGATTCCAAATGTATAATGTACAGAAGTTTTACAGTTACATATCAAAATTTATTACTATGGCATTACTTGCATAGTTTTAGAAAAGGGGGAAACACCCCTAAAAAGGGACGGGGTTTTGATGTATGCCTCGCAATCCTATTTAGCATGTCTGAGAACCCCAGAAAGAAGGTTTTATCTTTATCTACAAAACATGAAATTCTGTCTTTTCAAAAGCTGTAATTGTTTTCTCCGGTGTGACCATAGTCAGTAACCCTTCTTTCCCCCAAAATTGGTTCTGAAGAAGTACTCTGGTTCTTCTGGACTTGTGTGTAGCTATGGCCCTCCGTTCCTCCAATTTTTCAAAGTAGGCCAGTAGACCTTGTTGCTATAAGGATTCACTTGCTAAATGCAAGTCCTCCGAGAACCATATTTATGTTTAACCTATACGAAGGAAAAATATCTGTTTTCCTTGAAACGCCAACATTGGTGAAAAATGCCCAAGAGAAAGAACGTCATTTGACTTTTTGTTTTATTGACTTTATTTTTCCCGAGCATACATTTTCACTTTGTTACATATGCGTTCTATATAAGAAAAAAATAAATAAAAAAATAAACAAAGACAATCTTTTTTTTTTAATAAGAAAAAAAACTCTGTGTGACTCGGTTTCTGAGGAAATCAAATTTTGCACACGAATGCGGAATTTCAAGTTTTTGTAAACGGGTTTGATTGTAGGTTAGTCCAAATTTTGATGGATTTTTGCACAAATGTTAATATCGTTTTTTACGGTCAAATCTTAAGCTATCATTCTTGTAATGGTAGTCGTGTATCAACCGTGTAAAATGATTTATTCCAAGTTTATCAGAAATGGCGCCTTTTTTCTGGTTTTTCTTGAATTTTTATGCTCGTTAAAAAAGTAATAGCCTTCAACTGAATCTTAGGTATCTTTATGCTTTTGTTTATTCTTCCTTATTGCAATATATTTTTTTTGGAGAACAAATGAAAATTTTATATATTTGAATGTCAATCCATGGAATTACTACAAGAAATGGAAAATGCTTGGAAGAGGCATAGGAGAACATTAGCGCAACTAGAATTCTGTTTTGGAGGATATAGATAGATAAATAGATAGATATTTTATTGTAACAAAAGCCACTTTGGGCCATGGCAAAAAACAAAAACACAAAATAATGGCACAAATAACAAATAACGCAAAATAATAGCCCATGATACTAACACAAATAACAAAAAATGGTGCACGATAATAACAATGAAAAAGCTTAACAGTTGCAAAATGAAAACAAACATAATGAGGCGCATAATACCATAAAACTAACATAATTACAGAATGCCGCACACATGACTGATAGGTTATAAATCTTTTAAAACTATATGGGAGGGTACAGTTATAGCCACTATATTCTATGACTCATATTGGGAGTCAAACAAGCAGTGCGGTACTTCTCTAAGGATTATATTATGTTCAAAAGTTAAATATTTGTATGTATGTTTCCAGAGCTATGAGGCCCCCCTTCCACCACTCCACAGGAAGGAACTCCTCTTCTACGCCATAACCGTAACTGCAATAAATTTTATATTATATATTTCTTACATCTTCTTGAAAGTATGCTTATCAAACAGTTCGTGGTAACGAACTGTAAAAGTAAGGAGTGACTTGGCCCAATAGTAACCGAAACTATAAAGAAAGAAATTTTGATAACAACCAATCCATGAAAAAGTTTGCTTTTTATGGTGATTCAAATATATAAAATTTATTAAGTTTAGTATTACCCATCAAAGGTTACGTGCCTGAGAAAATGTGTCCGATTTTCAAAAAATAGAGAGAGAATACCCTCAAAAAGTCAAGTGAAGAAAATCGCACCATCATATTCAGTATATCAGCGAACACTATTGTAGATGTTTCAAGCTTCTATCTACAAAAATGTGGAATTCTTTATTTTTTACCAGAAGACTGATCACGGATGCATGTTTTTTTTCCAGGGATGAATGTAAATTAAAAGTTCAAGTGATCAAAAAGATTGGAGCGCAACTAGTCTCTCTCCCCTTTCACGCCCCTTTCCCCCAAAGACTTCCTATCAAAATTTCGAGATAGTCATATTTTCAGCATAATTGAAACGTCCATTAACTATGCCTCTGGCGATGACATACCCCCCTTCCCCTTACGTAGCCCCTGGAGACAGGGCTGTAAGCTACACAATTTCTCCACTGTTCACACATAGTATTTGTTATAAGAAATATTCGGAATTTTTGGGGGAGGAGAATTATCTTCTGGGGGGGGGGGATTTTTCACGGTGAAAACTTCTAATAACTACACCTCTGGGTATGATATAACCCCCACAACCCATGGGGATAGGGCTGTAAGCTACGCAATTCCCCATTGATTACATATAGCACGTGTACTTGACAAATAAAAGATCTAAAGCCGAACTGGCCAGTCATGACAACACAAAGAGAGGAAAATCTCTTTTTGATTTATTGCCTATAGCATTTGTTATTGGGAAATATAAGGGCATTTGTTTTTTTTTGGGGGGGGGCGGGTATTTTCCAAGGGACAGCTTGCTATGGCGAGGAAAATTTCCGGAGGTATTTTGCTCGGGGGAGGGGTTTTATTCATTGAAAAACAGTCCAAAATTAAACAAAAAGACAATTTTTTTAACCGAAAGTAAAGAGCAATATTAAAACTTAAAACGAGTGGAAATTATTCCCTATATGAGGGGGAATGTTCCCTCCTCAATCCTCTGGTCTTTGTACTAAAGTTTGACTTCTTGCCACAATTCTTTAAGAATGACTCCTGAAATACAATTTGAATTGTGTTCAATTCGAATCTGAATGAGAAGTATTTTTAAAGAACTTTCAGACTTTAGCGTAAAGGTGAGGAATTGAGGAGGGGACAGAACCTCTCATATACGGAATAATTTCTGTTTGTGTTAGATTTTATGTTGCACCTCACTTTGAGTGGAAAAAACTTGTTCTTTTTATATCTAATCACTCTAAAAACGAACCGTGTGTGAGATATGAATTGCGACACATGCAAAGGGTTTCACGATCTCTTTTTTCCAAGAGTTTATGGCTCTGAGCTTACTTTTTTTTTGTCCCAGTTCCTGTCTACGGGTCTGTCATTGGTTAAGTGTATTTTTTCCCTCTGATTCAGCCGCTAGTGTACAGCAAGTGGCCTAGTGTGCAGTCCCTTGGATTCACGTGTGTCTGAACTATATTTATTATTTACTGAAAACAGTTTTTAATGGATGAAATAAAGGAACTTAAAAAGTCTTGCTCGGATTACAAAATCAATTTAGTTCACTTTATAAAAAAGAACTGGGCACTTAGAAAAATATACTAAAGGATGTATACTTAGGAATATGGTATAGTTTGTCTTAAATGAAATCTGCGGTTAGAAGAAAAGCAACAGTGAGAATCACAACGAGTCCCAAGAGAAAACAAATCCTATTAAACGGACGATTCTTTGATGCATTAACAAAAGGGAGGAGTTGAAATTACGCCAAAATTTCTTAATTCAATTGAAATTGCTGATTTGACACCTCATGACTTAAAACTAAAGAATAACGCGATGATTATGCTATTGCATAATTAGAGGATCAAATATATGCAAGCCTGCCGCATGCCGAGTGCCGGGATCATGGATATTTAGTTATTTTGATAGTCGATTTCTTAAACCTTAAATTCTCATATGATTTTGTGGTAGTAGTTTGTTTCTGTGCAACACACCCAATTAGACTGGTACTCTATATGTTAAGAACATTTTTCTTTACTTCGAGCATTTTGCAAATTAGTATTAATTTTATTGCAATAAATTCAACAATAGAACACAAATAAAATTAGAAGAAAGATATATTGTTGGCAAGGTAACAGTAGAATAACTTGTTTTCTTTGACTATGAATAGATCTATTGTAGGAACCTGAAGTCAGATTTTCGTATGCTCGGGGCCAGATTTTTTGATTAACTGGGTCTTTGAACACGTCAATTTTAATAGGTATTTGGTTACAAGCGGATAGGTTTATCTGGCGTAAGGTCTAGTTGACATAATCCTGATTAGAAGAAAATAACCGGTTGCTGCATGCATAAAGAAAGGATTTAAGGCAAGACTTTGCGTGTTGTTTGTTATGGAAGAAAAGTTTCATCTTCGTTATCTCTACTTATGTTACTGGTGCTTTCTGGTATTTCACCCTCCAGCCTGGATGAGTTGAGTTTACATCTGAGAAAGTATTTTTTCATGTATATTCTTGTTCAATGGTTTTATTTTCAAACCGTTACTTTTAAAAAAGCTGAATATGGGCTTGAACCAAGGCTCAATCTAAAAAAAAAAAAAATGATTCCACTTTAGAAATTTTTAAATAAAGACTTTTTTTAAATGTTAGCCTACAATTAAGGTTGAAAAACACTGGAATTTTTTTTTGTCAGGTATGAACTTGTTAATCTTAAATTAGAATAAGGTTTCGCTTTTTTCGGTGCTAAAAGTGTTCGTTTGCATCCCACAATAAGAAGGTCAGGATAAGAAACTATGGGTTGAACACTTTGGTCATTTTTGGCTGGGAATATGGCTCGTCTTCCTAGTCTTTAAGCACTTGATAGTGTTTTCGCCCAGGGACGGATCCAGGATTTTTTTTAGGGGGGGGGCAAAATAGGCTGATCCGATAAACTTGCGTTAGGAGCAAGTTTAATTAACGGAAACTTGCGTTAATTCAGTAAATTACACTACTTTAGACTACGTTACGGGGGGATCCCCCTCACCCCCTGGATCTGCCACTGTTTTCGCCCTCGATTCAGTAAGGGAATTTGAGATATGTATAGTAGTTGATAATTGACTTTGTTATCCCTATACTGAGAATTGTTGTTAAACTTCATAACTGCGCAAGCTACTTTCAATATCCTCTGAATATAAACTCAAGTAAGCTCCTATTCTTTTAAAACCTTGAATGTCTATTTTTAACCCTAACCCCAAATACTAAAAAAAAAAAAAAAATTCTCATCTCAAAATATGAATATGTGGAATTCTGTTAAATATTGATTATGGCAAGTAGTTTTCTGTAACTAAAACCTTTCCCTGAAATGAGTTGGACTCTTTGCGACTCGGAATCCTAATCGTGATTATGACGTAATCATTTAAATCGTGTTATGACGCAATTTTGAATTTCTTTAGTTCTTAAGAAGAAATAGGAATGATCAAATTTTATCAGAAAGTATTTCCAAGAAATGATTTTCTCCAGAAGGAGCTGGCATAAATGCACTATATCTGAGGGGGATACCTTAAAGGGGATAGTAATTGCATTGAGGAATAATAAATAGTTTCTGAGAAAAATCAGTTCTCTCATTTCTTCTTGGAAATAGAAAACGGTCAAAATTGATTTATAAACAAAAAAAAATATAAAATGTAAATTTTATTTATATAAAAGTATTTGTGTAAAGTATGTACTATAAAAGTATTAGGCATTTAATTACTTGTATTAAATACAAACAATATTAAAAAGTCCCAACTATAAAAAAAGAGTTACCCTTGTCAAAAGAAGCCAAAACTCTCAAAAGCTTGAAAAGAATCTGCTTTTTATGTTGGTTCAAAATAGGCAAAATTTTAAAATTTACCCTCGGACAAACACTGGCGTTAGAAAATTATATAATTTTAGAAAAAGTGAGAAAACCCAAAAATGATTTGCAATCTTAACGAAAATTACAGCATAAAGTTCACCACGTCTGAAGGGTATAGAACAGAGGGTTTAAGCTGATATCGACACAAAAACGACTTTTTTTTTATTTCAAGGTTGCTATCGAACACGGTTGGATCGTATCGAACCAGTGGCTGGTTCGACAGAAAGCTCGTTGAAACAGACATTTTAAATTCTAGTTCCAGTGCCCTTTCTAATTTGTACAAGAGATAAAGCCACAAAAAACTATTCCAAGGGGAGGGGCGTCAGGCTCCCTCTTAATTACAAAAAAAAATCTATTTATGCTGGTGAACAAATGTGCCGATATCTTCCGTTTTACTCGAAGCATTGTTATACAAATGTTAATCTTCAGTGTAAAGAGGGAAAGTTTTAAGGGGTGGGGGAGTCTCTCTCATAATTAGGATAACTCTGAATACGAGTTTAAAAAATAACAGAAATAAAAAAATATTTTTCTTCAAATGAAATTAAAAAGCGACATTAAAACTAAAAACAAACAAAAATTATTCTTTGTGTGAGGAAGACTGTCTCCCGCAACCCTCTGCTGTTTCTGGTAAAACAAAACTTTTTTTTCATAGAATGAATAGTCTAACACAAAAGCAATGTGACAGTTTTTTTTTTTTTTTTTTTTTTTTTTTTTTTTTTTTTTTTTTTTTTTTTTTATCACTATGCCTCGAGGACTAGAGGCTGTTTTTTTTGCTTTTGCCTTTAGAAATACAATTTTCAGGTCATATTTTTCGAAAGGCAACCGTTAAATAAAATTCATCCAACCTCCAACTGGCTATTTTGTACTCTTTCAGTAGAACTCTAGTAAATCTAGTAAATCGGGGGAAAAGGGATACACCTCCTCATCTACAGAATGAATTGTTTCGTTAATTTTTAATGTTGGTTCTGCTTCCATTTGGAAGAACTGTTTCTTTTTTTAATAAAACACAGTAAACGACCATAAAAACCACTTATGTTTTGTTTTCTTTAATTATCGTATATAAAATTTCTGGGTATTTTTTTTAATATACCCCCTATATGGATATAATTGCGATCTCCTTTACTTCCATTTGAAAAACTTGATTTTTATTTAATAAAATACAATAAACGACCATAAAACCTCGCATATCTTTTGTATTTTTCGTATACGAGTTCTTGTGACTTTTTTTTTAAATATATCTCTTATAGGAATTTGAAAATTCCAAAAGATTAATTACCACCTGCTATCCTTTTGTTACAAGAAAATGCAAATTCATTATTCGTTTCATAATTTATTGCAATAAGTCTTAATCGATATGACCAATACCTTCTTAAGTATTTGTCGTCTTTTTTCAAACAAGTTTTTTTTTGCGCTTGGACAAGAAGCTCTGCAACTCAAAACGGGTTGAATTTTATACTACCTCACAGTGACAGTACGTACCTAAGTGTCATTATTAACGCTAGTTTTTATTTTATTTTCAGTAGTTTTTTTGAAGCCGCAAGGCAAACCGCACTGTGTAAGATATTTAAAACTTTTTTGGGTCTGAGATTTTGACATAAATGTGGCTGAGAACGCGTGTCTCCTCGTAAATTTATAAAGATTATAGGCCTATGATAGTTTTAGTATAATAGGTATGGTTGATTTATGTTAATAGACCTTCTTGCTACTGTAGAGGTTTAGTATTGTCTTATAATTTAGAGAAAAGCGGTTTCCGTAGAAAGGGATAATGGTTTCAATGTTGGGGGTTAATTATTTGCCACCCAGATTTTCTTTGAGGTTGAATATAAATTCGTGATTTTTGATTTCTGAAAGGAAGTCACCTTTCGTGAAGGAATATGGCATATTGAAACAATTCGATTACTTCAAAAGGAGTTATGTGGCATCCATTGATTGGTTTATTCTGTTTTCTCTTGTTTTATTTGGTTCTCAATATAGATAGAAGTATCTGGTCATTTAAAATTGTGTTCTTTTTTCTCAATAACAAAAATTTGCCCTTAAATATATAAAAAACAAGACTCATTTTTTGGATTTTTCTCTTCTGTAAAATGCATGTTATGTAACTACCTTCTTTTGAATTACCCAGTTGAACTGTTGGATCAGGTTTGATATCTGTCATAGGTGATATCTTTCAAAAGTGATTCGGTGACTTACCATGATCCTGCTATGTTAGAAATGTTCCGAAAAAACTTTTTAAATTTCGAATTGACTTTCTGTGACTTGATATTCTCAAATTAAGTTTTACAGTTTTGTGGCTAAAGTTCCAAATCTTAATTGGAACCATATTTTTAGAGTAAGTGGAAACCTGACATCGTCAGTCCATCTGCTATAAAAATTCTACTTAAACATTTTTAGAAATATGTCAATAACTCAATTTAGTCAAACATGGTTTTTGCATAACGATACTAAATTGATATACCCCTCTTAATAAGTATATTTTTTCATATTTCAACAGGAAGCATTTCCTTCCTCCTTCTTCACGTCTTTCAAATAAATTTAAACCCATGGCGTAAATTTATTACTCATGATAAGACATGAAATCAATGATATTTTGGGAGCAATTTTTGTAGACTTGCTTGACATTTGTCTAAATTTGGCTTTTAGAAAAGAACACACGTCCTGTATATTTTGGTACCCGTCCTATGTAAAATTGTCAATCCATGCGTGTAATACCTCAATATAACCTCTTTACAAACCCGACTCCCACCTACACCCCCAAAAACTTAAGATGATGGGGTTTTTATATTCTATTTCCCATATATTGACCAATAAGAACAACAGCAACAAAACGAAGAAGAAGAATAAACATTAATTCCCATAAACAAGATTTCAGGGTACTTTGTCTTATAGCCACCACACTCAAAATATTGTATCGCGAAATATTAGCTTCGGGTCGGTGGGAAACTACATTGTAGCTATAAATTTAATTAAACATTCAGTTGGTATTTTGGTTAGGTTAGGTTAGTTTAGGTTACGCATTTAATATAATGCGGTCTGGGCGGTCCCTTCCATAATTCTTTGTTGTAGTTTTCATAATTTTGTTGATAAAGTATTATATTTTCATCATATTTTATTTTATTTCATTAGCATTAACCAAACTTCACTTCTCAACAGAACTTGAGTGTGGTGGCTATAAGACAGAAGTACCGATTTCAGTAATTGCTGTCTAGAATAATGTAAACGACCACACTTTTTCTTCTTTTCATCTCCAAAAAAGTCTAGGAATAAAAATCTGAGCATTTACCGAACATTTTTAGTGCAAAAAAAAGAAAAAAAAATCATTCGCTTATCTGTTTTTCTTTTTGGCGCTGAATTTATTCTTTATTCATGGGGATTCATTATATGAACAATTTTTCTTTTAATTTAGCTGGCATTTTTAGGAGTGACACCCCGCCTACTGGTCCAACACAAGCTAAATTATTTTTCAGCCTATTTTCTAAAGGATTAATTTATCTGATGTCTGTATTTAGACAGCTGCTCCTGGTATCACTTTTTTTCTCACATAGAAAAATCCTGGCACTGTTTTACTTAGCCGCTTAGCTGACCGAATCGCTGTTTAGATTTTTTAGACACTGCCAAAAAATGTATTTTTCGTTTTGGCGCTATTCTTTTGAGAGACCATTCGAAATTAAATTTTTCTTCCAATATTTCTTCTTTTCATTAATCAATTTTTTCTCTTAAATTAAAAAAAAAAGTTGCAGGTTAAAAATGTTCTTAGAGAATCTTTTGCGCAAGAATTTTTTTTCAAATTGCCACACCTATTAACAGGGGAAATTTTTCTCAGATTTCCGGAAGAAATACTAAAGAGATGCATTTTTGAATTGCTGTAACAAGTAACGGAACAAAAAAGAATACTTCTCCTTTTCATTAATTACTTTTTGTTAAGTGCCCTTAACAAATAGTTGAGAATTCAAAATCTTCTCCGATTGCCGTACGAAATAAAAACAAAAAAAATCTCTTGCCGGGGGAAGAAAATGGTATTTCTATTTTTCATGAATCATTTTTTATTCTCTGAACTTCAAAAATTTGTAATTCAATATTGACTTTGAAAATGGAGCGAAGTACAAGGAAGTTTTTATCTAGCTAAGTATTAACCATAACAGTTTGAAAAATAACTCTTCTCCAACTAGTCATACAGTTCGTGGTAATGAACTGTAAGTAAGGAGCAACCCGGCTCAATAGTAACCAAAACTCTAAAAAACGGAATTTTGATACCAGTAGATACATTAAAAGAATCGGATTAATTTCAAATATTTAAGTTTCATCAAGTTTAGTATTCCCATCAAAAGTTACGAGCCTGAAAAAATTTGCCGTATTTTCAAAAAAGGGGGAAACTCCCCCTAAAAGCGATAGAATCTTAATGAAAATCAAACCATCATATTCACTTCTCAGAGAACCCTACTGTAGAGGTTTCAAGCTCCTACCTGCAAAATGTGGAATTTTGCATTTTTTGCCAGATCTTTTTTTTTTTTTTTTTTTTTTTTTTTTTTTTTTTTTTTTTTTTTTTTTTTTTTTTTTTTTTTTTTTTTAAGGGGTAATCGTATCGATCCAGTGCTCACAAAATATCGTAAGAGGGCTCATTCGAACGGAAATTAAAAGTTCTAGTGCCCTTTTTAAGTGACCAAAAATTGGAGGGCAACTAGTCCCCCTCCGACGCTCATTTTTTCCCAAAATCACCCGATCAAAATTTTGAGATAACCATTTTGTTCGGCATAGTCAAAATCCTAATAAAAATGTCTTTGAGGATGACTTTATCCCCCAAAGTCCCCGGGGGAAGGGCTCCAAGTTATGAACTTTGCCCATTGTTTACATATAGTATCTGTTACTTGGAAGCACAGTATATAAATAATAGAGAGTATGATCGTTCCCTATCTCACCCGTTATAAAAACCCGGACCGAGGTGCGAGTTCTCCGGAGAACTTAGAAACATAAGCGACATTAGATCTTTTCACGGGTGGACAAGTCAGATTTCTCGTGAACGCGAAAGTTGGCTTCAACGTTGTAACACTAAATTTTAAAGAATCTAATTTCAAATTAATTATTCCAATACATATATGAAAATCGGTAATTAGAAGCATAATGTTATTATTAGATGTTTTTAGAAATTACAATTATGTTTCGAAGTCTCGAGTTGGTTTCAAAGGCGTTTTGAGAAATTTTCTGCCAAAATACGTGTTCCAGGGTAATTGGACCATTGATGGCAGATCAAATGAGAGGAGCTGTTTGTACGCGCCGATATATATATATATATATATATATATATATATATATATATATATATATATATATTATATATATATATATATATATATATATATATATATATATATATATATATATATATATATATAATATATATATATATATATATATATAATATATATATATATATATATATATATATATATATATATATATATATATATATATATATATATCTTATATATATATATATATATATATATATATATATATATATATATATATATATATATATATTAGAAGAAAAACAAAGATCTTCTATCAAATTTCGAATGAGATTTCTATGGCCCAAAAAAGACCATAAACGAGGAAAAAATTAAATGAAAATTAACGGAAATTAAAATGAAAACAAAATAAAATGGAAATTAAAGGGAACATTTTTCCTTACCAATAAAAAAAAAAGAAAAAAAAATAAG
Organism: Artemia sinica; assembly: GCA_027921565.1. Taxonomy (NCBI): domain Eukaryota; kingdom Metazoa; phylum Arthropoda; class Branchiopoda; order Anostraca; family Artemiidae; genus Artemia; species Artemia sinica. Next base: position 43,559,971 of record CM051263.1, on the reverse strand, counting down.
AAAAAGTTTTGACGCTCCATGGCACAATATTACTATCTAAAATCACAGACTATTGTGAAACCTAAAAGATAATCTGTGCTAAAACCGTTAGGTTGCCCCTTTGTGGTAAAACATTTTGTGGTAAATTTCAAATACTCCCGCCACTTCGTGGATTCCTCTCCACTATGAAATTTCGGCTATTTCCCTGTTGCAGTATTGATTAGAAGTTAACACTAGAAATTTCCTTATTTTCATAAATTTCATCAACCCCCGCCCCCTTTTTAGAAATCCTACATAGGCCATTCAGTTAAGTCCACTGTATATAAATAATAGATCAAGTCATAATTTGTATATAAATTAAGTCATACCTGTGAGATGGGACAGTTGCAAACCACTTCGCCGGCTCACCAAGTTTCTTTCTGCTTTCACAATTACGAATAATACAATTTCGAACCATTTTTCATTGATTGACGAATACATATTTACCCGCTAATGCAAGAGGAGGTGGGAGGAGCTGTTCGTACGCACCGAGAATGAAGCGCCAGAAATCATCAGCCTTAAACTTACTGTTATATTATCTTTATACAGTGCTTGGAAGTATGCAGACGTTTTCAGGAGGGATTTCTTCTGGTGGGGAGGGGGGTCGGAGGAGGAGGTTGCGTGGGAGGATCTTTCCATGGAGGATATTGTCATGGAGGAAGGGACATTTCTGGGGGCCGATGGATTTCCCAGCATTAATTAAAAAACGATCAGAAATTAAATAAAAAACAAGATTTTTCAACTGAATGTAAGGAGCAACATTAAAACGTAAAACGAACAGAAACTATTACGTATATGAGGGGTTCTCCCCCTAGTCAACACCTCGTTCTTTACGCCAAAGTTTTTTTTAGTACTTTTAAAAAAGCTATCTATTCTAATTAAACGGCCTTCGTGATTCAGGGGTCATTCTTAAAGAATTGGAACAAAATTCGAACTTTAGCGTAAAGAGCGAGGTATTGACTAGAGGGACTCTCATTTACGTAATAAAATATACGAATATAGAAGTTCGTTACGTAAGTTATTTTGTAAGTTACGTCAGATCAAAATTTCGAGAGAGCCATTTAGCCAAAAAAAAGTAAAATTAATATGCAAATTTTATTTTTTTATTCATGTAAGGTGAATCAAAATCAAAGCTGCATTAATGCAAAAACGTTCAGAAATTAAATAAAAGAAAACACTTCTTTTTAACTAAAAGTTAAGGAGTGACATTAAAACTTAAAACGAACAGAAATTATTCCGTATGTGGAAGGGGCAGTCCCCTCCTCAACGCCTTGCTCTTTACGCTAAAGTTTTTTTTATTGTTTTAACAAATAGAGTTGTGAGAAAGAGTCAAACTTTAGGGTAAAGAGCAATGCGTTGAGGAGGGGGACAGCCCCATTCTATATACGGAATAATTTCTGTTCGTTTTAAGTTTTAATGTCGCTCCTTACTTTCAGTTAAAAAAACTTTTTTTTTCATTTAATTAACAACAAAGGCAAGGGCTTTGCGTTGTAACATCACAGAAAAAGGTTCAGAATGACACATTAGTAGGCAATAATTTTTGTTTTACATTTTTGCCAGCAACACTCGTCTAAAACTTAAATTTTTGAAAATATTTAGTATATTTGAGTTACAGATCGTATGAAAAAAAGAGGAATGTATAGAAAGCTGAGAAGACAGTAAAAAATGAATTAATGAAAAGTTAAGTGAAGGCCGTGGATAAAGTTTCTGAAGATCTAGAAGATGCACCCAGACGGCATAATAGTAATATTTGTATTGGCATGCTAAAAAGTTGAGAGGCAATAATCACTCTGTACTTGTCCCAGTTAAAGATAGTATTGGGACCACAATTAGATTTAGAGAGCAAAAGATTTAGAGAGTAATGGGCAGAACATTTTGAGAATGTGCTAAATTGTCACAGAGTTATTGGAAATGATATAGAAAAGAATGAAAAATTTATGACCCTTTGGAAGTGAACTGAGATTTATTTTCCAAGGAAGAATTAGAGAGAGTACTAAAAGGATTACAAAATGATAAGGTCCCAGGTGCCGATAGTGTGGTAGATGATGGTGGTTGTACAGTTAGATATAATTTACTGAAGATTGTCAATATGATTTTTGAAAAAGGGGAAGTACGTAGCGACTTCAGGAAAACTTCAATTAAACCCCCTATAAGAAAAGTTATACGGATGAATGTGGTGATTCTAGAGGATTAACTTTGTTTCTGTTGGAAGCAAATTACTTAGTATGATGATACTTTTTAGACTTAGAGAGTTCCTGTACATAAAGTTTCAAGAGAAAAATGGCATGGTTTTAGAAAAGGGAGAGGATGCGTTGACCAAATTTCCGCTCTTACATTAATAATCGAGAAATGTATGCGTCTTCAGACCCATTTAGCCCTTATAGATTATGAGCAAGCGTTTGACTCAGCTGATAGAAGCCTATCCTTGCATGGTATACCAGAAAAATACATTATGCTGATTATTACTATATATAAAAATAACGTTGCTGCGGTTGATATTTGATTGACTTTGTCCTAAGGAGCACGACAAAGGCTATAGGGGAGCTTGGAATCAAAGCGGAAAGTTAAGCTCTCCAGTACTTAGATCATGCTGATGATTTGAGTGTCCGAGTTGAACATGTTTGTAAAATATTAATTAGATTTTTGGAGATTTTAAGAGTCTTGGGCGCAAGAATAGGTTTGAAAATTAATGTTAAGAAGGCTAATTCACTTTGACTGAGTAAACGTGGGGATGAAGAAGTGATTTTGGGCCACAAGAAGATCGATCAAGTGAATAGCTTCACTTGCCTAGGTAGCATTATCAGTAAAGACGGTGGATGCATTGAAGATGTTAAAAGTAAAATAATCGAGTCCCAGCGTATTTTTTCACAGTTGAAAAAAAGTTTGGAAGAATAGGAAGATAAGTCTGAGAACCAATATTAGAATGTTAGAAGCAACAGTGATGACAGTGGTCAAGTGTGGCTCTGAAATTTTGGTGCTCCGAAAAACAGAGGACGATTTGTTAGATATTTTTTAGAGGATTGTCTACGGATTATTTTGGGTATTCGTCTGATTGACCGTATTTCAAACAGTAAGCTGTACGAAAAACATGGTTGTATCCTGCTTTCTGCTGAGGCTATAATGAGAGAAAGATTGAGATGGATAGGACTCGTTCTGCGGATGAGAAGTGTTCTGCGTTCTGCGGAAAAGGATAAGGATTAGGAAGTTAAGATAATTGAGGAAGTGTTTGGTCTAAGTAGAAGGGAATAGTTTTTTGTGTCTTGGTGGGTAAGGATGTGTTATAAAAAAAAAAGGAGAGTTGAGAAAAAAATAGTGATTTAATAATAATAATAAAAAAGGAGAAAATAAAAAAAATAATAGTAAAAAAGGAGGATGACATATGGTCAAAAATCGCCCTTTTTGGCCAACTATTAAGGCAAAACGAAAAACAGGTCGTCCCTGAATAGTATTGGAGGAGGTCATTAGGTAGAGCTTTGTGAAAATTAATACTTTTCGTAAGCGTGTAAAGAGGGAGGCTTTGAATAGATTGGGATGGAGGAGATGCGTGCGTAGCTGTTTTAGCCTCTGGCGGCCTGGTGCTGGAGAGAGTTGTTAGTAGTAGTAGTAGTAGCTGAATATATATCTGAAAGAACAAATTCTACTATATTTTATTTCCGTATCATTTTTTTTTAGCTAGCTTATATCAGCAATATATTGCTAGTTGGACTAAAAAAAAGTTTAATTGCTTAAGAAACCTTTGTAATGAACCTTTTGTCTTGGTTTTAATGTAATATCAGGTTTTTTCTTGTTTCTACAGTTTTTGCGGAACGATTTCATTATTATTACTATATTATTTGTCTTCGGCGGAATGACATCTGGATGAGACTACTTGAAATTATGGTTAGTTGTTATGACTCTACTTCAAAATTAAGCTCAATTAAGTTCTTTGAAATTAGGCGAATAATTACCTTCAATTAAGGCTGGTTCTTATTTCAGTCATCAGGACCAGAAGTTGAAGCACAGAAAAACATATGGATTATTTTGGGCGAAACAACATAGTTAAAAAATGTTCGATGCCTTGATCGATTTGAACTTGTAGTAAAGAGCCAACCTGGTTTAGAACAGACCTGTTCTAACACCTGTGCTGGATGGGTACTTGCCCAGGACCTCACGATTGTAAGGTCTTCGTGCTAATAGGATAGGTTCATATTAAGCGATTTTTAATAAATGAATACCACTACTCAGCAGCCAAGACTAAGCAGTTTTTTTTAAGTTGGCAATTACCAAATTTTCTTGTTTTACCGTTGCAGTTATGCCAATTCACGAACATTTAAAGGGGGATGGGGCAAGAATTTCTTTGGTTTATTTTGATGAAGATACGAAAAATGTATTATCAAAACGGGGGGGGGGTTGATTTTTTCAAATAAAGATACAAAAATGATATTTTCGAAATCTATGGGGGGCCTATTATTCCCCCTCATTCCCCCATTGGTGCCGCTATTCCGTGCCCAAAGATTACCTATAACAGATTGCTAAGCGCCTATCACTTAACAGAGAAAGGAAAAAGCATCAGCGATCATAGTGTTCGAGAACGGAACTATGTTCTCAATGTTTTTCCTTTAATATATTTATAGATTGTGCTATATGATTTTTGTAAGCCTAGCAGATGCTGAAATTCAGAACTGCTGAAATTCAAACAAGGTTAAAACAAGAAAAGGAAATTTGGTTAGTTAGGATATTTTTCAAATGCAATTTTGTATGTTAAGTTCCAAAATGTTTTATATTTTCTAACGCCAATAATAATTCTTGCCCAAAGATTTTTAAACTCTCGAAAGAATTCCTGTGCAACCTTTTCAGGAAACTGAGATAGAACACAATTTTTTCAACCAAAACATCGCGTGAACGATGATGGAAGTGGCTTTTTTCGTCTTTGCTAAAAAAATTTCTAACAGAAAATTGTAAATGGAAAACGACTTTAGATTGTTTACATCTTACTATCTAGGAGGAGGAAAATGTTATAGATGGCACTCAAGTATTGAAGCGGCAGCTACTGTATGAAAGTGGTACTTCCCTTTTTGAAAGTTGAGGACGGGGGCTCTCAAATTGTTTATCTCCGTCTAAGATAGGGTCTTCTAATGGTTTTACAGGTCGACACTCCTTTGATTCTTAAATGCGATATTTCACTCCCTTTGGAGTAGGCCGCAAGATTTTTAATAAAATGGCCCTTGATAGTTGTACCATCCTGTATAGAAAACCTGTTGCGCCTCGGCATTCTTTTGTTACCCCCTCCCTCAGAGGCAGTGAGGCCCTGGTATTATATAATATTTTCCTTCTTCATCACTTATTACTTGGGCTAGGGTATGCTTTTATTGTTTTTGGATTTTTTTTATTCCCAAATTCGTGGCGCCAAATATGATTAAATATCTAATTTGCCACCAGTCTTTATGGAGGTTTTAGGTGGCTGCTGAGCCTTCTTTTGAAAGAGTCAACAGAGAAATTCTTCGGGATAACTTCCTCAGGAAGATTATTCCAGATCGAAGTGCAACGTCGAATGAAGCTGTTCTTCAAATACTCTTTTCTCTACATGCCAACCTCAAGATAATTGGACCGAGCTTTGTGCATTCGTGTCTGTCTTGTGGGCTGGAAAACGGGGTAATAATGTAAAAACGCTCTAGAGAAGGAGGTGAATTTATTTACTCGTAGAAAATAGCCATCGATGCTACATCAAACATCCAACAGACTGGAGAGAGTCGTGGGGACCAACTGAACCTGCCTATTAGTCCTATTCTGGATCTTTTGGAGTTATGCTAACAATGTCTTCGAAGCACCAGCACACAGCGAGCATTCATGCTTGGCTATGGGTCGGATGCATGACTTGTAAAGTGGAATAATCAAGCTGAGCGGTAGAAGGTTTTTGCGGCGAAGGTTGATCCCAGCTTTCTTACGCAGGAGGTTCGCACCTGATCAAAGGCCATCAAACAGAACGCCGAAAAGAGGGACCCGTCAGGAAAAGAAGACCAGGAACTAGTGGGGTCTCGTGGCTTCGAGATCTCCCAAGGGATTGTCTAATATGGTCCAATGCAGGCTTTACCAATCTTTTGAAATAAGCACCACCATTATACCTACATATTGTAGTGTCTAATATAACCTCCAAATATAGCCTGTACCCAGTAACCGACTACTATCACATAGAAATCAAGCACCGTACCTTTAAGGGTTAAGAATACCTTTGACTAAGATTCCCTGATTTAGGCAGGATTGCCGGTGTGCATGTTGATTTAAGTTTAATTCTTATGATGCTTTCATTTTCTCTTTAGGGGTATTTTCCTCCATTATTCCGATTCTTCTTTTTACTTTAAATTTACTAGCAGAAATCCGAGAATTATACGGGAAATCTAACATATGTTGGTAAAATCGTAGAAATACTACGTTTTAATGAAGGGCCTGGTTGACCGCGCTCACTCCCTTGCGTACATACCTGCCTTGAACTTCTTATTTAAATTAGATTTATTAATCTTCTTGTTATCATCTTTGGTTAATTTATCTGTAAATTATTTTAGGGATTTTCTTTTTAAATTTTTACTCGCGCTCCAGCCAAAATGATAAGAGCCTGATTGTGATAAGCTAGTACATGTATTAGCATTTTAGCCGTAATCTCATGTCAAATAAAATATAAGTACTTTATTGTTTCTGTCATTCCTACAAGGCACACATTTATATATAGAAATAATGATGATGGGTGCATGGGCACCGAAAGGGGAGGAAGCATGGGGGAAATGTCACCCTGGGAAGCAAGAAGACATTAAAAATAGGTAAAAGTAGGAAAATGAGAAAGATTTCCATTTAAATGCTGGTAAAACGGAAGCCCCCTGTGGCAACCTGCCCCTCCCTCATTGGTAATTTCCTGGAACCGGTCAAGAATGGGTAGCACAAGTTTCCGTATTCTAAAATTAATTCTATGCTGGGAAAAGGTGTTTGTCATAAGCTGATAAAACCATCCTATTAACCTTGGTTACATCGACGCACAAGTATTTCCTCTGGTGGGAGATAGTCTGCGGCAATGCTCATAGATGGGTAGCTCAATGCTCAAAGATTTGAAAAAAAAAACTTCTTTGCCAAGAAAATGTCACACTTTTCAGAATACTAATTATATCTCTTACTAAGCATATTTGATATACCAGCAGAGTGAAGGGGGGGGGGGTGTCTGCCCCTCTCCCTGCTGGCGAAAATTTACTGAGAGACTTATGACACTCGTGTTTACGGAGATCGGTGGCCTAACATGCAGAATAGTAAGTTTCAACAAAGGGTCATCTTCTTTCGTTATAAGGGTCTTCTTTATAAGGTTTTCTTCGTTATTAAAGGGTCTTCTTTTCGTTATAAAGAAAAAAGAAAAAGAGCCATCGTAACGCAAACACTATTCAGGAGATGGGAAACCCCATGTCCGAGAAAATGGATTGACAACTGTGGTCACTACTTCCTGTTTAACATTATAATTATCTGTCTTGTCGACAGAGTAAAAATGATATTATCAGCAAAATTTACTTCAAGGTATACAAGAGTTTCTTTCTTAAAATAAAATTTAGTACGGCCAAGTTTTTTGCAGGTGGAAACCTGCCTTCCATGGATGACAACCGAATGGAAGTTACACCAGGTGTGGGGTCGCACATGGTTCATTCAATTTTTGGAAATCCTAGGTCCAATTCCAGCAGTTCCTCAATATCACCTCCTGCTGCAACCCCTTCGGGAATGCTCATCGTTCCTCAAGTTGTTCAAGCCGCTAAAATGAACCATCAATTACAACAAAGTCATGTAAATGGAACGACTAGGAAATACCAATGTAAGATGTGTCCTCAGGTAGGTTTTTTTTTTAGTTTATGAGTATAACTGTTCTAGACTGCAGGAAGTTTTACTTTGTAATATCGTTTCTAATGCAGGGACGTCATTTGAGGGAATTGAGAAAACTTCCCAACAATCAGGTATAAAAAAAAAGTTGTTCTGTCTTAGCCCTCACTAGGTAAATCTCTAGTGCCTGCTCCCTTCAACCCTCCTTTGCCGAATGTTTTGCAAACTCCGCAATGGACTTTCAGTTAAAATTTACGCTATCTGGTTTTTAAAAAGATAGATGGCACTGAAGCATTATGTAGGAGAATGAATGTTTCGCCATAGTCTGGATTCGAAAAATGGACCTTACTGAAAAAGTATTTACGGTTACTTTTGAACGCGGCTGTAGATGAAATACCAAGAAAAGCCATAATAAATAAGAATTCATGTTTAAAATAATATTGCATCCACTGTGCCTTTGCAATTTTCCTAGCTAAAAGCGCGAGAAACTTGGGTATTTGAAGTTACATGCTTATTATTTGTCGAGACATCAATTAAATATATTCAAGTGCAGCGCTGTGATCTGATTAACACCCAATAGACTATCATTGTTAGTTACGAAACTTTTATTGTTAATTTATTAGATAAACTACAAAATTTACGTGTAAAACTAAAAAAAAAAAAAAATAAATAGATCTAGCTGTCCTGAGATATGAAATTTCTTTTTTGTTGTAAGTAGCCTACTTGTATTTTTAAATTATCATTATTAAGGATATCTATTTCTAAAAAAAAACTATATTAACTTTATTCATTTATTATTCTTGCCATTGAATCATGTTATTACCAGCTTTGGTGTATACTCTAGAACGATTGGAGAAAGTAATTTTGAAAGATCCGAGAAGACATCCCCTCTAAACCTGGCATGGCTCAATCAATCAATTTTTAATTGATTAGTCAGTCTTTTAAATCAATTAAAGCATCAAAAACTATTGGAATCTATTTATTTGTGATACAAGCACACAGTTATAAGCATTAGCTGAATGTTGCTTTTTCTTCTTTATCTCCTTATTTTTATAACTATTTCTTGTGTTAGAAATAGCGATGCGCGCTTATTAAAAGAGACTAAGAAATCTTATTAAGATAAGTTATTATTGTTCTGCCTAAGCATATGTCTACCTAAAGAATAAAAGGGCATCAACTTCCACTTGGAGTGTTATTTTTGGACCATTAGTTTTCCTCCTCTTATATTTACGGAGACTATGTACACTGAATGGGACGCTGAGATTCGGGTGCCACATTGGGCGTTTGTTGCTGATCTTGCATTTTCATTTGGTCGCCTTGGCCTCTACACGTCGGAAAACTCTTTTAGTTAAATAAGTGATGTATTTTTTTCAGTGGAGTAGTGTAGAAACCATCAATGCTAATATTATTGTTTTCGCTTCAATGTTGAATGTTTGGTTGTGTTTTGATTCTCTCGACACTTTAATCTGAAGCCTGATCTCTGGTAGACACATGCTAGATTCTTTTTTTTTACATGGTGTTGGTGCAATATTTTGGAAATGCGACTTCAAGGCTGGTTTTCAAGCCTCTTTTTTAAATTTAAGAAAGAAAAAAGAATTAATTGTTTTCCTTTCTTGTCTATTATCTTTCAGCGTATTGTTTTGTATTGTCTCTGGTTCAAAGTGTGAGCTTTGAGGATCCATTTCTTTTTTTTTCTTTTTTTCTACGAGATTTTATGACTTGGTGACCATAGTCACACGTGTTTAACCCTTGGGAGGGGATTATCTGAGGGGATTATCTTTGTCCTCGATATATGAAAGGCTGAAAAAAGTTAATTATTAGGTAACTATGTTTGATTTTTCAGGGGGGGGGGAAATAAAATGATAGGAAAAAGAAATAAATAGAAAAATACTAGTCGAAAGTATTTTGTTCGTCTTCTGAGCCATCCCCGCTTTGGATAATGAGAAGAGAATTTTCCTTCCCCTGGGATTAGTCTGAAAAACCCCCTTTCCCTATCTACCTATGTGTGTGATAACCCAAGTCTTTGGTGCAAGACTTTTGAACATTTTTTTGTGTTTTCTGTACATTTTCTCTCCCCCCCCTCCTTAAAATGGATTTAATTTGGAGTCCTCTTTCGTCTAAAAATTAAGCTAACGCTTAACAGCGGTGTTTGAATTTTATTCCGCCTTTTACAAGTTTGAATTTGTCTCTAAGGAAGAGAGAAACAATTTTCCTTATGTCGGTGATATATTGATAGCTTTTAATTTACGGGAGTCTCCTGACCTTTTGATATTTTATACCGCCATCAAAAAATTGTTTTTAGTTCTAAGCTTTGTGAACTCCCTGTTACCTTCTCTGAATCTAAGTCTTGTTCATAGTCAATTAAAGTAACTAAATAGCTTTTCTAAATTAACACAAGGTGTAAGAGGAAGACTGGTTGCCATGACGTGGGCAGATAAAGAATTTTCTTAAATGTTTGGCAACTTGTTGAGAGACGGCTAAGGCAGAAGGTTCAAACAGGATAAGATGAAGTAGGAGGATTTGGTAGTTTCTAGTCTTTCTCATTTAAATTAACGCCTCTACGAGTTACTAATAGCCGTACAAGTCTTGAACTGCGAAAGCTTAAACTTTTTCTGGGGGGGGGGGTGTACTTTTTCTTGTAATTTGGTTGACTATTTTCTGTTAATATGGCCTATGAGAACTATTCAAAATCTTTGCCTCATTCATGGTGCCGTGTGTATGTTTTCTGCTATATAAACACGTTTTGTGCGTCTTCTACAAAGCTTCAAACTTTTATTTAGTAGGTAGCGCTTTTCTATAGTTTTTTAAAATAAATTTGCAAATGAAATTTAGGAGAATATACGATTCATCTGATAAATTGATCGATCCAAAATCATAACCTGGACAAAGGATCCATTTAGAAGGAGCAGTAGCCTAGTAGGGGGCATAACCTCCCTTCTTTCTAACCAATCTTAAAGCTATGGAATAAGGCTGTTTCATAAAAAATGGGGCGATTTTAGGAGAGGAGTTTACCCGCGGGGGGGGGGGGGGGTCACGAGAGCCAGTATTTATTTTAGGATGATAAGACTGCAGGAGAACGTTTTTCAAGCCCTATTGGGATATTTTTTTTCAAGTTTTTTCCTTTTTAGCTCTCTTGGCTTTGTGTTAATAGTGGTGTCGTGTAACTGGACCCCCTTGTAACTGAACCCCGTTCAACTAAACCCTGTTTAACCCAACCCTCATTTAACTTGAACCCCGTTTAACTCAATCTCCGTGCGAATCAACCTCTATGCAACTCATCCCTCATTCAATTCAACCATCACTTAACTCAACCCAATTTAATCCAACCCCCATGCAACTCAAACCGCGTTTAACTCAACCTCCATGCAACTCAACGACATTTTAAAACAACCCTTGTTCAACTCAACTCCCGTACAATTCAACCCTTATTTAACTGAATCTTTATGCAATCCAACCTCCGATTAACCCAATCCTATTTGACTCAGCCCCTATTCAACCCTATTGCTGAAACCATGAAGATAAAATATGGCCGGGCCCGGAGCATAATAAACCTTGCTAATTTCAAATATGTATACAGAAGGAAAATTGTTGTTGTTTAGAGACGAGGAAGAAGAATAGTTTTGCATTGAAGCAGCATAAAAAAAACAACACTTACATAAGAATCACATAAAGACCATTTCATTTGATAAAACTTTTACCACTTTCGACAAAAGGGGCTGAATTACATTTTCTAGGTATAAAAAGGATAAAGATCCTCTAGAGCACAGACACTGCTGACACATAGGGTGTCGGCCCATAGGGTGAATGGGGCTGATTTTATGGGGGGGTTGGGGGTGGAGTCAAATAGGGTTGGGTTAAACGGAGTTTGGATTGAATGAAGATTAAGTTAAATGAGGGTTGAATTGCACGGGCGATTGAGTTGAGTGGGGGGGGGGAGGGGGTTAAAATCAAAAGGCACTATGTTCATCCAGTTTATCAAAAAGATGGATTTGCAATATAGACAGAGGGTCTTAAGTTGCACCTTTCAGGATATGTTGAGGGAGATCTTTTAAAGTGGCTGAAGGGCTGCCAGTTCCCCTCCTATGCCCTTTTTAACTCTCCAAATCATTCGATCACAATTTTGGAATAGCCGTCTTGTTCAAAATAGTCCAAAGGTCAAATAACTATGCCTATTGGGATGGCATGACACTCCACAGCTTTGGGAGGAATGCAGAACACAATCAAAACATACTATGTGAATGCTAGCTATCAAAAGGGTGTATCAGTAATATCTTAAGAACGCTAAGGGTATTAAGTTGAAACTTACAGGTTATATTGAGGGAATGTTGAAACATGGCCCTTCCTTTGCTACCACATGGCCCCTTCCGTGGCTACAAGGCCCTTCCTTTGCCATTTTTAGATACCTCTTCCCTCAACACTGATAAAAATTTTGGAAAGCATTTTTGTTCAAAACAGATAAAAGGCCTAGTAATTATACCTCTGGGGATGTAATGCCCCTCAAAGCCCCCAGGGAAATATTTGTAAATTACACAATTTATCCTTTTTTAATTGCATTGTTTATCGTTATGGAATGTTTGCTTCTGAGTATGTTCGAAAAGGTTATATTAAGGGCAAACCTTGAGGAACGTTGAGGGGTATGTATAACTAAGTCAAAAGATACTATGTGCATCCAGTTTTGCAAAAAGGTTCATCTGCAATATAAGTTTTAACTTTAAGGAAGGTGGAGAACACTCCTTCATAATGGCTGATGCGAAATTATACCTCGTCAACTTGGTTATTACTAGGACGCTAGGACACCCCTTCCCCTCAGTACTAATAATAAAGGCGTAGACCAAAAATATACGTGGGAACGAAGAAGGATTAGACAAGAAGTCCCAGAAACTTACAAGATGTTTACCTGAAGGTTCAATGAGGCTAAAAAAATTAGGCCATTGAAACGTAATACTTACGTATCTTACCCCCCCCCCCCTACACAAAGACCAACTGCCCCTCCTTAATAAAACATCACTGTATTGTGAAGCAAATCGCTTCAGTGAAATAAATCAATACAAACGCCAGAAATATTTTTGTACAATAAGAAGGGAGGTGTCACCTCGCAGCACCCTTGTGGACATTATCTACATTTTTCCACAGAAAAATCCTGCCAGACACTTTGGTCCCCGCTAAAAATTTTCACCGGATAATTCCTCCGTAACATTTTCTCCCTGTGCAAAAAATATGCATCCGAAGGCCCACACAAGCCAAGTTTCTTGGGCCAAATAATTTTTCTTTACGTTTGTAATAGAGTTTAGCATTAATAAAATGATTGATTGATTGAAAAATAATAAAATGATTGAAGAGGAAGAAAGACAAATAAAAAGAATTCTATAGACGAATTCACGGAAATTTCTCCCAGAATATTTCCTCCCACTGGAAATTCTCCCCCAGGAAATCCCACTCGCAGGAAATCCATCCCTCCATCCATGATCTTTAAATAACGACAAAGACCACACTTTTCATCATAAAGCATCAATATTGGGACTGATTTAATTTTTCAATTTCAGTTTTAAAGATCTCATTTTATTGCAAGCTTTATTGCATTTATAAGCGTAGTTTATTGAGGACGGCTCTTGGGGTCAGCGTTGTGACTCTGTAAGCTCTGCCAAAGTCGACCCAACTTCAAATTGGTACCTGGAGAAATCTGGGGGGGGGGAAACATGGGAAGTGTCGGATGCTTTGCCCCCAACCACGTATTGCACCCCCGGCATAAGGGAGTGAATCAGGAGATCGGCACCTGCGCTAAGTGGACCATTGGTCAGAATACGAAAAAGTTTAAGTAAGAGATTTACTAGTGCTAGTTTGATTCAATCAGATGTTTCATAGAATCTTCAGATTTTGCTGGAAATTTTTATGAAAAATTACAATAACCGTATCGAATTGTATCGATAGAAATCAATACAATGACGGCTCATCATTCACAACCCGCTCAATCTTTAGTTACACATGGTCGATTCTTCACCCAGCTGAGAGTACTGAAGGACCGTTCAGTTGAGAAGTTGATAACTGGCACAGTGGTTGGCTCTTGATATTTTTTCCGTATGCCAGGCAGGAGCTGTCAGTGGCGTGACTCTGTAAGCTCAGCCAGAGTCGACCCAGCTTTAAATGGGTACCTGGATAAAACCTGGGGAAGGTAAACAGGAAGGGTGTGTGAAAGCATGGGATGGATGGCCCCCAACCCCTCATTGCACGTCCTGGCTGAAGGGCCAAGAAACGGAGATGAGCACCGTCGGTAGGGACTGTGAAGTCCAATGCCGTATTGTTTTCCTTTTTTACCTTTACCAGGCAGGAGCTGAACATGGCCAAGCAAGTCCTCAAATTTGATCTTGCCTGGAAGAAAGCCTCACAGTTGGGTTTGATCTTTCCAATAACTGGCCCAAATATTTGTTTATACATTTGGATTACCTATTCGGGAAAATGCTTTTATACAAGTAATTGCATTTCTGAAATCACCATTCAATTTACGATTTTATTGAGATGAAAATTTAGGAGGCTGTTGGTGGGTTCTTTTTTTCATCTGTGAAGCTGGTCCGAAGGGATGAAACAAGAAGGAAGTTCAACTTTTAGCTCATAAGTTCTTTTTTCACATTCAATGAACAGCCACTCAAAAACTTGCTTACAGAGTCACGCCACTGACAGCTCCTGCCTGGCATACGGAAAAAATATCAAGAGCCAACCACTCTGCCAGTTATCAACTTCTCAACTGAACGGTCCTTCAGTACTCTCAGCTGGGTGAAGAATCGACCATGTGTAACTAAAGATTGAGCGGGTTGTGAATGATGAGCCGTCATTGTATTGATTTCTATCGATACAATTCGATACGGTTATTGTAATTTTTCATAAAATTTTCCAGCAAAACGTGAAGATTCTATCAAACATCTGATTGAATCAAACTAGCACTAGTAAATCTCTTACTTAAACTTTTTCGGATTCTGACCAATGGTCCACTTAGCGCAGGTGCCGATCTCCTGATTCACTCCCTTATGCCGGGGGTGCAATACGTGGTTGGGGGCAAAGCATCCGACACTTCCCATGTCTCCCCCCCCCCAGATTTCTCCAGGTACCAATTTGAATTTGGGTCGACTTTGGCAGAGCTTACAGAGTCACAACGCTGACCCCTGTTCTAAACAAAGTAATCATCGACACCAGGACTCAAACCCCTGTCCTAACGGACACAGGATCTTAAATCTAACGTACCAACCACTCGGCTAATAAGTTTCGGTGTTAATAAAATTTCATTGTTAGTGGGCCTTAGATAAATTTCGAGCAACATAATAAAACAAAATATGGACATATGTATGATATACAAAATTATAATCTATTCCCAGCCTTTAATCTTGTTTGGCCATACATGTGGTTGATGTGATGGCTCTTTCAATGCTCCCACCTCCAAGCTTAAAAATTTATTTTTATGTCACTTATTTGATTTTAATACCTTGTTTCCAAACAGTTAAATAATAAAAAAAAACTTCCTTGCTATTTTATTTTGGAGAAACTACGCTTGCAACGGTTACGTCACAATTCGACAAATTGCTTCAAACGAGCGGCTTTAAGCAAGTTGAACTGTTGACATATCGCTGCCCCCCTTGTAAATACGAACATCTCCAACATTTTCATTATTTCAATGGAGAGCCAAAAACTCCAGCCAAAAAATGTTGCTTTACTATGTGCATACTACATAACAATATGTAAGTTTTTCTTTTATTTGAAGAAAAAGGAAGAGAGTGGGAGAAGGAGAGAGACAAAGAGGGGAGAGAGTCTGAAGGAGATAGAGAGAGGAGGGTTAATCACAGCTAATCATCAACAAACATCCTGGATTTTACTCCATTTTCTGGTTGGGGACCGCTCTTAATCGCTCCCAGGCCACTGACATTTTAAAGGCTTTATCGTATCCTTCCAGATCTTTCTCTTTCCGTTGGTATCAGCCGTAAGGTACAGTTGTTAACCCGATATCTGCTTCTTCCCTTTTACCTAATTTGCAATTATATCCCCGGATATTATTTCTTGGCTCAATGTCGATTTCCCTGGAAGCTTTTCCATGCTAAGCCCTATCGTTAATTACAATATGAAAGGTAATGTTTGAGACATTATGTGGTGTTGCATTTACTGGCCAATTCGGATACTTCTGGTTCATTCCATGTGAATGAGTTTTTGTTGCACATTTATTCTTTGCTGTGAGATTAGACTATGAATTTAGTCAAAAAGCATTTTTTTTCCTTGGGCTGATCCGACGAACAAATCTGAGGCAATTGTGTCCAATTTGTCTTTTATCACCTTCGACTTAGATTTTTCTTTCTTTCTTGAATGTATCTCTTTCGAGCGATTTTATCGAACTGTTTTGATTTTGAAATCTGTACACCCCTATTTATGAGAGCAACAGATTACTGAAAATCTTCCTAGAATTTCTTTGGGTACGGTAGTTGTTTTTACCTGCTACTAAAACAATTTTTTTTTTTACAATAATAATTATTCTGTCAGCTAGATTTGTTGAAATATTTTTTGTTTCAAAAGCCGTAAGTGTTTTTTTTCTATCGAAATAAGTTCCATACTATCGGAACCTTGGAAGCATGCAGTTTGCTTTAGAAATACTAGATGATTTTCAAGTTAAACAAAGTCATCTCTAAAACACCATTAAAAAAATTCAAATGAATTTACTGAAAAAAATGTGCATGATATTTATTCCTTAAAATCTTAATTAATTTTTGATTTCTTAAAGTTATAAAAGTGAAGACATTTAAAAGAATTTTTTTCAGTAAGGTACAAATTATATTCTGGCTTTTATGAAGCGTGTGGTTTAGAACCCTACTCATATTAATTTCTGCTCGTTTTGAGTTTGACTCTGTTATTTATTTTAATTTCTGTTTGTTTTGGGTTTCATTTATTTATTCATACTGATGTGTGGTAGTTGTACGCTTGATAGATTATTTGATTCTATTTTTGTTCATTTTTGGTTTACTGGAGTTCTTTACTTTTGTTTGAAAAACTTATTTTGTGGAAAAAGTTTTTTTCGACTAATTTCTGTTCGTTTATATTGACATAGTCTTTTTCAGGGAGGAAGACTGAGCCTCTTCTAAAGTTAAACGACCATCCCTTGCATAAAAACCTTAAATACCCCCTGGGCATAACTTACAACCCTTGCCCCAAATCTCTGGGGTTTGTTTCAACCCCAAAAGCCTTGTTATATGATATTTAGACTATTTTGAATAGATTGACTATCTAAAAATTTCTATCAGATGCATTTTGGGACAATACGACGTGTTTAGGGGGGAGGGGTGTAGCTGTCCTCCGATCACTTTGACTCTTAAAAAGAGCACTAGAGCGTCTGATTACCAATCCAATGAGCCCCCTCTGAAGTTTATATGACCACGCTTTCTATAAAAAACCTTATATGTCCCCAGAGCATAACTTGCAACCCTTGCCCTGAGGGCTATGGAGATTTTTTATCCTCAAAAACATAATTTCCAGACCTTTTTGATACGCTGGACAAAATGGCTATCTGAAAATTTTGATTGTAAGTGTTTGGGGAAATCATGGTCATGGGGGCATTTGCCCTCTGGTCACTTTCGACTAATAAAAAAGGCACTAGTCCTCTCAATTTCCAATCGGATGAGCCCTTTTTGAAGCTTCTACGACAAAACTTTCCATAAAAACCTTATAGGGGATAACTTAGGACCCTTGTCCTGAGGGCTATGGGGGAAGGGTTGTCATCCTCAAAGACATAATTTCCAGACCTTTCAACTACGTTGAACAAAATGGCCACATCAAAATAATGATCTAAAATGTTTGGGGTAATGAGTAGAGATGCCTTATTGAATACAAGGGGGAGTCCATATATGGGCATAGAACCACGTGGTTTATGGACTTTGTCAGTGAGAATGAAAAAACAGGAATTTTCTCACTTGAAAAACCAGGAATTTTGTCTGTTTTATGGACTTTGTCAGTGAGAATGAAAAAACAGAAAGTTTGTCACATTTATGTCTGTTTTCATGGATGGTTATGTGTGTTGATTATTTGATGGTTTTATGGATTTTGTCAGTGAGAATGGAAAAACAGGAACTTTGACACTTCCTTCTTGTTGTTGTTCAAGCCAGATGTTACGAGTTTCCGGGAAACAGTATTTGTTATTGTTGTTTCCAAGCCAAATGTTACGAGTTCCCGGGAAACAGTTAATTAATGTCTGACAGATGACGTCAAGTTAATTAATGTCTTTACATTTCCAAAGAGAATTGTCTAGGAGAAACAGTTAGATCACACATGATGTCATGATTGATTGATTGACACGAAAGGGGAATTAATTTGTTGTTCTAAAGAGAATTGATTCACGAAAGGGAAATTAATTTGTTGTTTCTAACAAGAGAATCGTTTCCGAGCAGACGTTTTGATCTTAGCGTGCGAAAAGGTTTCCAAATAATTTGAAATAAGCCAGCGCAGGGATGCCAAACAAATGGAACATGCTGAAATTCCGTTTAGGGATAATTTTGGCGAAACCGTTTTAGCTATTTTATGGAATTATTTCGGCGAAACAGCTAGAGACATTATAAAATATGATTTTAGAAGAGATTTTGGAAGAGAATTTGAGTGTGGTCGTTATAATACACAAGTTTCAATTGGACAGTGTTGTGAGGTCCTCTACCCCAACCCCAAAGGTTCCGATCCCCCTACCACAACCCCGAAGGAAGCCAGCGGTCCTCAAAGGTTCTCTGGGCTTCCAAAGGACCCCTCCCCCCGGACCCCCAAAGACCCTCACCCAGTCCCCAAAGGTCCCCAGGCACCCAAAGGGCCCCAGACCCTAAAAAGGCCATACCCGAGCCCCAAAGGTCCTCCCCGGTCCCCAAAGGTCCACCAGACCCCCAAAAGCCCTCCCCGGTCCCCAAAGGTCCACCAGAACCCCAAAAGCCCTCCCCCGGTCCCCAAAGGCCCTCCCCCGGTCCCCAAAGGCCCTCCCCCGGTCCCCAAAGGCCCTCCCCGGGCTCCCAGGGCTCCCAAAGGGCCCCGATTACTCTACCCCAACCCAAAGGGCCCCGATTGCTCTACCCCAACCCCAAAGGCTTCTCATACCCCACCCCAACCCCGAAGGAAGCCGTCGGTCCTCAAAGGCCCCCTAAGCTCTCAAAGGGCCACCGGAGCCCCCAAAGGCCCACCCAGACCCCCAAAGGCCATCCCCGGGTCCCCCAAAGGCACATCGAGCTCCCGAAGGACCAACGGGATCCCAAAGGCCCTCCACCGGTCCCCAAATGTCCCCCAGGCCCTCAACTGCCCTCCCTGTGCCCCGAAGGAAGCCCCCCGGTCCCCAAAGGCCCCCCAAGCTCTCAAAGGGCCACCGGAGCCCCCAAAGGCACACCCAGACCCCCAAAGGCCATCCCCGGGCCCCCCAAAGGCCCATCGAGCTCCCGAAGGACCAACTTGATCCCAAAGGCCCTCCACCGGTCCCCAAATGTCCCCCAAGCCCTCAACTGCCCTCCCTGTGCCCCAAAGGCCCTCCCTGTGCCCCAAAGGCCCTCCCTGTGCCCCAAAGGCCCTCCCCCGGCCCCCCAAAGGCCCCCAAGGTCTCAAAGGGCCTCCGGAGCCCCCAAAGGCCCACCCAGACCCCCAAAGGCAATCCCCGGGCCACCCGAAGGACCTCCCCAGGCTTCCAAAGGCCCTCCCTCGGTCCCCAAAGGTCCCCCAGGCTCCCAACTGGCCCCCCGGACCCCCAAAGGCCTTCCCCCGGCACCCAAAGGTCCACCGGACTCCCAAAGGACCAATCGGCGCTCAAGGGCCCCCAGACCCCAACGGCTCTCCCCGGGCTCCCAAAGGACCACCCAGCCCGTGCTTTAGTTTTAGTTAAAAGTATAGAATGTTTTAGCTTAGAGTCTTAACTTAGAGTTTTTGTTGAAGTTCTAGTTTAGTTTAATTTTAGTTAAGAGTTTGATGTTTTACCTTTGAATTTCAGTTGGATTTTTAGTTAGTTTAGTAGTTTGGTGTTTTAGCTTAGAGTCCTAGCTTAGAGTTTAAGTTAGAGTTGAAGTTTATTTTAGTATTAGTTAAGAGCTTAGAGTTTTTAGCTTAGAGTCTTAGCTTAGAGTTTTTTTTTTGTTAGAGTTCTAGTTTAGTTTAATTTTAGTTAAGAGTTTGATGTTTTACCTTTGAGTTTCAGTTAGAGTTCTAGTTTAGTTTAGTTTTAGTTAAGAGTTTAGAGTTTTTAGCTTAGAGTCATAGCTTAGAGTTTTTGTTGAAGTTCTAGTTTAGTTTAGTTTTAGTTAATAGTTTAGAGTTTTAGCTTAGAGTCTTAGCTTAGAGTTTTTTGTTGAAGTTCTAGCTTAGTTAAGAGTTTGATGTCTTACCTTTGAGTTTCAGTTAGAGTTCTAGTTTAGTTTAGTTTTAGTTAAGAGTTTAGAGTTTTTAGCTTAGAGTCATAGCTTAGAGTTTTTGTTGAAGTTCTAGTTTAGTTTAGTTTTAGTTAATAGTTTAGAGTTTTAGCTTAGAGTCTTAGCTTAGAGTTTTTTGTTGAAGTTCTAGCTTAGTTAAGAGTTTGATGTCTTACCTTTGAGTTTCAGTTAGAGTTCTAGTTTAGTTTAGTTTTAGTTAAGAGTTTAGAGTTTTAGCTTAGAGTCTTAGCTTAGAGTTTTTGTTGAAGTTCTAGTTTAGTTAAGTTTTAGTAAATAGTTTAGAGTTTTAGCTTAGAGTCTTAGCTTAGAGTTTTTGTTAGAGTTCTAGTTTAGTTTAATTTTATTTTAGAGTTTAGAGTTTTAGCTTAGTCCTAGCTTAGAGTTTTTTTGTTAGAGTTCTAGTTTAGTCTAATTTTAGTTAAGAGTTTGATTTTTTTACCTTTGAGTTTCAGTTAGAGTTTTAGTTTAATTTTAGTTAAGAGTTTGATGTAATACCTTTGAGTTTCAGTTAGAGTTCTAGTTTAGTTTAGTTATAGTTAAGAGTTTAGAGTTTTTAGCTTAGAGTCATAGCTTAGAGTTTTTGTTGAAGTTCTAGTTTAGTTTAGTTTTAGTTAATAGTTTAGAGTTTTAGCTTAAAGTCTTAGCTTAGAGTTTTTGTTAGAGTTCTAGTTTAGTTTAATTTTAGTTAAGAGTTTGATGTCTTACCTTTGAGTTTCAGTTAGAGTTCTAGTTTAGTTTAGTTTTAGTTAAGAGTTTAGAGTTTTTAGCTTAGAGTCTTAGCTTAGAGTTTTTGTTGAAGTTCTAGTTTAGTTTAGTTTTAGTAAATAGTTTAGAGTTTTAGCTTAGAGTCTTAGCTTAAAGTTTTTGTTGAAGTTCTAGTTTAGTTTAGTTTTAGTTAATAGCTTAGAGTTTTTGTTAGAGTTCTAGTTTAGTTTAATTTTAGTTAAGAGTTCAGAATTTTAGCTTAGAGTCGTAGCTTAGAGTTTTTGTTATAGTTCTAGTTTATTTTAGTTTTAGTTAAGAGTTTAGAGTTTTTAGCTTAGAGTCTTAGCCTAGAGTTTTTGATAGAGTTCTAGTTTAGTTTAGTTTTAGTTAAGAGTTTGATGTTTCACCTTAGAGTCATAGCTTAGAGTTTTAGTTAGAGTTCTAGTTTAGTTTAGTTTTAGTTAAGAGTTTCGAGTTTTAGCTGAGTCTTAACTTAGAGTTTTTGTTAGAGTTCTAGTTTAGTTTAGTTTTAGTTTAGAGTTTTAGTTTAGACTTAGAGTTTCAATTAGAGTTCTAGTTTGGTTTAGTTAAAGTTACGAATTTAGAGTTTTAGCTTAGTGTCATAGCTTAGATTTTTACTTAAAGTGATAGTTTGGTTAAGTTTTAGTTAAGAGTTTCCAGTTTTAGCTGAGTCTTAGCTTAGAGTTTTTGTTAGAGTTCTTGTTTAGTTTAGTTTTAGTTAAGAGTTTAGAGTTATAGCTTAGAGTCTTAGTTTAGAGTTTTTGTTGAAGTTCTAGTTTAGTTTAGTTTTAGTTTAGAGTTTTAGCTAAGACTTAGAGTTTTTGTTAGAGTTCTAGTTTAGTTTTAGTTAAGAGTTTAGAGTTTTACCTTAGAGTCTTAGCTTAAAGTTTTTGTTAGAGTTCTAATTTAGTTTAATTTTAGTTAAGAATTTGATGTTTTTACCTTTGAGTTTCAGTTAGAGTTCTAGTTTAGTTTACTTTTAGTTAAGAGTTTAGTGTTTTACCTTAGAGTCATAGCTTAGAGTTTTAGTTAGAGTTCTAGTTTAGTTTTAGTTAAGAGTTTAGAGTTTTACCTTAGAGTCTTAGCTTAGAGTTTTTGTTAGAGTTCTAGTTTAGTTTAATTTTAGTTAAGAATTTGATGTTTTACCTTTGAGTTTCAGTTAGAGTTCTAGTTTAGTTTAGTTAAGAGTTTGGTGTTTTAGCTTAGAGTCTTAGCATAGAGTTTTGATTAGAGTTCTAGTTTATTTTAGTTTTAGTTATGAGTTTAGAGTTTTTAGCTTAGAGTCTTAGCGTAGAGTTTATGTTGAAGTTCTAGTTTAGTTTAGTTTTAGTTAATAGTTTAGAGTTTTAGCTTAGAGACTTAGCTTAGAGTTATAGTTTTAGTTTAGTTTTAGTTAAGAGCTTAGAGTTTTAGCTTAGAGTCTTAGCTTAGAGTTTGTGATAGAGTTCTAGTTTAGTTTAGTTTTAGCTAAGACTTCGATGTTTTACCTTAGAGTCATAGCTTAGAGTTTTAGTTAGAGTTCTAGTTTAGTTTAGTTTTAGTTAAGAGTTTAGAATTTTAGCTTAGAGTCTTAGCTTAGAGTTTTTTGTTAGAGTTCTAGTTTATTTTAGTTTTAGTTAAGAGTTTAGAGTTTTTAGCTTAGAGTCTTAGCCTAGAGTTTTTGATAGAGTTCTAGTTTAGTTTAGTTTTAGTTAAGAGTTTGATGTTTTACCTTAGAGTCATAGCTTAGAGTTTTAGTTAGAGTTCTAGTTTAGTCTAGTTTTAGTTAAGAGTTTCGAGTTTTAGCTGAGTCTTAACTTAGAGTTTTTGTTAGAGTTCTAGTTTAGTTTAGTTTTAGTTTAGAGTTTTAGTTTAGACTTAGAGTTTCAATTAGAGTTCTAGTTTGGTTTAGTTAAAGTTATGAATTTAGAGTTTTAGCTTAGTGTCATAGCTTAGATTTTTACTTAAAGTGATAGTTTGGTTAAGTTTTAGTTAAGAGTTTCGAGTTTTAGCTGAGTCTTAGTTTAGAGTTTTTGTTGAAGTTCTAGTTTAGTTTAGTTTTAGTTTAGAGTTTTAGCTAAGACTTAGAGTTTTTGTTAGAGTTCTAGTTTAGTTTTAGTTAAGAGTTTAGAGTTTTACCTTAGAGTCTTAGCTTAAAGTTTTTGTTAGAGTTCTAGTTTAGTTTAATTTTAGTTAAGAATTTGATGTTTTACCTTTGAGTTTCAGTTAGAGTTCTAGTTTAGTTTACTTTTAGTTAAGAGTTTAGTGTTTTACCTTAGACTCATAGCTTAGAGTTTTAGTTAGAGTTCTAGTTTAGTTTAGTTTTAGTTAAGAGTTTAGAGTTTTAGCTTAGAGTCTTAGTTTAGAGTTTTTGTTGAAGTTCTAGTTTAGTTTAGTTTTAGTTTAGAGTTTTAGCTAAGACTTAGAGTTTTTGTTAGAGTTCTAGTTTAGTTTTAGTTAAGAGTTTAGAGTTTTACCTTAGAGTCTTAGCTTAAAGTTTTTGTTAGAGTTCTAGTTTAGTTTAATTTTAGTTAAGAATTTGATGTTTTACCTTTGAGTTTCAGTTAGAGTTCTAGTTTAGTTTACTTTTAGTTAAGAGTTTAGTGTTTTACCTTAGACTCATAGCTTAGAGTTTTAGTTAGAGTTCTAGTTTAGTTTAGTTTTAGTTAAGAGTTTAGAGTTTTACCTTAGAGTCTTAGCTTAGAGTTTTTTTGTTAGAGTTCTAGTTTAGTTCAATTTAGTTAAGAATTTGATGTTTTACCTTTGAGTTTCAGTTAGGGTTCTAGTTTAGTTTACTTTTAGTTAAGAGTTTAGTGTTTTACCCTAGAGTCTTAGCTTAGAGTTTTAGTTAGAGTTCTAGTTTAGTTTAGTTTTAGTTAAGAGTTTAGAATTTTAGCTTAGAGTCATAGCTTAGAGTTTTTAGCTTAGAGTCTTAGCTTAGAGTTTTTGTTGAAGTTCTAGTTTAGTTTAGTTTTAGTTAATAGTTTAGAGTCTTAGCTTAGAGTTTTTGTTAGAGTTGAAGTTTAGTTTAGTAATAGTTAAGAGTTTAGAGTTTTTTGCTTAGAATCTTAGCTTAGAGTTTTTGTTAGAGTTGAAGTTTAGTTTAGTAATAGTTAAGAGTTTAGAGTTTTAGCTTAGAGTCTTAGCTTAGAGTTATAGTTAGAGTTAAAGTTTAGTTTAGTTAAAGTTAAGAATTTAGAGTTTTAGCTTAGTGTCATAGCTTAGATTTTTACTTAAAGTTCTAGTTTGGTTAAGTTTTAGTTAAGTGTTTAGAGTTTTAGCTGAGTCGTAGCTTAGAGTTTTTGTTAGAGTTCTAGTTTAGTTTAGTTTTAATTAAGAGTTTAGAGTTTTACCTTAGAGTCTTAGCTTAGAGTTTTTGTTAGATTTGAAGTTTAGTTTAGTTATAATTAAGAATTTAGAGTTTTTAGCTTAGAGTCGTAGTTTAGAGTTTTTGTTGGAGTTCTAGTTTAGTTTAGTTAAGAGTTTAGAGTTTTATCATAGAGTCATAGCTTAGAGTTTTTGTTGAAGTTGAAGTTTAGTTTAGTCACAGTTAAGAATTTAGAGTTTTTAGCTTAGAGTCTTAGCTTAGAGTTTTACTTAGAGTTCTAGTTTAGTTTAGTTTTAGTTAAGAGTTTAGAGTTATATCTTAGAGTCTTAGCTCAGAGTTTTTGTTGAAGTTCTAGTTTAGTTTAGTTAAGAGTTTAGAGTTCTACCTTAGAGTTTTAGCTTAGAGTTTTACTTAGAGTTGAAGTTTATTTTAGTTATAGTTAAGGGTTTAGAGTTTTAGCTTGGAGTCTTAGATTAGAGTTTTAGTTAGAGTTCTAGCTTAGTTTAGTTTTAGTTAAGAGTTTAGAGTTTTACCTTAAAGTCTTAGCTTAGAGTTTTAGTTAGAGTTCTAGTTTAGTTTAGTTTTAGTTAAGAGTTTTAAGTTTTACCTTAAAGTCTTACATTAGAGTTTTAGTTAGGGTTGAATTTTCGTTTAGTTTAGGTATAGTTAAGAGTTTATAGTTTTAGCTTAGAGTCGTAGCTTGGAGTTTTAGTTAGAGTTATTGTTTAGTTTAGTTTTAGTTAAGAGTTATAGCTTAGAGGTTTGGCCTAGAATCTTAGCTTAGAGATTTAGTTAGAGTTGAAGTTTAGTCTAAACTAGCATAACCACAAAATTCCACAATATTGCATAGAAATACCAAAACCATAGGTTAGGTTAGGTTAGAGGTTAGGTTTCTCCACGTTTAAGTTAGAGGTTAGGTTTCTCCACGTTTAAGTTAGGTTAGATTAGGTTAGCTTATCATGAGCACTCAAGATAATCTAACCTAATCTAACTGGTACAAAGTCGACATGGGGGGTTAGATAGCTTTTTGCACCGCGGGACCCGGGAAGCACCGGTGGGCCCGGGAAGAACCGCGGGAAGCGCTGCGAGATTAGGTTAGGTTAAGTCAGGTTAGGTAAGTTAGGTTAGGTTAGATTAAATTAGGTTAGGTTAAGTTAGGTTAGGCTAGGTTAGCCTACGTACGCGCGCGTACGTAGGCTAACCTAGCCTAACCTAACTTAACCTAACCTAATTTAATCTAACCTAACCTAACTTACCTAACCTGACTTAACCTAACCTAATCTCGCAGCGCTTTCCGCGGTTCTTCCCGGGCCCACCGGTGCTTCCCGGGTCCCGCGGTGCAAAAAGCTATCTAACCCCCCATGTCGACTTTGTACCAGTTAGATTAGGTTAGATTATCTTGAGTGCTCATGATAAGCTAACCTAATCTAACCTAACTTAAACGTGGAGAAACCTAACCTCTAACTTAAACGTGGAGAAACCTAACCTCTAACCTAACCTAACCTATGGTTTTGGTATTTCTATGCAATATTGTGGAATTTTGTGGTTATGCTAGTTTAGACTAAACTTCAACTCTAACTAAATCTCTAAGCTAAGATTCTAGGCTAAACCTCTAAGCTATAACTCTTAACTAAAACTAAACTAAACAATAACTCTAACTAAAACTCCAAGCTACGACTCTAAGCTAAAATTATAAACTCTTAACTATAACTAAACTAAACGAAAATTCAACCCTAACTAAAACTCTAATCTAAGACTTTAAGGTAAAACTTAAAACTCTTAACTAAAACTAAACTAAACTAGAACTCTAACTAAAACTCTAAGCTAAGACTTTAAGGTAAAACTCTAAACTCTTAACTAAAACTAAACTAAGCTAGAACTCTAACTAAAACTCTAATCTAAGACTCCAAGCTAAAACTCTAAACCCTTAACTATAACTAAAATAAACTTCAACTCTAAGTAAAACTCTAAGCTAAAACTCTAAGGTAGAACTCTAAACTCTTAACTAAACTAAACTAGAACTTCAACAAAAACTCTGAGCTAAGACTCTAAGATATAACTCTAAACTCTTAACTAAAACTAAACTAAACTAGAACTCTAAGTAAAACTCTAAGCTAAGACTCTAAGCTAAAAACTCTAAATTCTTAACTGTGACTAAACTAAACTTCAACTTCAACAAAAACTCTAAGCTATGACTCTATGATAAAACTCTAAACTCTTAACTAAACTAAACTAGAACTCCAACAAAAACTCTAAACTACGACTCTAAGCTAAAAACTCTAAATTCTTAATTATAACTAAACTAAACTTCAAATCTAACAAAAACTCTAAGCTAAGACTCTAAGGTAAAACTCTAAACTCTTAACTAAAACTAAACTAAACTAGAACTCTAACAAAAACTCTAAGCTACGACTCAGCTAAAACTCTAAACACTTAACTAAAACTTAACCAAACTAGAACTTTAAGTAAAAATCTAAGCTATGACACTAAGCTAAAACTCTAAATTCTTAACTTTAACTAAACTAAACTTTAACTCTAACTATAACTCTAAGCTAAGACTCTAAGCTAAAACTCTAAACTCTTAACTATTACTAAACTAAACTTCAACTCCAACAAAAACTCTAAGCTAAGATTCTAAGCAAAAAACTCTAAACTCTTAACTATTACTAAACTAAACTTCAACTCTAACAAAAACTCTAAGCTAAGACTCTAAACTATTAACTAAAACTAAACTAAACTAGAACTTCAACAAAAACTCTAAGCTAAGACTCTAAGCTAAAAACTCTAAACTCTTAACTAAAACTAAAATAAACTAGAACTCTAACAAAAACTCTAAGCTATGACTCTAAGCTAAAATTCTAAACTCTTAACTAAAACTAAACTAAACTAGAACTCTAACTAAAACTCTAAGCTAAGACTCTAGGGTAAAACACTAAACTCTTAACTAAAAGTAAACTAAACTAGAACCCTAACTGAAACTCAAAGGTAAAACATCAAATTCTTAACTAAATTGAACTAAACTAGAACTCTAACAAAAAAACTCTAAGCTAAGACTCTAAGGTAAAACTCTAAACTCTTAACTAAAACTAAACTAAACTAGAACTCTAACTAAAACTCTAAGCTATGAGTCTAAGGTAAAACACTAAACTCTTAACTAAAAGTAAACTAAACTAGAACTCTAACTGAAACTCAAAGGTAAAACATCAAATTCTTAACTAAAATTAAACTAAACTAGAACTCTAACAAAAACTTTAAGCTAAGACTCTAAGGTAAAACTCTAAACTCTTAACTAAAACTAAACTAGAACTCTAACAAAAACTCTAAGTCTTAGCTAAAACTCTAAACTAAAACTAAACTAAACTAGAACTTCAACAAAAACTCTAAACTAAGACTCTAAGCTAAAACTCTAAACTCTTAACTAAAACTAAACTAAACTAGAACTCTAACTAAAACTCTAAGCTATGAGTCTAAGGTAAAACACTAAACTCTTAACTAAAAGTAAACTAAACTAGAACTCTAACTGAAACTCAAAGGTAAAACATCAAATTCTTAACTAAAATTAAACTAAACTAGAACTCTAACAAAAACTTTAAGCTAAGACTCTAAGGTAAAACTCTAAACTCTTAACTAAAACTAAACTAGAACTCTAACAAAAACTCTAAGTCTTAGCTAAAACTCTAAACTAAAACTAAACTAAACTAGAACTTCAACAAAAACTCTAAACTAAGACTCAGCTAAAACTCGAAACTCTTAACTAAAACTTAACCAAACTATCACTTTAAGTAAAAATCTAAGCTATGACACTAAGCTAAAACTCTAAATTCATAACTTTAACTAAACCAAACTAGAACTCTAATTGAAACTCTAAGTCTAAACTAAAACTCTAAACTAAAACTAAACTAAACTAGAACTCTAACAAAAACTCTAAGTTAAGACTCAGCTAAAACTCGAAACTCTTAACTAAAACTAGACTAAACTAGAACTCTAACTAAAACTCTAAGCTATGACTCTAAGGTAAAACATCAAACTCTTAACTAAAACTAAACTAAACTAGAACTCTATCAAAAACTCTAGGCTAAGACTCTAAGCTAAAAACTCTAAACTCTTAACTAAAACTAAAATAAACTAGAACTCTAACAAAAAACTCTAAGCTAAGACTCTAAGCTAAAATTCTAAACTCTTAACTAAAACTAAACTAAACTAGAACTCTAACTAAAACTCTAAGCTATGACTCTAAGGTAAAACATCGAAGTCTTAGCTAAAACTAAACTAAACTAGAACTCTATCACAAACTCTAAGCTAAGACTCTAAGCTAAAACTCTAAGCTCTTAACTAAAACTAAACTAAAACTATAACTCTAAGCTAAGTCTCTAAGCTAAAACTCTAAACTATTAACTAAAACTAAACTAAACTAGAACTTCAACATAAACTCTACGCTAAGACTCTAAGCTAAAAACTCTAAACTCATAACTAAAACTAAAATAAACTAGAACTCTAACCAAAACTCTATGCTAAGACTCTAAGCTAAAACACCAAACTCTTAACTAAACTAAACTAGAACTCTAACTGAAACTCAAAGGTAAAACATCAAATTCTTAACTAAAATTAAACTAAACTAGAACTCTAACAAAAACTCTAAGCTAAGACTCTAAGGTAAAACTCTAAACTCTTAACTAAAACTAAACTAGAACTCTAACTAAAACTCTAAGCTATGACTCTAAGGTAAAACACTAAACTCTTAACTAAAAGTAAACTAAACTAGAACTCTAACTGAAACCCAAAGGTAAAAACATCAAATTCTTAACTAAAATTAAACTAAATTAGAACTCTAACAAAAACTTTAAGCTAAGACTCTATGGTAAAACTCTAAACTCTTAACTAAAACTAAACTAGAACTCTAACAAAAACTCTAAGTCTTAGCTAAAACTCTAAACTAAAACTAAACTAAACTAGAACTTCAACAAAAACTCTAAACTAAGACTCTAAGCTATAACTCTAAACTCTTAACTAAAACTAAACTAAACAAGAACTCTAACAAAAACTCTAAGCTAAGACTCAGCTAAAACTGGAAACTCTTAACTAAAACTTAACCAAACTATCACTTTAAGTAAAAATCTAAGCTATGACACTAAGCTAAAACTCTAAATTCGTAACTTTAACTAAACCAAACTAGAACTCTAATTGAAACTCTAAGTCTAAACTAAAACTCTAAACTAAAACTAAACTAAACTAGAACTCTGACAAAAACTCTAAGTTAAGACTCAGCTAAAACTCGAAACTCTTAACTAAAACTAAACTAAACTAGAACTCTAACTAAAACTCTAAGCTATGACTCTAAGGTGAAACATCAAACTCTTAACTAAAACTAAACTAAACTAGAACTCTATCAAAAACTCTAGGCTAAGACTCTAAGCTAAAAACTCTAAACTCTTAACTAAAACTAAAATAAACTAGAACTATAACAAAAACTCTAAGCTACGACTCTAAGCTAAAATTCTAAACTCTTAACTAAAATTAAACTAAACTAGAACTCTAACAAAAACTCTAAGCTATGACTCTAAGGTAAAACATTGAAGTCTTAGCTAAAAGTAAACTAAACTAGAACTCTATCACAAACTCTAAGCTAAGACTCTAAGCTAAAAAACTCTAAACTCTTAAATAAAATTAAACTAAACTAGAACTCTAACAAAAACTCTAAGCTATTAACTAAAACTAAACTAAACTAGAACTTCAACAAAAACTTTAAGCTAAGACTCTAAGCTAAAACTCTAAACTATTTACTAAAACTAAACTAAACTAGAACTTCAACAAAAACTCTAAGCTAAGACTCTAAGCTAAAAACTCTAAACTCTTAACTAAAACTAAACTAAACTAGAACTCTAACTGAAACTCAAAGGTAAGACATCAAACTCTTAACTAAAATTAAACTAAACTAGAACTCTAACAAAAACTCTAAGCTAAGACTCTAAGCTAAAACTCTAAACTATTAACTAAAACTAAACTAAACTAGAACTTCAACAAAAACTCTAAGCTATGACTCTAAGCTAAAAACTCTAAACTCTTAACTATAACTAAACTAAACTAGAACTCTAACTGAAACTCAAAGGTATTACATCAAACTCTTAACTAAAATTAAACTAAAACTCTAACTGAAACTCAAAGGTAAAAAAATCAAACTCTTAACTAAAATTAGACTAAACTAGAACTCTAACAAAAAAACTCTAAGCTAGGACTAAGCTAAAACTCTAAACTCTAAAATAAAATTAAACTAAACTAGAACTCTAACAAAAACTCTAAGCTAAGACTCTAAGCTAAAACTCTAAACTATTTATTAAAACTTAACTAAACTAGAACTTCAACAAAAACTCTAAGCTAAGACTCTAAGCTAAAACTCTAAACTCTTAACTAAAACTAAACTAAACTAGAACTCTAACTGAAACTCAAAGGTAAGACATCAAACTCTTAACTAAGCTAGAACTTCAACAAAAAACTCTAAGCTAAGACTCTAAGCTAAAACTCTAAACTATTAACTAAAACTAAACTAAACTAGAACTTCAACAAAAACTCTAAGCTATGACTCTAAGCTAAAAACTCTAAACTCTTAACTAAAACTAAACTAAACTAGAACTCTAACTGAAACTCAAAGGTAAGACATCAAACTCTTAACTAAGCTAGAACTTCAACAAAAAACTCTAAGCTAAGACTCTAAGCTAAAACTCTAAACTATTAACTAAAACTAAACTAAACTAGAACTTCAACAAAAACTCTAAGCTATGACTCTAAGCTAAAAACTCTAAACTCTTAACTAAAACTAAACTAAACTAGAACTCTAACTGAAACTCAAAGGTAAAACATCAAACTCTTAACTAAAATTAAACTAAACTAGAACTCTAACAAAAAAAACTCTAAGCTAAGACTCTAAGCTAAAAACTCTAAGCTCTTAACTAATACTAAAATAAACTTCAACTCTAACTTAAACTCTAAGCTAGGACTCTAAGCTAAAACACCAAACTACTAAACTAACTAAAAATCCAACTGAAATTCAAAGGTAAAACATCAAACTCTTAACTAAAATTAAACTAAACTAGAACTTCAACAAAAACTCTAAGTTAAGACTCTAAGCTAAAACATTCTATACTTTTAACTAAAACTAAAGCACGGGCTGGGTGGTCCTTTGGGAGCCCGGGGAGAGCCGTTGGGGGTCTGGGGGCTCTTGAGCGCCGATTGGTCCTTTGGGAGTCCGGTGGACCTTTGGGTGCCGGGGGAAGGCCTTTGGGGGTCCGGGGGGCCAGTTGGGAGCCTGGGGGACCTTTGGGGACCGAGGGAGGGCCTTTGGAAGCCTGGGGAGGGCCTTCGGGTGGCCCGGGGATTGCCTTTGGGGGTCTGGGTGGGCCTTTGGGGGCTCCGGAGGCCCTTTGAGACCTTGGGGGCCTTTGGGGGGCCGGGGGAGGGCCTTTGGGGCACAGGGAGGGCCTTTGGGGCACAGGGAGGGCCTTTGGGGCACAGGGAGGGCCTTTGGGGCACAGGGAGGGCAGTTGAGGGCTTGGGGGACATTTGGGGACCGGTGGAGGGCCTTTGGGATCAAGTTGGTCCTTCGGGAGCTCGATGGGCCTTTGGGGGGCCCGGGGATGGCCTTTGGGGGTCTGGGTGTGCCTTTGGGGGCTCCGGTGGCCCTTTGAGAGCTTGGGGGGCCTTTGGGGACCGGGGGGCTTCCTTCGGGGCACAGGGAGGGCAGTTGAGGGCCTGGGGGACATTTGGGGACCGGTGGAGGGCCTTTGGGATCCCGTTGGTCCTTCGGGAGCTCGATGTGCCTTTGGGGGACCCGGGGATGGCCTTTGGGGGTCTGGGTGGGCCTTTGGGGGCTCCGGTGGCCCTTTGAGAGCTTGGGGGGCCTTTGAGGACCGGGGGCTTCCTTCGGGGTTGGGGTGGGGTATGAGAAGCCTTTGGGGTTGGGGTAGAGCAATCGGGGCCCTTTGGGTTGGGGTAGAGTAATCGGGGCCCTTTGGGAGCCCTGGGAGCCCGGGGAGGGCCTTTGGGGACCGGGGGAGGGCCTTTGGGGACCGGGGGAGGGCTTTTGGGGTTCTGGTGGACCTTTGGGGACCGGGGAGGGCTTTTGGGGGTCTGGTGGACCTTTGGGGACCGGGGAGGACCTTTGGGGCTCGGGTATGGCCTTTTTAGGGTCTGGGGCCCTTTGGGTGCCTGGGGACCTTTGGGGACTGGGTGAGGGTCTTTGGGGGTCCGGGGGGGGGTCCTTTGGAAGCCCAGAGAACCTTTGAGGACCGCTGGCTTCCTTCGGGGTTGTGGTAGGGGGATCGGAACCTTTGGGGTTGGGGTAGAGGACCTCACAACACTTTCCAATTGAAACTTGTGTATTATAACGACCACACTCAAATTCTCTTCCAAAATCTCTTCTAAAATCATATTTTATAATGTCTCTAGCTGTTTCGCCGAAATAATTCCATAAAATAGCTAAAACGGTTTCGCCAAAATTATCCCTAAACGGAATTTCAGCATGTTCCATTTGTTTGGCATCCCTGCGCTGGCTTATTTCAAATTATTTGGAAGCCTTTTCGCACGCTAAGATCAAAACGTCTGCTCGGAAACGATTCTCTTGTTAGAAACAACAAATTAATTTCCCTTTCGTGAATCAATTCTCTTTAGAACAACAAATTAATTCCCCTTTCGTGTCAATCAATCAATCATGACATCATGTGTGATCTAACTGTTTCTCCTAGACAATTCTCTTTGGAAATGTAAAGACATTAATTAACTTGACGTCATCTGTCAGACATTAATTAACTGTTTCCCGGGAACTCGTAACATTTGGCTTGGAAACAACAATAACAAATACTGTTTCCCGGAAACTCGTAACATCTGGCTTGAACAACAACAAGAAGGAAGTGTCAAAGTTCCTGTTTCTCCATTCTCACTGACAAAATCCATAAAACCATCAAATAATCAACACACATAACCATCCATGAAAACAGACATAAATGTGACAAACTTTCTGTTTTTTCATTCTCACTGACAAAGTCCATAAAACAGACAAAATTCCTGGTTTTTCAAGTGAGAAAATTCCTGTTTTTTCATTCTCACTGACAAAGTCCATAAACCACGTGGTTCTATTCCCATATATGGACTCCCCCTTGTATTCAATAAGGCATCTCTACTGTAATGATGGGTGTGAGGCGAGGGTGATTCTCCCTCCGATCACTTTTGACTATTAAAAAGGACAATAGCCCTCAATTTCCAATCCCATGGCCGTTTTTTGAAGTTTTTGTGAACACACTTTCTATAAAAAATATTATATGCCCCCAGGGCATAACTTACAATCTTAGCCCTGACGGCTGTGGGGGGGGGGGGGTCGTCACACTCAAAAGCATATTTTTGGACAATTCAACTACATTCAACAAAATGGCTATATCAAAATGTTTTACCGGAATTGTTTGGTGAAATAATGGACGTGGGGGGGCATTCGCCCTCTGATCGCTTTTGACTATTAATAAGGGCACTAGCCATCTCAGTTCCCAATTGAATGAACCCTTTTTGAAGTTTCGGCGACAACGCATTCTATAAAAACCTTATATGCCCCCAGGGCATAACTTACAACCTTAGCTCTGAGGGCTGTGGGGGGGGGAGGTTGTCATACTCAAAAACATAATTTCCGGACTTCTCAACTACGTTCAACAAAATGGCTATATCAAAATGTTGATCGGAAGTGTTAGGGGAAATGATGGGCGTGGGAGGGGGCATTCACCTTGCAATCGCTTTTGACTATTAATAAGGGCAATAGCCCTCTCAATTCCTAATTGAATGAACCCTTTTTGAAGTTTCTACGACAACGCTTTCTATAAAAACCTTACATACCCCAAGGGTATAACTTACAACCTTTGCCCTGGGGGCTGTGGGGGGTTTGTCATCCTAAAAGACATAACATCTGGACCTTTGAACTACGCTGAACAAAATGGCTATCTAAAAATTTTGATTGAATGTGTTCAGGAAAATGGGGGGCGTGAGAGGGGGTTAGTTGTCCTCCAATTACTTTCGACTATTAAAAAGGGCACTGGCCCTCTCAATTCCAATGGAATGAGCCCTTTTTGAAGTTACTACGACAACACTTTCTATAAAAACCTTATATGCCTTCAGGGCATAACTTACAACCCTTGCTGTGAGGGTTGTGGGGGGGGATGTCATCTTCAAAGACCTAATTTCGAGAACTTCAAACCACGTTGAACAAAATGGTTATCTCAAAATGTTGATTGAATGTGTTTGGGAAAATGGTGGGCGTGAGAGGGGGTTAGTTGTCCTCCAATTACTTTCGACTATTAAAAAGGGCACTGGCCCTCTCAATTTCAATCGAATGAGCCCCTTTTAAGTTTCTACAACACCGCTTTGTGTAAAAACCTTATATGCTGCCAGGGCATAATTTAAAACCCTACCCTGAGGGCCGTGTGGGGGGGGGGGTCATCATCCTTAAAGACCCAATATTTTTTAACTCTCAATGACGTTGAAAAAAAAATGGCTATCTCAAAATTTTGATTGGATGTGTTTGGGGAAATGGTGGGCGTGAGAGGGGGTTAGTTGCCCTCCAATCACTTCCTACTATTAAAAAGGGCACTAGCCCTTTCAATTTACAATCGAATGAGTCCTTTTTGAAGTTTCTACGACAACGTTTTCTATTAAATCATTATATGCCCCAAGGGCATAACTTAAAACCCTTGCCCTGAGGGGTGTGGGGGGATTTTCATCCTCAAAGACCTAATTTCCAAAACTTTCAACTGCATTGAACAAAATGAATATCTCAAAATTTTGATTGCATGTGTTTGGGGAAATGGTGGGCATGAGAGGGGGTTAGTTGTCCTCCAATCACTTTCGACTATTAAAAGGGCACTAGTTATTTCAATTTCCAGTTGAATGAGCCCTTTTTGACGTATCCAAGACAATGCTTTCTATAAAACTGAGGGGTGTGGGGGAATTATCATCCTCAAAGACCTAATTTCCAGAACTTTCAACTATGTTGAACAAAATGTCTATCTCAAAATTATGATTGGATGTGTTCGGGAAAAACGGTGGGCGTGAGAGGGGGGTTAGCTGCCCTCAAATCACTTTTGACAATTAAAAAGGGCTCTAGCCCTTTCAATTTGCAATCAAATGAGCCCTTTTTAAAGTTTCTACGACAATGCTTTCTATTAAAACCTTATATACCCCCAGGTTATAACTTAAAACCCTTGCCCTGAGGGCTCTGAGGGGGTTGTCATCCTCAAAGACCTAATTTCCAAAACTTTCAACTGCGTTGAACAAAAAAGATATCTCAAAATTTTGATTGCACGTGTTCGGGGAAATAGTGGGCGTGAGAGGGGAATTAGTTGGCCTCCAATCACTTGCAACTATTAAAAATGGCACTAGCCATTTCAATTTCCAATTAAATGAGCCCACTTTGAAGTTTTGACGACAACGCTTTCTATAAAAACCTTATATGCCCCTAGGGCATAACTTACAACCCTCGCCCCGAGGGCTGTAGGGGGTTTGTCATCCTCATTGACCTAATTTCCAGAACTTTCAACTACGTTGAACAAAATAGCTATCTAAAAATTTTGATTGGATGTGTTTTGGGAAATGGTGGGTGTGAGAAGGGGGTTAGTTGTCCTCAGATCACTTTCGACTATTAAAAAGGGCCCTAACCCTTGTAATATCTAATTGAATGAGCCCTTTTGCAGTTCCTACGACAACGCTTTCAATAAAAACCTTATATGCCCCCAGGGCATAAATTACAACCCTTGCCCTGAGAACTGTGGGAGGGGGGTATCCTCCTCAAAGACATAATTTGTAAATCTTTCAATTACGTTGAACAAAATGGTTATCTCAAAATTTTAACTGGATGTGTTTGGTGAAATGGTGGGCATGGAAGGGGTATTAGTTGCAATCCAATCACTTACGACTATTAAAAAGGGCACAAACCCTTCCGATTTCCAATGGAATAAGCACTTTTCCAAGTTTCTACGACAACTCCTTCGATACGAAGTGCCCTGGTCTAAGACCAACAAAAAAAAAAAAAAAATATTGTTCCAACATCGTTTTTTACTTAGGCAGCGCTATTGCGCTGGCTATGATAAGTGAATAAATGTAAATCTTAGAACAACAATAATGGAATCACATTTTCTATTTACCTTCAAAGCTACAATTTTTTTGCGTAATTTGCAGATACAATGGAACCAAGATTCTCATAACCAAGGCCTTATCCAGGGGAGTTCAAGGTTTGAACCCCCCTCCCGAAATTTTGGTCCGACTCGTCAAAACGTAACAAAAAATTATATAATTTTTTTTGGTGTGTTTTTCGAAGTTTTTCTTTTTTAACCCTCCCCCCTAAAAAATATCCTCCACCAAAAATCCTGGGTATTCCTTTGCTCCTAACCAATTGTGCAAATGGAGTAAAATTACATTTCTAACTAAGCAATTATCTTACTTGTTGTTTTGTTCGATTTTGACTTGAGCTTCTCGCTTCAATATCTTTGAAGTATGTCAAATCGGGTCAAAACCGGGAAGCACGAAATCTTTGAGTTCGAAGCACCTCTTCTCCTAATATATATGCACTAAAGGATTCTAGCACAAATACACTCACCAGATACTGCATAAAAGAAAATTTATGATTCAGAAGTTGCAATTCGTGAGTAAATGTAGTACATTTAGGAGCTGACATCGTAATCTGAGAAATTAGGCAGCTCAGTCTCTAATATTCTGGGAGTTGTAATTTCTTTAATAGAAGGATATTCTTCCATATGGATCTTGAATTCCTGTTTTGTATTTGAGAATGTATTAAAGACTAGGCAGGCGTGTCGGGTTTGGCTTTCAGACTCACCCCACTGAAATATCAATAATTGTATATCGTTTGTTCTATGAGATAATGCTAACGATGAATTTGACTTTTAAAACGATAGTTTGCAAAAAGGAGCAAGTGTATATCAGGGTCATATCCTTTTTTTGTGTGTGAGGGGGAGGGGCTTACTAAAGGATTTTTTTCGGGGGGGGGGGGGGGGGGGTTACAAAAAAACTTAAAAAATGCATCAAAATTTGTTTATATTCATTTGTGTTACGTTTTTACCAGTCGGACAAACATTTCGGGGGAAGGGGGGGGGGATTCAGAACACCGATAGGATGTTGCCTATGGAAATCAGGCTTGAAAAGTATATTATCGCAGTTTCTTAAGTTTGTTGATATTTGTGTGGGTTAATCAAATCCGTATCCATCCCCTTAGAAAGGTCAGGCCTCTTCCAAAACAATATACTTCCGATTGCTCGCTAAAGAGCCTTGCCTAACCTTTTCTATTTTGTTTGATCTTAAAGATGTATTTCCATAGCTTAGCACCTTCTCCGGGGGGAGAGGAGCGCATCCTATTTCTAGAAGCAATAACATTCGTTGTTTACTTGTTTTACTGAAACTTTGTTAGGATCAAGTGGAAAATGAGCTGCCAATCAATTGCATCCACAATTACAGTTGCCATTTACTGTTTTACAGATAGATTTTCAAGCTTAGATGGGCAAAGTGGCTAATAAACCACTAAATCCGCGTCTCAATTGCGATTTTCGACCGCATGATGGCTTTATTTGTGTTCAGGGTTCTGTCCCAGTAGCTCTATCTTCGTCACGGTTTAACATATGAGCTTAGTTACAAAACAACCCCGGATCAGATACGGAGTAATTCTAAAATATGCCTATGTGAGAAAGAGCCGAGTAATAGACCATCAATAAAAAGATAGAGGGGTCGAAAGTGTGAGATAAACCAGTCATTCTTTTTAAGAAAAAATTGCCGTTGTTTTTTCTCTTAAATTGCAAAGAGTATTGTCGCATTCTTGGCCATGGTGCGCATTTGCGTATGGCAAATTAAAGAAAAAATTGTTTTACCAACTGAGCAAAAAACTTGGATAAATATGCTAATTTTTGTAGAAAAGATGCAAAACAAAAAGAAAGGGTTAAATTGGTCAGATTTATAACGTTTCGCAAGTGCAAAAAAAGGTAGCTTTTTGAGCAAATGCAGCAAACTGAAGGAGTTAATGGCAGGATTATACTTTTTCTGGATATCAGATTTCCCAACCCTTTGTCGCTTCTTTTTATTCGTTAAAATTACGTGGAAGTTCATGCAAATTATTTTACCTTAAATTTCTATTTCAGTATTGTTTTACCACTCTGTCATGTGCCTTTTTGATGCTTAACCTACAAGTTTCCTTACTGTGTGGAACTTCCCACCGAACATGATTTCAATTTTAAATATCCATAAACGCCTAAAGTTTTAGTAGCATGATCTATTTTAGCTTACCAGTTAAGAAGTAAATTAAGTAAAATCCTCTCTCTTTTATTAGAAAGAGCCAAAGTTTGGCTGTGACAATCCAAACAGATATACTACACGACAATAATTTATAAAAAGAGATAAAAACTAAAATTGCGATTTGGGTTTGGGACTCTGGTCTTGCTTACTTTTGGTATAGTATCTGTGATATTGATAAGAATTTGTTCAGAAAAAACTTAAAAATTTTTGTCAAAAATCATAATAAGACTATTGTAATTAAATTAAAAAAAAAACATTCTGATGTGCTTCATATATTTTTGAAGCACGAGTCTTCTTATGGGTGGAGCTTAAGCTCCCTAGCTTAAGGTAGTAAGCTCCTCCCTGAGCTTACTGCCCCTAAATCCCAATCGAACAAATTCGGTCTTTGATTTAAACCAACTATAATCCAAGTAACACCTGTCCCTCAGATAGGCAAACTTCTCACTACCGTAGATTGCTAGTATTTTAATTAAAATAATTAGAATTCAAAGTAGCCAAAATTCAAACAAAGATTTTAATACTAATTAGTATTTGAGCTTAAAAATTTGTATAGTAGTAAATCCTTTGGCAAACCGTGGTTTGGGCCAAACTTTTTTTGTGTAGAATTTTTGGGCCGTTTTTAATAACTAGTTGTTTGTACAGAGATGGTTCTTTTAGCGAAGACAAATCAATTTTGATATCCAAAGTTGCAATTTAGAAGTATTTCTCCAAGAGTGAAAAAGAAACAGTACACATTAAGCTATGTGATTGAGATTAAGATACTCGGTAGTAAGTTGTTAGATATCCTAAAAATATATTTTTCTTTTAACTGCTCAAACTTGAGGTCTAATAAATATGGTAAATACTTTAAGTTTGTTTGTTTTTAAGTATAGATAGTACAAAATTTAGTTATTGGTTTTGGAATTTAACGTGGTAGCATCACTGAGAGAATAGAGGTGGGATTTAAAAAAAAAAAAAAAAAAAAAAAAAAAAAAAAAAAAAAAAAAAAAAAGAGATACTCAAAAACAGATTGAACCAGTTGGTGAGCGTGGATTTAATTTAGGATCTATGCTACTCATATACAGCAGTAATACGGCCTTGCTATAAAGGATGACATAAATGTCTTTTTGTTTCTTTTTTATCTACCATACGCTCATGTAACACATTTTGAATTACCCCAGGCGAGTTAGTTGAGTATAAGCGAGTGTTTCACCAAATTTTGCGTTATCAATTTGACAGTGTCACACAGAAAAATGTAATTTTACCAATACTCATTGTTTCTCATTCGTAAACGGAAAGGAAGACAGTCGAGAGTTTCTTTTGAGAGATTAAATAAAAAAAAACAAGTTTTTTTTTACTGAAAGTAAGGAGCGACATTAAAACTTAAAACGAACAGAAATTATTCCGTATAAGAAAGGGGCTGTCCCCTCCTCAACGCCTCGCTCTTTACGCTAAAGTTTTTTAATGTTTTAGAAAATAAAGTTGTGTGACCGAGTCAAACTTTAGCGTAAAGAGCGAGGCGTTGAGAAGGGACAGCCCTTTCATATACAGAATAATTTCTGTTTGTTTTAAGTTTTAATGTTGCTCCTTACTTTCAGTTAAAAAAACCTGTTCTTTTTAATTTAATTTCTGAACGTTTTTGAATTAATGCAGCTTTGATTTTGGCTCACCGTACATGAATAATTAGAATGAAATTTGCATATTAATTTTACTTGTTTTGGCCAAATGGCTTTCTCGAAATTTTGTTCTAACTTAACTTACGAATTAACTTACGTAACGAACTTCTATATTTGTATGTTTTCATTACGTATATTAGGGAGTTTACCCCTAGTCAATACCTCGCTCTTTACGCTAAAGTTAGAGTTTTTTTCGAATTACAAACCCCTGAATCACAATGGCCGGTTAATTAGAATAGATAGCTCTTTTGAAAGTGCTAAAAAAAAAAAAACTTTAGCGTAAAGGGCGAGGTATTGACTAGGGGGAGAATCCCCTCATATACGTAATAGTTTCTGTTTGTTTTAAGTTTTAGTGTTGCTCCTTACTTTCAGTTGAAAAAACTTGTTTTTTTATTTAATTCCTGATCGTTTTTTAAATAATACTGGGAAATCCAGCGCCCCCTTCATAGAAATGGCTCTTCCCCCAAGGAAATATCCTCCATAAAAAGATCCCCCCTGTAACCCCCTCCTCAGACCCCCCCCCACCAGAAAAAATCTCTCCTGAAACGTCTGTATACTTCCCATTAACCAATACTATATATAATCAATGGGCAAAGTTCATAACTTGCAGCCCTTCCCCTGGGAACTATGGGGGATTAAGTCATCCTCAAAGACATATTTATTAGATTTTCGACTATGCTGAACAAACTGGCTATCTCAAAATTTTGATTGGGTGACTTTGGGAAAAAAATGAGCGTGGGAGGGGGCCAAGCTGCCCTCCAATTTTTTAGTCACTTAAAAGGGCACTCGAACTTTTAATTTCCGTTCAGATGAGACCTCTCACGATATTCTAGGACTACTGGATCGATACGATCAGCCCTGGAAAAAACAAAACAAAATAAAAACAACAAATAAAAAAGCATCCGTGAGGCTAGGCTCACTTTTGCGTCGGTGTCTGCAAGAACTAAAGTAAGCTAGTTAGGGATGCAAATGATTGGCAGAATGATTTTTATAATGCAGAAAGTCCAGAGTATGAAAATTAGTTAAGTTTTTAAACTTGCGCTTCGAGTCCCAAACTGTGCTTCGAAACCTCACATTGCTCTTACTAAAAAAGCGCTAGAAAGCGCTAAAATTTCTCAAGGCCCATACTTAAAAATTTACTATAGAAAGAACAAAATTTGTTAGAAAGGCTCTGATTATACTCATGAGGTCAGCTTTAAAAAAAAAGAAAAAAATGGTAAAGGGTACTGGTGCATTATTCGGGCACCGCTATATACTGTATGTGGAATGTCAAACGGGAAATGCTACAGTCACCCGATAAAACCCGTCAGACGGGCTATTTCAGAGACCTAGATTGACTGCAAAGCGTTGTTTCTCATGGATTTTACAATATTTAAACGATTGTTTTTTGCGGGTTTAGGAGGGAGAAAGGTACCTAGGTTAGGTTACGTATTTAATATATACTGTGTTTTACCCCCCACCCCTAATGTGCAAATATATAGCCCAAATTTGTTTCTAAACTATTATATATTCATCCTATTTCATTTATTTCATTAGCATTAACCAAATTTGACTTCTTCGCGGTGCCCGCATAATGCACCAGTACCCGAAAAAACTCTATTAGAAAACATTTTCCAAAAGGTAAAATAAATAATAAAATCTGTTTAACTCTGAACAGATAAGAATCGACCAAAATTAAAAGAAAATTAGTTTTCAAACAATGTTTTCTCAAAAACTGTGCATTTTGGAAAAAATATGCTTGCATTCTCTATCCGAAATTCCTATTAAATTAACCATTTTTCACTTTGCAAAAATGAAAGAAAAATATTAAAGTTCGTTGCTTAGTTTTATTAGTGTTAGTGGTACTGATGATGTAAGAATTGCTTAAATTTCATTCATCATATTTTGTGTGAAGTAGTGGACTCTACGAAATAGGTGTCTTTATTGCGACCAATATTGTTACTTCACAAGTACGAGATAGGACACTTGAAATAGCTCTTACCACTGTACTTCGTTTTGTCTATTGAAGGAAACCGTCAGCTTTTAATCTGGTGTCACATCTGCTTCTTTTTCCAATCACCAAAATCTCCCCTTCTTTTTCCCAGAGTTCTTTCATTCGGTCATCTCCTGGTAAAAGCATCCATCATCCGTCTTTTTAGCGTCAGGGAGAGGGCCGACGCTAGAGATGCACATTCCGTCAATGTTTCCCACATTCCCCTCAACGATTTCCAAACCTCGTAATTTTTATGCCGAATACTTTTTGTTCGGGTATAATAGATAATACACCTACCGCATTATCAGGTGCTAAGGGTATAGCAGTAGACTCAAAAGCACAATGAAAATAAAATGGTATATGTTGCTCCTAGTTTGTGATAATTTGGTGGAAATCTGATCGTTTTTCTTAGAAATTCTAAACAATTAAGTTAAATATTCTGTATATTCAGTTACATTGAATACTCCGAGTACAAATGAAACTCTTTTAGTGGTCTTGGGGGATTTTTTAAGAAGAATGAAGATATATATATATATATATATATATATATATATATATATATATATATATATATATATATATATATATATATATATATATATATATATATATATATATATATAAGAAGAAGAAGGATTTATTGAAAAAAAAAACATATCAACAAAAAATTATTGCTGCCTCCCCTAAAAAGCAAAGCTTGTCCGTGGGGGAGGTAGAGTAAACAAAATCCTTAAAACAAAGAATACTTGGCCACCGACACCACTAATACCATCACACTAAACAATAAATACAAAATAATATCATATATTATACTTCCTCTGGGAACATCATATCAACAAAACCCCCACAATAAATAAATCAATTAATCAGTCAAAACTCATATTCAGCAAAAAGCAGTTCCTTAATGATTTTTCTAAAAATATTGGGGTCACCAATAGTCTTAATATCACTATTCAAACTATTCCATTTCCGCGTACCTCTATAAAAAACAGAAAAACATGAACGGGAAGATATACCTCTAGGTACACAGAAGTCCGCGCTACCCCTTGTATCATGAGAATGAACAGTAGACCTAATGGACAATAAATCACCAAAACAACGAGGCTGAGCATCCTGCTGCAGTCTAAAAATAAACCACAATACATAGAACTCACGCAGGCCTGCAGCCGGCAAAATTTTTAAAGTTGGGTAAATTTCTCTAACAGACATACGTGGAGATATACCGGCTAAAATTCTTACTGCATGATTTTGTAGAACTCTTATTGGTTTTAGGGTAGAAGAAAAAGTAGAGAGCCAAATACTTGAACAATAAAGTATATACGGGTGTATTAAAGAAAAATAAAGATGGCGAAGGACAGACTTGGGAAAACAATGTTGGAGTTTCTTCATTATACCAAGATTTCTTGCCAGAATTTTGCTAGTTAAAGTAACATGTTCCTTAAAAGATAGAGTTTCATCTATTACAATCCCAAGGTATTTAAAAGACGCAGTCCGTTTTATAACGCCATTGGGCATATCTAATTCCTTGATCCATGGGTAAAAGTTTGATGATCGCGAGAAAATAATAAAGTTAGACTTAGCCATGTTAATCCTTAATTTATTTACCCTCAGCCATGCTGTAATTCTATTAACTGATTCCTTCATGGAAATCTGCAGCAGCTCTGCTGTCTTAGCTGTGCTAATGGCTGTTGTGTCATCAGCAAAAAGTGAAACCGTTTCATTAGTCGGGTTTACCGTTAGTTCATTTATTCTATAGCAAAAATTATTTAGACAATTTGGTAAATCATTAATAAATATCAAGAATAATATAGGACCGAGAACTGATCCTTGCGGAACACCTATTTCAATACGCTTTCTTTCGGAAGAAGTATCATTTAGTTGGACATACTGATAACGATTACTTAAAAAACTTCTTAAAAAATTTAATGATTTACCCCTCAAACCATACACCTCACACTTCTTAAGTAGAAGCTCATGATCCACAGTATCGAAAGCTTTCATCAGATCTAAAAATATAGCACCTATT
Source organism: Artemia sinica (assembly GCA_027921565.1). Lineage (NCBI taxonomy): Eukaryota > Metazoa > Arthropoda > Branchiopoda > Anostraca > Artemiidae > Artemia > Artemia sinica. The sequence goes on along the minus strand of CM051263.1, from coordinate 43,515,723 downwards.
TTGAAACCTTTATCTAATACATCATTAATAATAGTTGTCAAATAAATCATCGCCTGTTCCGTTGTCCTTTTTCTACGGAACCCAAATTGTGTCTCTACCAGTAACTTATGATCCTCCAAAAAACTCATCATTCTAATACTAAAACACTTCTCTAAAACACGGGAAATAATGGGTAAAACAGATATCGGTCTATAGTTTCCTGGGTCATTTTGAATACCACCCTTATGAATTGGGGTTATACGGGCAACTTTAAAACAATCTGGGAATTTTCCTTGACGAAAACACTCATTAATTAACCCACATAAAACTTCAGCTATAACAGGAAAAATACATTTAAGTGTTTTTAGAGTAATATGATCGCTACCAGATGAATTACTACGCAACCCATAAATAATTTTTTTAATTTCATCAACCGTTACAAGTCTAAGGTGAAGAGACACATCAATTGGGTCCCTCAGTAAGGACTCGGACGATGGGTCACCACTATCAGGCACAACTGACATAGCTAAATTCAGACCAATATTCGAAAAATAACTCTGAAATTCATTGCATATGTCCTTTTCAGAATTCAAAGTCTTTCCCATTACACTAACTAATTCATCAGGTACACTATTTATTTTTAATCCAATCACTTCTTTTATTAGTCCCCAGGTTTTCTTAGGGCATCCTTCGACCTCCTTAAACTTTTTCTCAAAATATTTCTTTTTTTCATTTCTTAAAATTGTATTCAACCTATTTCGATAAATTTTATATAATTGCTTATTTTCTTGTGTCGGGTTAATTATTTGAGCTCTAAACAATTTATCTCTTACATTTATTTGCTTCAAAATCACAGGACCAATCCAAGGTTTTTTACTTGAGTGCTTTCTATTAAACGGTTTCAATATGACTACTTGACTTATCAAACTCTGCAACTTTTCATAAAATAAAACAAACTTTGAATTTGCGTCCTGAACTTCGCCTAGAACATCGTACCAATCCACCTTTTCTATATCATTTTTAAGTTTTACCATCGCACTTTTACTGATCACTGGAATCCTTGATTTTTTGCCTTTAACCACCTTCGTGACAGTTCTAAAGCTAGCTGAAACTCCAAAGTGGTCAGATACATCGTTGATAAGGACCCTGGGAAGACTCAAGGGTACATTAGAAAGGATATTATCCAGAAGCTTAGCTGATGTTCCCGTAATTCTTGTAGGGATATTTATACAAGGATGAAACCCATTGGATAAACTTCTATTAATAAATTCAGTGCTAGCAGATGACTGATCAATAAGGTCAATATTAAAATCCCCCATAATAAAACATGGCATAGAGTTAATCGGAAGTTTCATTAATTGTTCTTCAAATAGGTCCATAAAGTCTTGGAGCAGGCTCTGTGGAGGTCTATATACTACAACAATACAAAAATTCAAATTCTCTCTAGTTATATGTAAAACAAAACACTCACAAACTTTCTCTCTATATATTGTAAGATCTTCTCTTATTGAAACCTTATAATCAGCCTGAATGTAAGCTGCTAGGCCTCCATGTTGGTAATACTCGCGATTCCTTACATATAAATTATACCCAGGGATATGTAGTAATTGCGAGTTATTATCATTTAACCACGTTTCAGTTAAAGCGATCACCTGAAAGACATTAGTATTTATTAATTCCGATAAAAAATTATGCGCAGAATTCAATCCCTGACAATTCAAATGAAAAATGTTAAGGCCAAAATGGCCCCTATCACAATACAAGGGTAGTGCTTCTTCTTTAAAAATATACCTTGATGGTTCATTTGTGAAAATCTCAGTGGCATTAATATCTAAATTTCTATTTATCCTTTGATTAAACTGGCTGGAAAAATCAACCCTTCGACTTTCAAGTTGCAGGACATTGCTGTTCCCAGGAGGAAAAACGATATCTCTAACCATCATCAATAAAAGTTAATGTATGTGACGGTAGAGGGTGGCGGTGGCGAAAAAAATCATTATCTACTAAACATATACCTAGGCCTAGATAAATACAAAAAAAAATAACAAAATATATTCCGGCAAAGCGGACATACAATTTAAAAAAGCACATTATTGCAAGCTTCATGGCACAAAGCAAAACCATTCAAAAAGACATCAGCCCGCTACCACCCACTCAAAATAATTTCACATTAACAAACATTTTAAACTATTTACTCAAAAATAAAAATTATCATTAACCCAAACATTTCAAATTCATCACTATCAACTTTTCCATATCTATTTGATTACACCAAGCGAAAAAGAAAAGATAATTAACCAATAAGTAAACTAAACACATTCAATAAAACACTCATTTTTTAGCACCTCTGGAAGCTGTGGAGGGAGGAGGCTTAAGTGCTAGTTCCTCAATCCATTCATCACACGTAAACTTCACTTTCGTACCACCCGGACGTTCAAACTGAAGATATGGTGGAACTGTGTTTGATACCCATGAAATTATACCCATCGTTTTAAGACACAATTTTTTTTCATATAGTTTTTTTCTTGCCTCTCTCACAGAAAATGGGGCATCATCACTCACATAAATGTTTCCCTGGTTTGCTATGTTTCTTCCTTTAAGCTTCTTCCCATTTTTAAGGATTTCAATCTTGTTTCCACGGTTTTTTACATTAACCTTAAAATATTTCTTATCCTTTTTTATTGCAACAACTGAAAAATGGGGTATCACTGGTAAATTTAGTCCATCCGTACATATCTCGGTAAACATACGTTTGGCTTGATCTTCATCCTCACAGACTGCATTCCATACAACCAAATTATTTTCGTTAGGCTGATACTCTGCAGCCATAAGCCTATCAGACATACATAGGGTCTTTTCTTTAAAATATTTAACTTCTGACTGCAGGTTAAAATTATCATTTTTCAACAAAGAAATGTCATTTTCTACAGCATGTGTACAAGACTTAATCCCGGAGAATTCAGACCTTAAGGCTAATTGCTCTGATTCAATTGCTTTTATTCTATTTTCTACTACAATGAATCGCTGTTCAATTGATTGGACTGAGCTATGAGTTTCACGCATAATGTTCATCATCTTTGCAAATTCCTCTGATAGGGTCATTAACGAAACCTGAGTTGTCACTGGCTTCCGAATATCCGGATTTCCTGACGTATTTGGGGTACTTGTGGCAATATCCTCGCTAGAATCAATATCTGGACGACTCCTTTTATTTTTTTTCTTGCCCATCTTAACTTAGTAATAGCTAAAATTGACTTACTGGCAAAAGAAGAAGCCACCAGTCCTAAATCAGTCCTTTTTCCCCACTGTACTATTCCTTTAATCTCATATCACGAATAATTTGAGCCTTAAATCACTTTGGAGGAATAACAGCTAATCATTTCCGTTGTTGAGTTTTATTTAGGGAAAGGCTTGTATTTTCAGATTGTCTATTATCAGATTGTACAAAGTTTTCATTATATCACAGCATGCAGATAATTTAGCAATAATCCATCGTCATTCATTTCATTACGTGATTCATAGAGTGGGCGATAGCAAGCAATACGGTCTTAACCGGTTGAGCAATGAATCTATATATAATATATATATATATATATACTATATATATAGATATATATATATATATATTATATATATATATATATATATATATATATATATATAATATATATAAGATATATATATATATATATATATATATATAGATATAATATCTATATATATATATATATATATACTATATATATATATATATATAATATATATATATATATATATATATATATATATAATATATATATATTATATAATATATATATATATATATATATATATTATATATATATATATAATATATATATATATTATATATATATATATATATATATAATATATATATATATATATAAGAGAGCAGTGATTGTGTACATTTTTTCTCGAAAACAGCTCAATTATTTTTTCTAAAAATTGGCAAACGAACATTTTGTGGCCTGAAAGAAACGATCTAGGTCACGACTTCAGGAAAATTCGTTTAGAGCCTGGTAGCATTTTTCATATTAATGACGCCACAGTGGGGTTTAAATCAAACTTATGCCTCTATAATTTTGCTTCGGATCTAAACAAAAGTTGCACCGTTGGAATTGTCATTTCCTACACAGGAAACTTACAGTCCCCTGGCTTTAACAACAAGGATTTTTTGCATTGATGTGTCCTCTTTTTTCCTCCACTGCTAACGGGGCACTCGAACATCATAGTGAGCTCTTTAGGGGCTCAATTTAAAAGAAATTGCTATATCTAGTGCCCTTTGTAAACAAAATACGCTGAATCTGATGGTGTAATTTTCATTAAGATTCTATGACTTTTAGGGGGCGTTCCCCCTTTTTCGAAAATAAGGCAAATTTTCTCAGGCTCGTAGCTTTTGATGGGCAAGACTAAATTTGATGGAACTTACATATTTAAGATCAACATAAAAATCCGATTCTTTTGATGTGTCTACTGGTATCAAAATTCTGTTTTTTAGAGTTTCGGTTACTATTGAGACGAGTCGCTCTTACTATACAGTTTGTTACCACGAACTGTTTGAAAACATAATGCTAAAATGAAAAATGAATGAAATTTTTTGACAACCAAATACAAGCGACAGTGAGAATCACATTGAATAGCAAACGACAACAATGTTACAACGAGATTTAAGCTTAGAAAACTTGTAACAACGAGCATCACAACGATTAATTTACAAACGCAAATGATGCACAACAATATTTGGGGTTAGAAGACAAGTGACAGCGAGCATGATCAGTCGAATACGATTCATTTACAAAGTAATAAAAGTCACAATGGAATGAAGGAACACGTTATTTTAGGAGCATCACAATGATTCGCAAATAAGAATGATTCACAATGCAATCTGTGGTTAGAAGACAAGCGACAGCAAGAATCACATCGAATTGCAAACGAAAATGACGCTCAACGAAATCTGCAGTTATAAGACAAGCGACAACGAGAGTCAACGAACCGCAAACGAAATTGATGGATAACAAAATATGTGGTTTGAAGACATGTGACAACGAGCGTGATCAATCGAACAGGAAGCATTCGCAAATTAATCAAAATTATCAGGGAATGAAGGAACGCGCAATTTTAGCGCTGTTAAAAAAAGAAGTAAGTATAATTAATGCTGAGATTGTCGATCACCTCCCAAGAAAGTACAAATCCTATAAAAGTTATGATTCTTTGAACGATAGACAAGAAGCAGGACTTGAATTCACGTTAGAATTTCTTACTTCAATTGAAATTGCTGATTTGCTACCCCGTGACTTAAAACGTCATTATTAAATAACACAATAATGATGCTAAATACTTAAATGATTAGATAATTTTTGTAAATATAGGGTAAAGAAATTCAGGCTGGGATCGATTCTATGGTGGAAAGCAAGATGTTTGAAAAAAAAAAAACTGATGGCTGTGTTTATTAATTCAATGGAGTATCGTTTTTTCGGTTTATGAACTTGATTCTGTGATGAAGGGGAATTATCGTAAATTTTCCGATGGAAGAATTCCTGCGGAGGAGGGAGAATTCTCCGGGAGGGTTTTTCAAATACTTTTAAATTTAAAAACACGATTGTTATTAATATGCGTGGGAATTTTCTTTGGGGGAGAATTTTTCCGATAAGAATTTTCTGGGGGGGGATTTTCCGGGGGTGAGACTTTCCTTGAATTTCCTTTCTTTTGAAATTGAAGAAAGGCACGACTGGTAAGCTAGTTACTTAAAAAGTACTCTATGTTTTGTTTTGAATAGTTGTAATGGATTTCTTAAATCATGAGCAGCTTAAAGGAGCGGTGACCTAATGGAAACGCCATTTCAGTTTTTTTTTGGGGGGGGGGCACTAAGACCTAAGAATTCTCTTGTTGGGAGGGGGGATTCGCAATAGTGCATGCCATTTTAATAAGAAATTCATTTGTTCAGGTGTTTTATAGATTTGTAGCCGCTGGTGGGGGAACTGACTTTGACTCTCGCCTGTCATCCAAAACCATAGCGCATTTCGTCTGTTATAATTCAGATTTTATAAGTTAAGTGTTTGCGTGGAAATCACAACAAATATTGTTCATATCATGGCAAGGGATAAGTAAAAACCAGAATGGAATATATTTTTTTTTTTTGTATAGAATGTGTTTTGATTTTGGCTTACCCTGCTTTCCCAGTAGTTTAAGTCGCATATTTTTCTTTCACGTCTTATGGCCTAAAATGTGTACCTTTTTTTCATGTAGCAATATTCTTCTACTTCGGAAGCTCATAAAATCTGTCCTGTTGCTATAAATTATATTTTTTTTTTACTTTTTATTTGTATTTTATTTGTATAAAATGTTTATATAGTCTTTTACGGTCAGAGACGCTATTTGAGGTGGACCAGGAAGACTCATGGCACTCTAATGGTTGTCAAAGAATTACAATTTTTTTCTTAAAGGGCTGGTTTAACATAGCTGTAGCAACTTCAGCCCATGGCGTATGCTTCGGAATAGTGAACATACTTATATGAAATTTTTCTATTGTTTTTTTTCTGAGAAGTCTGGCCTTATAACAAATGATTGGAAGGATACAATATGGTTTTATATAGAGTTTGAAGCTACTCAATGTCGTGATTTGGTTACCCACAAGATAGTCTGCCCATTAGACACAGCACTTCTTTTGTTCGAGTCATTTTAATCATGTATTGGGGTATCTCTCTGATCATCAATATACGTCCATGACTAATGTGCTTTTTGAGTGAGGTGTGGGGATAAATAAAACCCAAAATAATGATCTAGGTACATGTATAGTTCATATGCATATAAATATTTTTTTTTCGAGCCGAAGAAATTAATTATTCTATTGACCATTCAGATCAGTAAATGCCTTGTTTTTTAATGGCTTGATTAGGGGTGTCGTGGGTTCTAATTGTCTTAGTGTTTACACAAAATGTATGCATTGCGCAGTTGAAAGGAAACTTTCTATGTTTTCGCTGCTTGCAGAAATGTTTACTGCCAAAAATATTATACATTCAGACCTATACAAAAAGAAGACAGGGCGAATTTTCGCGAGGATCATCGAAGGACCCCCCTCCCCCTTGGGAATGCACTATAAAAATAAGAAGATGGCGTTTCTAAAATCGAGATATATAGAACTAAGAACCCCTTTTTTTTTTAATCAGAGCCCCTCCCCCCCGAAAAAGTTTTCAAAACTTGACGGTGTGTCCGTATGCTGTACCTTAATGGAAAAAACAGTTCTTTTCAAATGAAAGTAAATAAAGACATTAAAACTTAAAACGAGCAAAAACTATTCTTCAAATGAGTAGAGATGTCCCTACCAAGTACATACGGACTGAGAGAGATCCTAGATGCCTGAGTTCTTAGTTTTTTCGATCTCCTGGGCTCTTGTTATTCAAATGTTCAATTATCTTGTTTTTTAACAGCCACCGGAAGAAAATTTCCCGTGTACCTGGCCCCTACCCCCGCTCTTTACACTAGAGTATCAGTGAAATTATTTTTTAGCGCTACAAATATGTCCAGTTTTAAATTTACCAATTAACCAATTAGTTAATACAACAATTAACTTTCAAAACATTTGAACTGAAAACTAATGCACATAAAAAAAAACACTTTTATTCCCATTGCTCTTGTGCTCTTGGAGCTTTCATTCTTGAATTATGGGGGCAGGAAAAAGTCAAACTTTAGCCTAAAGATACGAAGGCCTTGGCAACCCTCCTTAAATACAGGATAATTTCTCTTTGTTTCAAGTTTTAGCGCCAGTCTTTTCTTTCATTTCAAACTATTTTATCTTCAAGAAAAAAAGAGGTCCCTTTGGTGTTTTTGCTCTTCAAAATAAAATTGAATGTTACTAAGGAAGGTAAAGGTAAATGTAAAGAATACGGCATTGGACTTACAGTCCCTACCGGTGGTGCTGATCTCTGTTTCTTGGCCCTTCAGCCAGGAGGTGGTGCAATGGGGTGTTGGGGGCCAACCATCCTGTTTTTTCGCTCACCCTTCCTGTTTACCTTCCCCATACTTCTCCAGGCACCCATTTAGAGCTCGGTCGACTCTGGCTGAGCTTAGAGAGTCCCGCCACTGACCCCTGTCCCAAACCAAATAATTGGGTATACTAGGATTCGAACCCTCGCCCTCTCGGACTAAGAATCCTAAATCTAGCGCACCAATCCACTCGGCTAGGACGACCCTTAGGAAGGGCGAATCAAATACTCGATCTAAGTCAAAATTTTTGTCACAATATTTTCAAAACTATGGTTTCTTTTTAAAATTTTTTTCCCTGCAACATGAGGAGAGCTTTCACCCTCTTCAGCATTGATTCACAAAAATTTTCCTTAGGAAAATTTTAACGTTAAAATATCAGCGTATATATTAACCTTTTATTTTGTATGTACCATCGTGCAGCGTTCGTCGTCTTCTGAAAATGGAAGTCTTAATCGATAACTTTTCTCTAACTCCAAATTGATCGGATATTTCAGTTTTCAATCGATAATACGCTGGCCATGCTTGGGCCAAATTTGTGGTTTTGCGACACAAAGTGGCAGAGGAAACGACACTTTGTTGAGACAATGGTTCGATGCAATTACCCCTAAAAAAAAAAATTAAATAAAATAACTTAGCACAATATGAAATTTCGTAGCTATGTAGGTAGGGACTTGAAACCAGTACTTCGGGGTTCTCTGATATGTTGAATATGATTGTAAAATTTTCCTCGAGATCATTCCCCTTTTTGGGGACATTTTCTTCCTTTTTCTAAGACTTAGAAAATTTTATGAGATAATTTCAAGCTTTTATCAAAATACCTTTTTAGAGTTTCGGCTACTATTAGCGCGAATCGGTCTTTACTTACAGTTCGTTGTCACAAACTGTTTGAAAAGGGCTCTGTGTGATGGTTCCTTGACCTGTGACAATAATATTAGTGGTACCCGGGCTGTCCAGTCTGTAAACTATTTCAACTTTTACCGTTTATTCTCATATTTTTGTATGGTTTTAAAATAAAAGAAGTGCGACAAAAAGTTAATCTACCATAGATAAACGCCCTTCAATCTTGATATTTTTGCATGCTTTACTGAATTGACTTGTATACCAAAAATAGATATAATCAAATTTATAATTACTGTCATTCTTCCACCATTTCTGAACCTAAAGGGAATTTATGATCACTTTTGGGAGATTTTTGGCATAAAAAATTACAGGCCTTGCTCCTAGACGCTTGATTTTATTATTTAAGTTAAATTAGGACAAGTGTAAGTTTTTTGTTAATTATTTCTGTTGCCAAAAAATAGGAATGCGAGAAAGAAAGTTAAAAAGGAAACAAAGTAACTTTTTGCATGCCTTTGAGTCATAACTGGATTCTTGTGCTATTTTCAAAATCATATATACTGAAATATATTGAAGATTGTTATGCTTGTGTATATTTACTTGGTCCCTTAACCTTATGGATTTTATTACAGCTGATTTTTCACCTATTTCCTGCTGTTCAGTTTATTCCCAATTTCGCAAACAAGCTCAAAATCTAGTGAAAATAAATTATTAAAAAAAAAAAAAACTCCAAATAGGTCATGAAAAAAAACTTGACCAACCACCGCCAAAAAGCAGGAGGGTATAAAAAGCAGGAGAGAATCAAAAAGCAGGAGGGAATAAAAAAACTGGAGGGAATAAAAAAGCAGGAGAGAATCAAAAAACAGGAGGGAATAAAAAAGCAGGAGGGAATCATCCTTTTCCAATTTATTGATAGATTTGAAGAGAGGGGAGACAAATACAAGAGGAAGATATTTTAAGAAATAGAGGAAGAAATATGATTTACCCCATAAAATAAAAATTCTGCTTGATCCTTAAATTTCAATCAAACCAGAACCATAATATTCAGTTTATGCCATACACATTTAATTATTATCATCAAGTTCTTACACAAAAATACATTTATTTGCTTCGCATGTCTCTTGAAATATTTTTTTCTCATAGTCCAAGCGGGGTTTGAAATAAGAATCATAGTTTATATCAGGGGTCCCTTAAATTAGGCACATCTTATCTTGTTGTATCAAGTGAATCCGAAAAGGCGATTGAAAAGACGGCTCAGATGTCTAACAACGTCAAACGCTTTACTGATCTTATAAGATGGGCTCTAACATTCATTTTTCCTTCGCTAAAATGATTGCTAACAATAGACCTTAGCTATCAACAAAAGAGCATGCAATTCCCACGGACCTGTAGCGTCGCGAGGGATATAAACTCCCTCCCTTTGCTCCTTTTTAAGCCTGCCTTTGAATAGACTGAAAAGCGAGATCTCACGATTCTAAAAATTCTAAAGAATTAAATTCGAATACGCACTCCGTGCGATAGGTTTTTTCTTGTGTATATGCCTTACTTAATAAGTCATTCTATGTGTAAGTAAAATGAAACATAAGAATGTCGGCCTAAAATCTTCCAGCTCGCAAAAACTATGTACAATCTTGGCATAGAAATGAGCGGCTTTATTCGAATTCTAATGCGCAAGCTTAAATCCTTTTGTATTCTTAATTTATTTTTTACTTTACGCGTTTAATATTATACAACTATACATTGCTTATTGTCCCCTTTACTAACCAACAGCCAACTCCGAAAATGAATATCTCATCAAATTTCGCTGCTAATAATTCAATTCATTTACTCTTTATTCAAATTAAATACAAAAGCACACTCAGATAAAAGATACTTCTGAAACAAAAACAATAATTTTTTCTCAAATGAACTTATACAACGACATAAAAACTTAAAAAGAACAGAAATAATCCAAAATATTAATGTTTAGGCCACCCCCTTAATCCACCCCTCTTTGCGCTAAAGATCGACTAGTGGTTTCCTGGAAGCATTTTAAAGTGCAACAAATACAGCCAGTTGGTAGTTATAAGTGTATCATTTACCGACTGGCATGAAATTGTATTGTTTAAAGCGAATGCTATTTAAGCCCTTTCATTCTCAAAGTATTGTGATAAAAAGTTATTCTTTGTATCGTACGAGATTTAGACCCTAGCCTGGCCAAAATGTGACTTCGCTGCGCAAAATGGGAGAAGATGGCACTTCTTGCCGAGACGCGACCTCTTTTGTCTCTTAATGAGTGCATTAGAACTTTGTTCGAAGGAACGTTTTCCTAATATTTTACAATGTTTGAACTAATTAACCCTGGAAAAAATAGCAACGATAAAACAATTGAACAAGCAAACACGCTTCTGTGACCATCCTTCTCAGGGGAAGTACGAAGTTTCGGATTTTTGTAAATAAGGACTTGAAAGCACTGCCCCGTGGCTCTCAAATATGTTAAATTTGATGGTGTGATTTTCTTCAACAGCACCCGTTTTTGCGTGGTATTTTTTGCTTTTTCAAAAATTGTGCACCTTTTGTCATGATAATAAATTTTGATTAGCACTTAATGAATTTTAATTTTTAGATTTGGCATAAAAATCAAACTCTCTTTGGTTTTTGTTGTTATTTATATTCCGTTTCAGCAGTTTTGGTTTCTATTGACAGGGGTTGCTCTTAACTTGCCCTTGTTCATTACGATGAATGGTACTAAAATATTTATAAAATTTATCAAGCTTTGAGAATAACTTGCTCAGAAATTCCTTCTTTCTTGCCATTACACTTGTCAGTGCAATGTTCAGCTTTGAATTTAAATACTTTTTGTGTTTTTCTTTTATTTATGTATTCTTGATGAAACTAGACCAGGAAAATTTTGCGAGTGGAAGTATTTTGTTTGTGTTATTTCCATTATTCTAATTTGTACCGAATACTATTGCGCAAGAAAACTGTTTTTCTCCTTCCTTCTAAGTTTTCGGAAATTTTCGTCGAATTCCCAATTTAATTCAAATGTCTCATATCGCCGTTCTTTTATTATTCTTCTCCCTTTGTTATAAACCTTTCTTTTATTCGTTTCTATTTATTTTCCTTCATTTTCATTGTCTTATTATTGTAACTAAACATTGAGAGTTGGTTTTCTCTATTGGTTTTCTCTCGAGCCCTGTTGGGAAGCGTTGATTTTTCTTTACATTGTAATTTATTTGTCTATCTTTTTCAGTTTTTGTTTCCTTGTATTTAATATTGTTCTAAGAAGTGTTAACTTCAGCAGAATTTACCGTCCAGACCGATTTAGTATATGAACCAGACGCGTTCATCGTCAAACGCGTTCAACGAGCAAAATAAGGTGTTCATATCTTGTGTTGTTCATCAAATTAAGATCATCTTATGTACCACATGCGGCTTCTCTATTAATATATCCTTGACGTTTTTAATTGCAAGACATTCCCCTTCCTTCAAAGAAAGAGATATCTAATTTTGGTTAATTAGGATACCATTAGAAAAATAGCTTTCCCAATAACGTGCAAAGCTTGAGACAATAGAGTTACATAGGAACAATCTGAATCTTCTGAATCAATCTGAGGGTTTTTTTCATCTTATTTCTAGTCTGTAATTAAGTAAAAAAAAAACAACTTTTCTCAACTGAAAGTAAGGAGTAACATCAAAACTTAAAACGAACTGAAATTATTACGTATATGAGTGGTGTTGCCCCCTTCTCAATATCTCGCTCTTCACGCTAAAGTTTTTAGTATAAAAAAAAAAACAAAAAAAAACTTCTTATTGTTCTAAAGAAACGGTCCTTGTACTCAGAAGCCGTTCTTAAAGAATTGGGACAAAAAGTCAAACTTTAGCGTAAATAGCGAGGTATTGAGGAGGGGGCAATCCCCTCACATACGTAATAATTTCTGTTTCGCTTTTTCTTGCGAACGATTCCGGCTCAAATTTTTTTCTTAGCACGCTTTCATTTGAAAAAGACTTTAATATCTGACTGTTTTTCAAATTATGCCGGAAATCCCCCCCTGTAGAAAAACCTCCCGGCCCCTAGTAGAAAGTTGCTTCTGCAGAAAATTCCCTCTGGAAAATTTACCCCGTGGAAAAGTCCCCCAAGAAGAATTTTTCCCGTGGAAAATCACCCCCCCCCGTTTGGAAACATCCTCTATACTATTTCAAATCGGCAAAAATTTCCCCCGGACGATTCCCCTTAACATCTCCACATGTAAAATTGTGTCGGTAAAGAGAAAGTAAGACAAATGAAAATAATTTCGTACTGGAATTTTGGCAAATTCACCCAGTGTCAATTTTCGCCTGGAAAGTCCGCCTCCCGGAAACGTTTCTCCTACGAAACATCCTCCTAGCAGAAAATTCACCCACCCCCTCCTCGAAAAATGTCTATATACTTCTCAACAACGAATACTACACGTACACAATGAGCAAATTTCATGGCTTACATGCCTTTCCACAGGGGCTGTGAGGGGTCATGTTTAGACCCCGGCACCGCGCCGATGAGGGAAGACCAGCGGTGGCGGGGCCAAAAACAGCACGCCACGCCGCGCCGCCGGTAAGATGTCGGCGGCGCGCCGCCGGCGTGATCGATGTTGACCGCAAACATTAATGTTTTCATCAGTCTTTCTCAAATCACAGCTTAAATTTACAACAGATTCGAGCCTATTCATGAGTTCAAAAATTCACAAGTCGCTGGCTGGAAACTGGTCTTCTTCGTTATTCCTCAAGAGAAGTAGAAATGTGGTATAAACGAATGGCTGTGACGTTTCAGAACCCTTGCAAAATACGAGTAGTTGAAGTATCTATTAGTTATGTATTCTTAACATAAATAATTATCAAAATTAGTAGTTTTTTTCATCGAGCAATTACTGCATATACAACTTCAAATACCGTATCACAAAATTCGTCAGTTATCTGGGTAAAAACTTTGAATATAACTTTGAACTTAGAAGCTTAATTTTTCCATAATACCCTTTGCCTTTATCTGTTTTGTCACCTTTAAAACAGTTGAAATGAGCGACTTTTTTATCGATTTTTTTTTTTTGCTCTTTTGGATTCTTAAAAAGACTTCTTGTATTAAAAACTGGTTTTTAATTACAATTTAAAAAATTGCATTTTAAAGTTTTTTGGCTTCTTTATAGAATATATGTCGTGTAGGCTAAGGCTGAACTACTGCTTTTTTATTGCTTTTGGCTGCTCTTTTGGATATTATTCGTTGTTTTTTCTTTTGGGGATTCATTCCAAATTATAAATTGATAAATACCTAATATCAGTCAAATTATAAACTGCATCTAAAAGGAGTAAATTTATCAAATTGAAAAATACATGATGAACACTTCACATGAGAACACTTCAATTACAATGAAACAAAAAAAACACTTAATGGTTTATTAGGTATGAAGAAAAATTAAATGCCAGCTATTTTCTGGTAAAAAATGAAAAGCTCATCCGTTTTAAATGTAATTAAATGAAATAATATGCAGATCAGGAAGATGTTTAGATTTTCATCCTAGTTCTCGTCACTTTTAATCCAAGCAAAATGTTAGGACACTTATTATCAGTTATTGAGCTTAAGCTTTGATTTCCAAATGCTCACAAAAATTACCAAATTTAAGAAAGTCGCAACAATAAGTCACCTGTGGTCAAAATACTCAAAGACTCCTCTTAGATTCCCACCCAGGCTCAAAGCTTATGGTCATTTCCATGGAAATCTCCAAAGAGTTTCTTTTTAAAATAGCTTTCAAACGTAGTTAGGGGTATTTAGCCTTTTTTGCTTTTTTTCAAAGCTTTGAAAAAAGTGTTATAATATTCCAAATGTTACATTTGTTATATTTGTGCATATTTTTGGTAATCACTTGTGGGGTGATCTAATTTTTTAAACCACTGTAGATACGTAAGAACGTTGCAACATCTAGTACCCTGAGGTCATAAGACTGTCAAAGACTCCTCCTTGAACCTCCCGAATTGAAAGCTGTTATTATGACCTGACCTTTTAATGTAACTTGGGCACTGGACCAAGGGCGCCATTGTCACTCGAGCGCAACGTTAGGTGGGGATGTCGATTCCACTTTCGTCACACCAATTCGTTTTAGTGTGAATCTGCCTGGTACTTATGAATGAATGTTTTCAAATTAAACCCGTTTCATCAATAAGAAAAAAAACGGGTTGGACGCATATGTCCCTTTCCCTTTGGACGATAAAACCATGCAAGTGCTGTATCAAGTATAACTCACTAAAATCTTGTTAATTTTTGTCAACTTTTCACTTTTTTGGCATCCCTGCTTTCAATAATAAAAAAATCAAGGTACTATCACTTAAGTATAACAACTCCCTATGCCCCCCCCCCCTATGGATACTATCTTGAAAGGACACCGTCTCTGCTTTAAATAAAAAAAAAAAATTAACTTATTGGCACCCCTGCTTTAAAAAAAATTGATGTATTATCATTTAAATATGATAGCTCACTACCCCCCCCCACCCCCCCTCCGTCTGGATACCACCTTGATAAAATGCTGTCTCTGCTTTAAGTTAAAAAAAATAACTTTTTGGGATCCCTGCTTTCAATAAAACAAATTTCGAGATATTATCATTTAAATGTAATACCCTCCTACCCCCCCCCTGGATACCACCTTGGTAGGATGCCGTCTCAGCTTTCATTAGAAAAATAAGTTACTTAATAATTAACTAGGTCACTATATGGTTCAAACGAACACGCAAAATAACGTTAAACAGCTTAGTGTTCCTTGAAAAAAATTGAGGCTATGAGTAAAGGGGTACAAAGACAGCAACAAAAATGTCGAAATTATTCAGATATACCTCAAACTATTGGAAAACTGAGTCATAGATTCACCTTGGCATTCAATAAGATCCAAAGAATCTAATTAAAAGGGAGCACACACAAAAGCCAAATTAGGCCAGTAGCCTATGAGAAAGTGCAAAATATCAAAGACAATGAACAAGTCTTAATGGGGGGCCCTGGGTCTATCAAAATATTTCAATGGTTTCCCAGGGAATTTGATATCATTTTCTTCTGTCTCCACTTTAAATGAAAAAAATAATTATCCTTCTGGCATCCCTACTTTCAAGAAAAAAAAATAAGGTATAATCACTTAAAAATGATAGCCCCCTATCCCCCCCCCTATAGGCAATAATTTACAATTTATTTATGAGTCATATTTTTGGGGCAGCTTCCGAACAATTGAGTATTAAACATTCAGGCGTTCAACAATTGAGTATTAAACATTAAGAAAATCGTATTTAAAAACATCAAAAAAAAAAAATAAATAAATAAAAAAAAATCTGCAAACTTACAATTCAGCTGTAGAAAAAAATCTGTCGGCTGTCAATTTCAAAATCCAACTGAAGGCTGAAGCTGTATAGTAGTGAATTCGTTCTATAATTCTATTCAACTTGAAAATAAAATTCTTGACTACGAACGACGTTAGAAATAGCGATTGGGAAACTACATTCGAAATGATTTAAACTCATTTCATAAAGACGATACTGTTTTTTGTCAACATATGAAGAACTGTGTATATTGCAATATTTGCAATTGCATATTGCATCTGTCTGGTTTTTATGCAAAGTAACAAAAGAGACGAAAATTAATGAACAAGAGAGTAGTGAAGAATTATGGTATGCAAAGTAATATTTGGCAGGGAAAGTCACTGGTGATAAATCGCTAGAGGTGGCACCGTAATTGCGTGATTTTCGGGGATTCGGGGAACCAAATTTTTTTTCGGGGAGACGCATAGATTTTCGGGGAAATACCCGAAAATTCGGGGATAGTGCAAGCCCTGCTTGAGTTCGAATCAGGAAAATCGAAGTACTAAACCACACGAGAAGGAAAAGCTCCGACTTTGCGGTTGACGCAATAAAGAATTGCCGCAAAATTAATTTAAAGTCGACCGAACGCCGCCGCCTCTGTCGGCGGCGGCGCACCTTTGGCGCGCCGGTGGCGTTACGACACTTCGGTGGCGTTCGACCGGGCTTCTCGTCGGCGGCGTTCGGTCGATCCGCCGGCGTGGCGCCGGGGTCTAGTCATGTTATCCCCAAACTAATAGTTACCGGATCTTTCAACTATGCCAAATAAAATGGCTATCTCAAAATTTTGATCGGACAACTTTGGGGGAAAAGGGGGTGTGGAAGGGGGACAGTTGCCCTCCAATATTTTTGGTTACTTGAAAAGAGCACTAGAACTTTTGATCTTTATTCGAATAAAACCTTTTCGCATATTTTAGGACTACTGGCTCGATACGATCATCCTTGGGAAAAACAAACAAACAAACAAAAAATAAATAAACACGGATCCGTCACCTTTTCTGGCAAAAAAAAAACATAAAAAAATCTCATTTTCACTGACGGGTTCTTGAAAACTCTACAGTAGAGTTCTTTGATACGCTGAATCTGATAATGTGATTCTCATTCAGATTCATTGACTTTTAGGGGGTGTCTTCTCCCTTTTACGAAAATCAGGCAATTTTTCTCAGGCTCGTAGCTTTTGATGGGTAACCACACTTAATGAATCTTATATATTTGGAATGAGCATATTAAGTCGCTTCTTTTGATGCATCTATTTATATCAAAATTCCGTTTTTTAGTGTTTCGATTACTGTTGAGCCGTGTCACTCCTTACTAACAGTTCGTTACCACGAACTGTTTGGGACCTTTCAACTCCAAATTTTTTGTCACTTTATTGTTACATGCCAAGTTTTCAATGGGAAGAAGTTAATTTGAAAAGAATTTAAAAAAAGTGTTTATTTCTTTTTTTCAATTTGTTTGGTTCGTTTTACCTTGGCTTGACTTTCGTCTTTTTCTTTTCATTAAAGAAATATAATTTTTATAAATTTAGGTTTGCTTGTTTTATCACTTAGTTGAAACCAAGAAAATCCATTGGCCAAAAAATACCTGATTTACCTGAATGGAAAGGATTTTTGCTAAAATAAAGAATTGCGTGGGAAAGAAAATAAAAACCTCTGTTGATATTGTTTTAGTGACGGTAAAACATCAGAAGAGTTCCAAATAAACAATCTGGCGATTTTATAGCCTCATTTTCAAATACCACTTTAAGGGTTCCTCACTACCGCGGCTACTGTCTTTTATAACCAAGCGAGAGTTATACTAGGCCTTTCAAATAGGGGGCCATAAAATTCCCATATGTGGGGTTTTGTGGTTTATTGGTTAGGTCTCCTCCGAAAGCGTTTAAATTGAAGTTTAATGGGGTATCAACTTGTCGATTTCCATATATTAATTTTTTCGTTCGAATAGTAATTTTTACTGAGCGAAAGGTTTTTTCGAGGAATTTTGAATGCATAATTTTAGGGATGATAAGCGGTGTGTAATTTCATTTTACATAAAATTACTGTAGGTAGAGTACACACCAGAGGATTTCTCGATTTTGAGAAATGTATTGTATATTTAATTGTATATTGTAACACAAGCTATTACACTTAAAATTTCAAAGAGTAACAATTACTATGGGTGCATCTACAGGTAGGTAGTTGGGAATTGTAACCTCTCATAGTGGTTGTAACCTCTCACAGTGGTTAATAAAATGAGTAAACTTATGTCATTACATTTATTTTCCTTTACTTCGTGCAGATTTTCTAAACTATTTAAGCTATTAAAGTAGATATCTCACATTCTTTCTCTCTCTATATAGTTAATAGTTTTTAGTGCCTTACCCAGAGTTTTGAGCCAGGGGAGGGGACTAATCCGCAGAAAAGATCCTATTTATATTTTAATGCTACTAAAAAACCAATTGGTGTGTTTTTCGAAGGACTTCTTACGTTCAAGGTGGCAGTGGAGGAGTAGAGGAGCTAGATGCCCCTCCTGTAGGTACAACAGTGGTTCTCAACCTATTTTGGGACATGCCCCGAAATTCTAAAGTCCTCATGCCCCCCTCCCACGATATTTAAGTTTTTTTTAATATATATATATAAACTTCAAGTTTTTTTTATTCAAGCTTAAAAGGCCATTAACTTGGTATTTTTGGGGGGTTATCCTCTAGGTATATTGTATGCTAATGAAAAATATTGTCTTTATAACACACATTTTATGTAATACATGACGGTATGCAATACTACAATGTATCTTTTTTGCTCTTTAAAAGCATATGCATGTGATGCTGTTTACATGAACCATTTTTTTTTCAAAATTAAGACTCTAAAGTATTGTCAGCCAAAGGGTGCAAGTCTTGCCCCTGACCCGCCAAAATATTGCTATGCACCACCAGTGGGGCCTGCACTCCACGTTGGAAATCGCGGACGTACAACCTTGGTTACTAACTAGTTTTCAGTCAAAGGATTAGCTACTGGTAATAAGGATAAGAAACGTAAGAATTTAGAATTGACTCTTGACAAAAAGCATACTCGTCAAGTTCAAGTTCATGTTCTTCTAACGACACACATGGGTACTGGTTGACGATTTCTTGTACTTGAGCTTAGGCGAGAGTAGTTGGTTGCTGATTGTTATGCAGGGGTAGGTAAATCCCAAACATAGTGGTGTAAGTGGGCAAGGGAAGGGTTGACCCTTGTTCCCGGGTGCAGCATCTGTTGGAGTTCAACTTGAATGAAATTTTTTTTATCTTTATATCATTTTTTTAGGGGGGGGGGGGAGAGTCAAAAACTGACAGCCTTGGGCTCTGAAAGACCTACCTACACCTCTAGCTACACATACCAGTTAAAACTTACAAAGTTGATACGAACCTACAAACGATTCTCGTAGCACGTTCAGGGATATGCCTTGTATTTTTTTTCTAGGGGGGGGGGGGGGTCGATGTAATTGTGTAAAGAAATTTCTACCTTTCTTAGTTTTACCTGGACTTTAACAAATATGATATTTTGCTTAAGTACAGTGTGGAATAACTTAAAAAGTCACCAAACAATTAGTTTAATGGGGTACTTGTAAAACGATGTATCAAATTGTGTCGTGGTCAGTAGTTGGGTCAAACACTTTTGTAAATTTTTGACAGGATTATATATTTTATTCTGACATTGCATTGTTAACCTGTCAGAAGGATTTCATGTTCCTCGCGTGTTAATATGTTTAAGGTGTTATAATTCAGTAATGCCTATACTCTTCGCAAACATAACTGTTCAATTTGGCAGGTAATTTGGAAATGATAGTTTATAAATCAAGTATGAGCTCCTCAATTGGGTTGCAAATATTTAAAAATATACTTTTAAACTATGGTACCATGTAATAAAGATGAAACTGTGATGTAAAGGGCAATTTATAACTAGAATCCAGTCTCAAATCAAAAAAATAAAAGGCATTTACGTAGGAAACTATTTGCGCGGGGGGGGGATCAGAAAAAAACAGAAACAGGCGGATTGAATATGCTCATATACTTTCATATATATGTTATATATATCCATAGCGGATTTTGTATAGTTTCAGCGGTAGCTGCAACTTAAAAAAATGTGTAGTACTAATTATCTCCAAACTAACTTGTAAAGTAAGATCAATAGTTTCGAAATAAAGTTTATTGCAGATTGCCCATTTCTGGAACCATTATCTCTGCTAGAAGCTCAAGAATATTCACTTTTTCGATCTACACCCTTACAACTTATTCCGGAGCAAAAGCCGACCCCCCTTCCTTAAGAAGAGAACACGTGTATTTTCAACCTGTAACTTCTTACAAACAATCTCTGTTTTGACTTGATAAATTTTTTCCTCTGCTAATCCACCTCTCCCTTTCACAAAAACTAGGCACAAGAAATATTCAAAAAAAGGTGCGCAAGAAATACTTTCCCGCGCAAAAAGTTGACAGTGGCACGCTACCCGTGTCAAGGGCGAAGTTTTTGTCCGTTAGACCAAATGCAGCAAAAAAGGACATCTCTCCAGAGGGGAAACCGTAATTCTTTTCAAATAAAAGCTTTTGTAATTTCTAAGATAAATCATGGAAGAAAATATTAGAAAAAGTTGAGCATGGGAATTTTCTTTTTATGGACGAATGCATGGCGGACACACGCTTAGAAAAGGTAAATAGGCAAAAGCACGCTTGACATAAATTGGGGGAAGGTAAGTTCTTTAATATGACAAAGAATTGGTAGTCGTTATTACACTTGAAAATTATTTGTTTAATTTGTGCTTATGAATATTTTGAAAAAGAAAGTCGAAGCAGGGTAATTAGTATTAGTAAGTAAATATTTTAGGCCGAATGGATCAATTAGAATAATTTGTATGTTTATTGTGAAGTTTTGAGGAATTGATCTTTACATTGTGAAATTTGGATGAGATGATCATATATTCATTCAAATGCGTGTGGGTATTCTTTACCTTGACAGACTATGGGGACTAGGTATGAAGGCAGAGCACAAAGTTTTGCTCTAATAAAGATTAAAAGAAAGCTGAAATAGATATACAAAAATCAGCTAGAACACGTTACTTTCCACTCTTGTCCTCCTATACTAGAAAAAAATCATTATTTTCGTCCTAATGTAATTTATTAATATATAGATAGTGTGCGTAGATATTTTATTTATTATGCATATGAGGTTAAATGGTGTTGGAACGATTCTATTGGGGAGAAGGGCTCCACCCATTATGGGGAAAGGGTTTGTTTACAAAAACTCCTACTTATCACTATACATTCAAAACGTACCCATTCAATAATTTTCACAGTTCAAGGGAAGCGCGCTCTGTTTCCGGGGGAAAATGATCGCTGGAAACGCCACTTGTGACACCAGGAATTTGATCCTATGGCTGCGCCAAGAATTTGGACATGTGCATATTTTGGTTCTGTAGTTATACAGACTGAAAACTCTTCGGTTATTCTTTTTCAAATAAGGTCCATTGTGCCTATCTTTCTATTAAAAATTGGGGATAAGTGGTGTGGTGGGTATGCTGGAGAGGCCAAGGGCTACTTTGTGCTTCCAGTAGTAGCCTATGGATTGAACTGCAGGCTTACGATCCAAACAAGGTGTTTGGCATACCTTTATGCTAAGCAGTTGCATAGGGGAGGACTAAGTCCTATCTGGACTTAGCTCACTTTTGCCCTGGGTCGGAACTTGACTTGTGTTTACACTTAGTCAGTTGTCAGCCATGCTTAAAATTCCTTAGTTTGGACTTAGTTGCTTATGAGTCTACTTAGTCTGCGGCTTAACGACAGCTTATTTTGGCACTTAGGATTTATCTCGTTTTTGCACGAAGTTTCTAAGGACCAACTTTTTGCTCCTCAATCATACAGATTGCAAATCTTTGCTTGGTTCCGATTTCAAAGTCATTCAAATTTGGAGCTGGAGGAGGTCAAAGGAATAGTTTGCGTTTCTTATTCTAGGCATTAAAATTTCTTAACGATTCTGGTTTTAATAAAAACCTCACCGAGCTGAGGCTTAGCTTGTTCTTGCACCAACTGAGGACCTAGATCGTGTGTACACCGAATTAACTCTGTTTTCATGCTATGATATTCCGTTGTCTGGACTTGTTTCGTATGTGAATCGAATCAATCGGCAGCTTGGAATTAGCTCGATTTGGCACCTATTCAGAAATTATCTTGTTTTCGCATCAAGTTTCACCCTCATGGACCACATTTTCACCCTCTAATCAGACAGATCCTTGCACCGTATTGGCTTCTAAGTAATTTGAATTTATTGGTGAAAGGGGTAGGGAGGGGGTGGTTATGTTAGGCCACACAGACGGAAGGGGGGCTGATTTATCTCCAATTCGTTTTGGTCCTTAGAAACACCCTCAAGAACTTTCAATTTCTCACTGAATGAGCCCCCTCCCAAGTTTTTACGACCATCTGTTTATTATAAACGAAGCAGTTGTTAAAAAGAAAATACATGAGCATATATATATATATATATATATATATATATATATAATATATATATATATATATATATATATATATATATATATATATATATATATATATATATATATATAATATATATATATACATATATATATATATATAATATATATATATATATATATATATATATATATATATATATATATATATATATATATATATATATATATATATATATATATATATATATATATATATATATAATATATATATATATATATATATATATATATATATATATATATATATATATATATATAATATATATATATATATATATATATATATATATATATATATATATATATATATATATATATATATATATATATAACCCGCTGATGGCGCCTGGTTCCATATCACGAAAATGTAATGGTGTCAAGGATTTTTTTTTTAAGATTTTTTTTTTTTTTTTTTTTTTTTTTTTTTTTTTTTTTTTTTTTTTTTTTTTTAAATCCCACCTCCTCTCCTCTCGGTGACATAATAATCTTTTTCACTTAATTACAAACTTTAATGTCACCTACGCTAAATTAAAAACAACTTTTATTTTTGAATTTTGGATTTGGGTAGCCAAACATAACTGACGAAGACAAGGTATACTACAAAAAAAAAAAAAAAAAAAAAAAAAAATCAAAACCGCAAAAAAAGCACCATTCCCGGTTTAGCAGGGTGCCCTTCTGCCATAGGGTACCCCTTTCACCGTGGAAATACATTAATAATACACAAATATTTTCATAAAACCTTGTTCTCAATCAACTATACAACATCCTCCATGCTTCCAACCTTCCCTCAATCCGAAAACAAACCTAGGAGGGGTAGAAAGCTGTGCCCTTACAATATCTTTAGGCACGCCATTCTAATCCTTCTTTGATAACACACAAATAAACAACTAAAATCTTTTTAGTACCGATTTGGCTACTCAAAAATCAAACAAAAACCAATAAAAAATAAATTAAATCATTTATCTTAATACTAACATCATTTCCTCATTTTTTTTTTTTTTTTTTTTAGATACAATTTAAAAACAATAAAAAAAAAAAAAAAAAAAAAAAAAAAAAAAAAAAAAAAATACAATTTAAGACATTTTTTACAATATAACATTTAAATCAACAACATTTACAATATAACATTTAACATTTAAGATTCTTTAATGAAGATACAAAAAGGTATTTTTCAAAACCTGACGGAGGGGGTAAACACCCCTTGCCGGTCCCCATTTAGCGCTTCTGACCAATAGTAATATTTTGAATACTAATGCATTGAGTAAATCAAGCATTGAAAACATAAGATTTAAAAACAGTAGGGGAATTTAGTAAATAAAATGGTAACAGGGTTTTTACAATGGAATTCAAGAATAAATTGAAGGAAATCAAGTAATTGCTTTTCTGGAAGCGCTTAGCCCTGCAATTCTTTTATATGTTGCTACATAACATTTAAAGTTTTTCTGTATCACCACGGCATTGTTGTACGGTTTACTTATGATGTAGTAAATTGTTCACATTACAATGGACAACCATTTTAATCCCCCATTCCAATTTTGCATCATTTTACTTGGTTTTTGGTGAGAAGTCTTTCAAGCATGTATTCCCATTGTTGTATTCTTTCTTAAATCCTGTATTTTCTCTCCGACCATCAATTCTTTTTTTTACAACCCCTATGACGTATCTTGGTAGCAACCCTGTATTATTGGCTGTCATCTCACTGAGTCCAAGCCAAGGCGGGGCTTAGGGGGTCGTCATTTTTTTGCTGCCCAAAATACCTGAAACTTCAAGCAGTTAAGTTTCAGAAATTGATACCTTAAGTTGAGAGAGCAGATTTTAGTGTTCGTGGAATAAACCCCCTGCTGTGTCCCTTTTGTCACGGTTGATTTAATCCCAGCGTGGACATTTGAATAGACAAATGGTCGGGATGATGTCCATTGACCATCAAGTCAATCGTCCGGTGCCGATGTACCCAGGTTATACAAAGAGCTATGGACTTTATCAATCACCACAGTTAACTATTGAACGGGTCGAAATGCAAATGAATGAGTTACCAAGGTCGTGCGAGCTGGATTACCATTATAGGCGGGAATCTTCTAGCACAGAGAGCGCTGAAACAAAAAGGTTCATTTTTACTTCTATTTTTTTCGTACCGAATAGTCACAATTTAGGCTCGCATGCTTGGATGCCTCTTTTCATGCCACGGTAAATGATTTTATTTATTCATTTTTTTTTGGGAATTGTGACTTTTTCGGAAAAATATTGTCTTGAAATGCAGTGTAATAAGTTCAAAATTATCGAGGACTAACAGTAAAATTCAAAGAAAGGAGGATGCAAGTTCTAAGCGAAGGAAATAATTTTTGTAAACCTTAGGGTTAGCCAGAAAAGTGAACAGTAAAGTAAGGATTAGCCTGCAAAGTCTTGCCATCTATTTTTTATTTATTTTTTTTGCAGTCAGCTTCAGGGTTTTCGACTCTGTTGATAAGAAACTGTAAAGCGACATTTAGAAGTAACAAACCATATAAAACAACACATTAATAGAATAATAAAGAATAAATAGTGTTAGTCCTGTTTTGGGTCAATTCGATGAAACAGATAAATTGTATGAAAACTCATGAACATTGTGGAGGAAACCTAAAATTTGAAGATTTTTGATGGATATACAGGCCTATGATGTGAAGCATCCTTAGTTTTATTTACTTTTTTTGAATAAAAAAGTAGTGGTACAAAATAGTTGGCTTTCGTTTTTCTTAAAATTAGTCTTAAATTTTCTTTTCTTTGGCATAAATTTTCTGTTGTTATCAATAGTTTGATTCTTGATTTGTTTTGTCAACTAAATAAAAAAAAAACAAGTTTTTTTTAACTGAAAGTAAGGAGCGACATTAAAACTTAAAACGAACAGAAATTATTCCGTATATGAAAGGGGCTGTCCCCTCCTCAATACCTCGCTATTTACGCTAAAGTTTGAATCTGTCACACAACTTTGTTTTTTTAATACAATAAAAAAATCTAGCGTAAAGAGCGAGGCGTTGAGGAGGGGACAGGCCCTTCCATATACGGAATAATTTCTGTTCGTTTTAAGTTTTAATATCGCTCCTTACTTTCAGTTAAAAAAACTTGTTTTTTTTTAATTTAATTTCCGAACGTTTTTGAATTAATGCAGCTTTGATTTTGGCTCACCGTACATGAATAATTAAAACGAAATTTGCATATTAATTCAACTTTTTTGGCTAAATGGCTTTCTCGAAATTTTGTTCTGACGTAACTTGCGAATTAACTTACGTAACGAACTTCTATATTCGTATGTTTTATTACGTATATAAGGGAGTTTGCCCCCCAGTCGATTCCTTGCTCTTTACGCTAAAGTTCGAATTTTGTTCGAATCACAAACCCCTGAATCACAAAGGCCGGTTAATTAGAATAGATAGCTCTTTTGAAACTACTCAAAAAAAACTTTAGAGAAAAGGGTGAGGTATTGACTAGGGGGCGAACCCCCTCATGTGCGCAATAATTTCTGTTTGTTTTAAGTTTTAATGTTGCTCCTTACTTTCAGTTGAAAAAACTAGTTCTTTTTATTTAATTTCTGATTGTTTTTTAAATAATGCTGGGAAATCCGGCGCCCCCTTCATAGAAATGTCCTTTCCCCCAAGGAAACGTCCTTCATGGAAGGATCCTCCCCCGTAACCCCCTCCTCCGACACCCCCCCCCACATCAGAAAAAATCCCTCCTGAAACGTCTTTATACTGCACATTAACCAATACTATGTATACACAATGGGCAAAGTTCATAACTTCCAGCCCTTCCCCCGGCAACTGTGGGGGATTAAGTCATCCTCAAAGACATATTTATTAGATTTTCGACTATGCTGAACAAAATGGCTAGGCCTATTTCAAAATTTTGATTGGGTGACTTTGGGAAAAAAATGAGCGTGGGAGGGGGCCAAGTTGCCCTCCAATTTTTCGGTCACTTAAAAAGGGCGCTAGAAATTTTAATTTCCGTTCAAATGAGCCCTCTTACGATATTCTAGGACTACTGGATCGATACGGTCACTCCTGGGAAAATAAAAAAACAAACAAACAAATAAACACGCATCCGTGATCTTTCTTCTGACAAAAAATACAAAATTTCACATTTTTGCAGATAGGAGCTTGAAACTTCCGCAGCAGGGTTTCCTGATACGCTGAATCTGATGGTGTGATTTTCATTAAATTTTTATGACTTTTTGGGGGTGTTTCCCCTTTTTTTCAAAAATAAGGCAAATTTTCTCAGGCGCGTGACTTTTGATGGGTAAAATTAAACTTAATGAAACTTATATATTTGAAATCAGCATAAAATCTGATTCTATTGATGTATCTATAGGTATCAAAATTCGAGTTTTTAGAGTTTCGGTTACTATTGAGCCGGGTCGCTCCTTACTTACAGTTCGTGACCACGAACCGTTTGATGAAACAAAATGAATAACCTCTATAGCAAATTGATTTATATATTTCTGGTTTAATTCGTTTTCTTGTAGAGCTATTCTTATTTCGCAATAGAGATTAAGCTAACTCAAGGTCTTTTAAGGAATGCCATATTATAACTGTACAAATTAATACAAATACAGAGCTGCAATTATTGATTAGCATTACAAAACTGTAAAATATAACTTAGAATGTTATTATCACTTAGATTTTAAACCAATTCTTGGCTGTTTATTTTTTTCCAGGCTTGTTCCTCTTTTACCTATGGTGCAGCTAGGGAGGTTTATGGGTCAAAACCTGGCACGCTGGTAGAAAATGAAGGGGTAGTTTGGAATAAAACGCAGAAACAGGCAAATATGAAATAATTTTTAACTCTTGATGCGGGAATCTTAAGATATCTGAAATATTCAGATTATGCGGGCCCAGGAAGAAGTTGCCCCTCTGCCTTTGGCCCTGGTTGTGATCTATTCGTCTAAGGTGTAACATATTATATTTAAATGTACACTTTTTAATTACATAAATGTTTTATAAGGATTTTCTCGATAATCGGACCCCCTCCCAAAGAAACGGAATTCTGGCTGTGTGCCTACCTGTTGATTCTTTTGGCCTAATGTTTCGTACGCTCAGTTGGAAAAATCTAACGCATAGTCTACAATTATATTTTCTAGTGTTCAATTGTACTTTGAGATTTGAGAGGCACTTAAATATTGAAGTTATAGTCATTAAAAATAAAGTAATTACTAACTGTAACAACATTAAAAAGGGAAGACAAAAAGATACAAATCCTCCTCCTTATGTCATCGACGTCTATCATTAAATAAAATTGGAGCAACAGTCATAGCATATTAATTTTTCTCTCCCACAGCTTCTATTAGAACTCTTCCCTATATTTCTACGTGGGAACTTCATTAGATTTAATAGATTGGAAATATGAATGGAATTGCTCATCATTAATTGTGTGTATTTCTAAAGCTGGAGACTTTTAAAGAGTAATTTAAGGTAAATTACAGCGTTGAATCTATAATAGGTTAACCAAGAATACAGTATGTGTATTGCAAATACTTTTTTTATTGCTTAGCAACAATGGTTTTCAGATATACCCCAGTTTGGGGTCTAGGGGGACTGATTCCCACTAAATGACTTTTTTCAGAAAATTATCATGAATTCCGTAGAAGAGCTTGGCAATTTATCACTTTCAATAGTGCATTTAGTTTTGGTAAAGGAGACGCCAAAATTTACAAATTACAGTTTAAAATGTATATTTGTGTGAATTTTGTGACTAATCGCCTTTTTTCTCCCTTCCTGCAAAAATTTTTAAAGAGTAAATTAAAATCGTAATAACGAAGACAATTTTTCAGTGGCAAACATACGAATATAATATTTACCTCAAAGTTAGCAGCTCAAAAGAGATGCATTAATTTGCAAAATCTTAGGGAACATTGGTGAATATTTTGCTCTTGTCACATATGTTCATTTTATTACTACGAAATGTTTAAAAGAGCAAGTGAAAACTATAACAGAAAACAATGTTTTCTATAGAAATAATACAAATTTGAATGAAAGGGTTCCCCTGTCAAAACCGTGTGCTTTAGACCAGTAGCGTCAATTGTAGAGTGAGTGTCTGCCCCCCCCCCCCTATTGTTTTCATTGAAAAGTTCCTTTTTTGGTATTTTGATTGAAAAGGGCTTTTTGGTATTTTTACTGAGAAAAATAACAAACAACAGACAACAAAATTGCCCTCTCTAAAATTTGTTAAAATACAGTTTGCCCCCTAGTTTTTGTGGATCGACGCAACTGGTTTAGACCCTTATCTGCTGACAAGCTATACGAATAAATACAACTTCATACACCTGGTATCAGGTTATAATCAGCTTCGTGAATCCTGTCTCCATACTCCACTCCCCAGCCCTGTCCGTTGTAACGCAATAAGTCCCTTTGCTTAAGCCCTTGTAAATTAAGGTTTTGCACCCTTATTTTTATGATTTTTGTATGCTTTCTCAATTAGAAAGGGAGAAAAATTCCTCTCGCAAATTTGTGTCCACTATTCGCATTTGCAGAGGTGTATTCACTTCATAGGAGATAGATGAAGCTAGCAAGCTATGATTGGGAGAGAAATGCTTCAATTCCTAAAGATCAAAGGCTACTTTGCATATAACTGTGCGCTATATACCAATTTGAAGGTGTATTGCTCAACTTCATTTTGTAATTTTTACCGATTTTTACCCTCCTTAACCTTTTTTTTCATTATAACCTTGGAGAATGAGACCGGGCCACATTTGTGTGAGGTAGTTCTGATGGCTGGGTAGTGATTCTAATGGCTTAAAATGTAGTTATAATCCCAAATTTTCAGGTTTTTAAAGTCTGTAGTACCTCAAATCAAGCTTTTAAGTTAAAGCCTTAGCGGGCCCTTCATTTTATATGACTTCACTTTCTATTCTTAAAGACAAAAAGTGCTACCACAGCAGCATGGAGTCTTAACAATTCCGAACTAGTTGGATTGCTTGAAATTTTTCTTATACTAATTTATCTTTTTTGGGCCGAGATTATCGTTTTCCCGCACACAGTGAGGGTATGTCACTTATGTTGCGGTGGAATCTCTTTCAATAATTAAACTAAGTTTTGCCAATTTCAACAGAGATCCCTTTTACAGCATGAGCACTCTGGGTATGCATCATTTTATTTTTGAATGTAAGTTGATTTTTTTTTTTTTTTGGGGGGGGGGGGTCTTTTAAAATTATTTTTCTTTATTTTAGATAGTTATTGTCAAAGGAATGCAAAAAATGCATTAAAGCGGTTTTAATAAAGTGTCATATTTTTAAACTGTCTCTTCTCATTATCTTCAGAAACGATAATACTAACAGACATCCAGTTTCTCATCAGTCTTGCATCAAAACATTTGAAATGTGATATTCTGTATTCCGTTCCAGCCCTTAGAGTATCATAACTGTCTGACCCCATATTAACTTTTAGGGGCAATGCGCATATCGCAGATGTTGCGATCTTCTTTTTATGATTGTTTTCGATCAAAACGATGCAAAATAAATATAAGTGCTATATTTATATATTTACCTTTTCTGGGGGAGTTTCAAGGAAAATAATTTCAAGAGACAATGCTACGGTGATAAGTATAAACATTTCTTTATAGATTCGCCTTTTGGTCCATCATCATTCTAATCAAGTTATCTATCTTACCTTCTTCTTCTATTTTTTTATTATTATTTTCATAGCTTAATTTTCAAGTGACAAAAGTTTCAAGTGACAAGTCCTTTTTTTGAGGCATTAGATCAATTGACTCCTTTGTTTTCTTAAATCTTATAGCCGCGTTTCAACAAGCCATAACTTTTGGGAGTAGGTCTGTTAGTAGATCTATCTACCACGTCCACTTAAAATGTGTTTTGTTTTGTTAGTCGTTTGAAAAGTTTCCAAAATGGCGCATGCTTCGAATAGACACAAGATAAAATAATCTTTATTATTTTTCAAAATTACTAACGATAGCTTAAAAACTAGTGTCTAAACTTCTGAAAAAAAAGCAGCAAGTTTAACAAAAATTTTCATCCGAATCATCACTTGAAGCTGTAAAAAAAAAAAAAAAAAAAAAAAAAAAAAAAAAAAAAAAAAAAAAAAAAAAAAAACATGAGAGAAATCCGGCAAAATGTTATTTCAGAAATCTCCATTGTACATCATTTCGGTTGTAGTAGTTCAGAATTCTCAAATCGAGATTCAAAGGTCATCTGCTGAATCCCAGGACGCTCGATCTACAGGTTTACTTGTTTTTCCTGTCTCTTATTTGGTTCTCAAGATGCGTATATGGATATGTTTAATTTTTACAAAATGAAACCTTGTTGCAAAGAGATAAGGGTGGTAGTATCCTTTATTTCTAGGGTACTCTGAGTATGGCATTAGAAACAAATAAAAACTAACATAGAAAGAATTATTTTGTAAAATAAAAATAAAGAGCAACATCAAAACCGAAAATAAACTGAGAAGATCCTTTTCCATATGAGCTGACGCCCCTAACTCCTCGCTCTTTACACTAAAGTTTGTCGTTTTTGTTCTCAATTCTTCAGGAATGAATGCTCCAACATGAGAGTGATGTGAAAAAGCTTAAAAATTTTACCACAACACTACGATAATTAACGCCCTTATTTATTAACATTTTTAAATTTAAACAGCAAAGTTTTCAGTTCGGATGTTTTGAAAGGCAATCAGTAAATAAAACATCATTTTTTATTGCCAACTAACGATGTTTTACACTATAAAATGCTTTTTGGAAAGTACCAGTCAAACTTTAGTTTCAAGAGTAGGGGTTGAGGAGGCGTCAGCCCCCTTAATATATTGATATTCGTTTCGTCTCAAGTTTTGGTTTCATCCTTTACGCTCTTTTGAAAAACTTTTTTTTTGTTTAATCAGGAACAATACCAATTGATTCTTTGACACTTGTAAGATGCAAAAAACTGTTCAACATACAGAATTGAGATCCGTCGTCGACGCTTCTTTAAGCCAAATAGTGGCATGTGAGTGGTATAATATTAATAAATATATATCTAGCCTCAGGCCTGTATGCAACAACTTACTTTGGAGGGTTTTAATTTTCACATGAGAGGGAAATAAATTCGAAAACATGTAAACATAGAGGAATATTGCAACAATAGTGAGAATATCTATTTATTACCCATACACATCAAAAGATGAAGGAGTGGAGTAAAACCTTACGAAAACAAGAAAAAAGCGTAGGAGTACATACAGAAGAAAAAAAAACACATGAAACGCTTATAAATAAACGGATCAAACGGTGACAAGTACCGATAGGTCGTTTTCGAAAGCCCTTAGTGCTAATCAGTGGGCTTTTGAATAACATCTGACAGATTAAACATTACCTTAAAACTAACAGTTATCCGAGCAATAGAACCAAAAATAAATTAATTTGAACAGGAATATAGGGAAAACGAAAGAGCGTTAGTTTCTGCACGCTCTGCAAACTCAAGCTGGTTTCCCAAAAAAGAAAACAATCGACGCCATCTACATTTTCCCGGTATTTCAAGAAATTGTTTATGGTTTTCAACTGACCATGTACCGCTATACTGATGGGGCTGTTTTTGTTATTTACTATTAGTCCAGGACTTTTAGCTCAAAAAAGTGTCGAACCCGGACAAAATTGCAATATAAACGAAAATGGTACCAAAATGATCAGAAAAAAATTCTGTACAACATACTAAAAGTCCCCATAAATCCGAGTGGGGCGAGTACCCGAAAAACAGGGGAAAAGGGGGAAATGTGGGGAAATTGGGAAAAATGCCGAACGTGCCCAGAAAATAGTTCAAAGTGAGTTTTCTGGGGCTTTCCCATACGCTGATCACGAAACTGACACCTAAAATGAAGGAAAGAAAACGAGAACCATGAAAACCGAACAAAACTGGAGGAAATAACGGAAAAGGGGAAGGGAAGCCTGACTCCTGAGCCAGCTGCTAATGGCTAATAAGTAGGCCTATGGACAAAATAACTCACTTAAGTATCAAACTTTTACTTTCTTGAATCACAGACATTTCTTACAACCATTTGAATTACTAAACATAAAGAAAACAACCGCTTGTCAGTGATCACAGTATAAAACTTCAGCTATTATAGGTAAAATTTGTACTTTCGAAGGCAATATCGTTGAATAAAAAACTAAAAAAAGAACTTCAGTAACTATAGGTAAAATATGCACTTTTTAAGGCAGTAGAGTTGATTTGAAAAACACAGCAATGATGTCACTAGTCGACCTCCTCGTCTTCGACAATCACGTTGTCCCTGTTCAAACAGTTGATACCCTGACATTCTCCGCACGCGAACGTACACGCTAATCCATTTTTCTTGCAGCTGCATCGCGAGTTCTCGCAGCCTGTCTTACAGTTGCATCTCACGACACTCAAAAGAATCTGAGCTGCGGGCAACAAATCGGTCATCACGGGTGAGTATTTATGGTCTCTGAGGACCCAACCCCAGTCAGCCGGGTCGAGGTCAGCTGGTTCCCCTTTCCAACGGGATACCTGGAGGCGCACTCGCTGGGAGTGGAATGAAGCTGCAGCTTCGGTTGGCGGAAGCCTTTCAGGCTTAACAAATGTCGTAGTATTTGACGAAGAAACTTTTTCCAAGAAAATTCGATGTCGCAGCTTAGTGAGATCTTCGTTTGGTCGTGCTTTATACAAGCTGAGGAGAAGATATTCACCCGCTTTCACAATTTCATCTTTAGACGATGATTCATCCAGAAACACTTCGCATTTTTTTCTGAACACTTCGCTCTTCTTCAAAAGAGGTAGCACAGCTTGCTTTCCAAGTCCGAAAACTCGTGAGGTCGTGTCACATCCCAAGAGTGCGTGCCCTACCAGAAGTAGCCTGGATACTTCTCCCATTTTTTTTTAACTTCGTTGAGGCACCAGAACCGTGTTATCGCTTCTTCTGCGTTCGTTGACGATTCGAAGTAAAGTGTTTTTGCATTAGGCGGGAGGTGATACAAGAGTAGAATCAGAAGGTCAGTGTCGTTGCCAAGAACTATTGTTTCAGAGTTTTCTGCTTTCGTTACGGCAGTCTTCACGATTAGATAGTCAGCATCGTCCTTCGTATGGACGACTTCAAATCCTTTGGCTCTGAGTTTTTCCCCGATGTAGCTTATAATTCGCTGTTTGTTCTGAGAGTTGCTCAAAAACTCTTCCTTCTTTTTTCTGGAGCTTCATCCCTAAACTGAAATCGATCACTTGATGCTGGCTTCCCTTACACCGTCGGTTGTGGGTAGCATGCGAAGTGTTTCTGGATGAATCATCGTCTAAAGATGAAATTGTGAAAGCGGGTGAATATCTTCTCCTCAGCTTGTATAAAGCACGACCAAACGAAGATCTCACTAAGCTGCGACATCGAATTTTCTTGGAAAAAGTTTCTTCGTCAAATACTACGGCGTTTGTTAAGCCTGAAAGGCTTCCGCCAACCGAAGCTGCAGCTTCATTCCACTCCCAGCGAGTGCGCCTCCAGGTATCCCGTTGGAAAGGGGAACCAGCTGACCTCGACCCGGCTGACTGGGGTTGGGTCCTCAGAGACCATAAATACTCACCTGTGATGACCGATTTGTTGCCCGCACCTCAGACTCTTTTGAGTGTCGTGAGATGCAACTGTAAGACAGGCTGCGAGAACTCGCGATGCAGCTGCAAGAAAAATGGATTAGCGTGTACGTTCGCGTGTGGAGAACGTCAGGGTATCAACTGTTTGAACAGGGACAACGAGATTGTCGAAGACGAGGAGCTCGACTAGTGACATCAATGCTGTGTTTTTCAAGTCAACTCTACTGCCTTAAAAAGTGCAGATTTTACCTATAGTTACTGAAGTTCTTTTTTTAGTTTTTTATTCAACGATATTGCCTTCGAAAGTACAAATTTTACCTATAATAGCTGAAGTTTTATACTGTGATCACTGCCAAGCGGTTGTTTTCTTTATGTTTAGTAATTCAAATGGTTGTAAGAAATGTCTGTGATTCAAGAAAGTAAAAGTTTGATACTTAAGCGAGTTATTTTGTCCATAGGCCTACTTATTAGCCATTAGCAGCTGGCTCAGGAGTCAGGCTTCCCTTCCCCTTTTCCGTTATTTCCTCCAGTTTTGTTCGGTTTTCATGGTTCTCGTTTTCTTTCCTTCATTTTAGGTGTCAGTTTTGTGATCAGCAGATTGGAAAACCCCAGAAAACACATTTCAAACTGATTTCTATCCCTGACTTCAATTGTCCCTTTTCTTCCCCTCTTTCCCCCTTTTCCCCCGTTATGGTGGGGCTCATGTTCTTTATTTCATTTTAGATGTCAGTTTCGGGATCAGCAGATAGAAAGACCCCAGAAAACATATTTCAAAGTGCTTTCTACCCCTACCCTTTATTTTTAAATTTTTTCCCCTCTTCCCCCTGTTCCCCCCGTTTTCCGTAGTACTTTTATTCTATACTGAATTTTAGATGTCAGTTTCGTGATCAGCGTATGGGAAAGCCCCAGAAAACTCACTTTGAACTATTTTCTGGGCATGTTCGGCATTTTTCCCAATTTCCCCCGCATTTCCCCCTTTTCCCCTGTTTTTCGGGTACTCACCCCACTCGGATTTATGGGGACTTTTAGTATGTTGTACAGAATTTTTTTCTGATCATTTTGGTACCATTTTCGTTTATATTGCAATTTTGTCCGGGTCAAACCCTAAAAGTCCTGGACTGTATTGAGTTCTACTGAGTAATATTAATTTGCCTGTAGTACTAATAGTGTTGTTTCTGTTAAGCACCTATGTCAAAGCAACGAAAGCGATACGCCCTCAGAAACCGCAAGTTTGGCGTTTTACGAATTTTGAAACTCGCAAAGGGTAGAATTTAGCGTTCTACGGGTGCTTTCACGCGCTTTTGAAAAACGGGATAATGAAAAGAGCGTATTCAGAGCTTTTTAAAATGTACCGGGTATGCTTCAAATTCTAACAAAGACATGATCTTGGTACATTACATGCCTTGGCCGAGGAGCTTGCACGTGTACATTTTCAAATGCGTTTTTCTATGACATATTCAGTGCTTCATAAACCTCATAAAACCTATAAAAAATTATAGAAACTCTTTTGTTATATATGTTAGAACCCTCAAGTTTGTGTGGTGAAAGTTAAGTTTGTTTATTATATGAATCTTTCACGAAATTAATACTTTTTCAGGATCTTTTGTACGCCCTGAAATAGCCCTTATTTGTATGCAAGTACATTTTTCTTTTATTCAATTTCAACTTGAACTTGAAACTACGTGACGGTGAACTTCTGTCTTGCGAAATGAACTTTTTCGCGTGCGGCGTTAATTTTGCCAACGAATCCAGAATCAAATATGGATCCGTGTTATGTAGTACGTAGATTAAAACCCAATTCCCTTCGAACATTCGCGCGTATTTCTCTTCAAGCCTGGGCAATACAATCTGAAGTTACCTATTAATTCAAAGAAGATGAGCTCGCGATTTGTATTTTGACTCCCTCATAGATGTCTCTTACAACTGGATTGCTTACAAGATATATTTTTTCTCTCATTTTTTTTTACTCTTGGCAAAAGCTATAAGCTTACTGTTTTTGCTCGTCATTTGGAAACGCTATTACCTTATTAATGCTTCCTGCATTAATGCCAAAAATGCCTAAAGCGTGTCTGTCCTATCGCCAAATTTGAGCATGCTTTTTTCTATTTCTTCTTTTTTTTGTTGAGAAAAAAGTTGATCTTCAGAAGCTATGCATCGTATCATGGGAAAAAATGTCATTACGTTTTTGTCATAACGAATGCAGTCATGACAATTAATTAATCACATACTAACGTTTACTTTTGCCAAGACACTCTTTGACAAATTGTAAGTGCTAGCAGGTTAAATGGATCAGAAAAAAACGTTAAGGAAGACGTTTAGAAAAATAACCGTCTGAGTCTTAATGATCCGGCTTCTCCCTCCCCTGAAACCTGGAAGATTAGATTTGAAAATATAGTCTAAGTACGATTGATTATATTGTCACTATACAAAGGAATTTGCCTAGGTTAGAACCCCCTGCCTTCCTCAAGATCATCTACAGTGTAGAGCTTTACTCTTCTCCTTTACAGACCATGGAGTCTTTGTGAGGTCTAGGACCTTCTGTTTATTGTCTGACTTTTGCTTTTTGTTTGTGAATCTGTCATATTCTATACAAGTAGTTTTGTGATAATGCCATATCGGCTGTCCAAAATAAAAACGTATTACCTAAAAAAAAAGGTAGGTTTTCAGCCATGCCCAAGCTATACGATAGTCACACCTTTCGGTAACAAAAAAAGAAACCAAGATTAACGAACGATCTGTGTTCTTCGCTGATCTTAAAACACGCTTGTGCAAAAACGGAAAATTGAAATGGCGAGAACTCGGTTTGAAAAGCTTATATTAGCACTAATTTATTCCAAAGTATTTTTAACGGATATTATTTCTCTGTATCCTTTACTAGACGCAGCAGACAGATAGGGCCGCCGCTATTTCAAACTTCCATCTTTCCCAATTAAGAAAAAAAAAACCTGCAAATCTTCTCTGATTGGCAACTCGAAATTACGTTCTACACACATTATTGACGCCGAAATCGTGCATAACGTTGGTGGTACAGACAAGTGTGACTATTTTGAGTCTCAGTAATAAGCTGAATATATTTTGTTATAGGTCCTGATGAATTTATTGCAGGGATAACGCTTTGATTTTTTGTAGCCGACCTGTACCACAGAGGACAAATAATTGCTGGGAGTCTGGGTAATTTTGGAATTTTTTAAAAGCCCGTAAGGTGGTTAAATTGCTAAGAACATCAAAATAAAAGTGTTTTTACCCCCTCATCATAGTCTATAATCATCATAGTCTATTAATACTTGAAAACAGCGATTTTCAACAGTTTTTTGTTGTTGTTGAAAAACTCTGAAGTCTTTAGTACATTTCGTCAGTATTGCCACGTTGAACCGTGAAAATGAATAGGCAACATTAGTTAGTTAAATTTGACAACGCTTTTCGTCCGTTAAAATTGAAGCATTAACAGTCTATTGATTCCCGAAGACAACTATCGAATAGTTCGTGGTAACGAACTGTAAGTAAGGAGCGACCCGGTTCAATGGTAGAAGGAAACAGGATTTTGATACCAATAGATACATCAAAAGAATCAGATTTTAATGCTGATTTCAAATATATAAGTTACATCAAGTTTAGTTCTACCCATTTAAAGTTACGCGCCTGAGGAAATTTGGCTGATTTTCGAAAAAAGAAGGAAAGACCCCCTAAAAGTTATAGAACCTTAATGAAAATCACACCATCATATTCAGCGTATCAGAGAACCCTACTGTAGAGGTTTCAAGCTCCTATCTACAAAAATGTGGAATTTTGCATTTCTTGCCAGAAGAAAGATCACGGATGCGTGTTTATTTATTTATTTTTTTTTTTCCGGGGTGATCGTATCGACCCAGTTGTCCTAGAATATCTTGGGAGGGCTCATTGGAATGGAAATTAAAAGTTCCAGTACCCTTTTTAAGCGACCAAAATAATGGAGGGCAACTAGGCCCCCTCCCACGCTCATTTTTTCCCAAAGTCACCCGATCAAAATTTTGAGATGGCCATTTGTTCAGCATGGTCTAAAATATGATAACTATGTCTTTTAGGATGACTTAATCCCACGAAGTCCTCGGGGGGAGGGCTGAAATTTATGAACTTTACCCAATGTTAACATATAGTTTTGGTTATTGGGAAGTATACAGACGTTTTCAGGGTTAGATTTTTTCTTGTAGTGGGGGGGGGTTATGTGGGAGGATCTTTCCATGAAGTAAGTTTTCATGGGGGGAGGGACATTGCTATGAAGGGGACGCCGGATTTCCCAGCATTATTTAAAAAAATATCAGACATTAAATGAAGAAAAACAAGTTTTTTCAACTGAAAGTAAGCAGCAACATCAAAACTTAAAACGAACAGAAAATATTACGTATATGATTGGGTTCACCCCCTAGTCAATACCTCGCTCTTTAAGCCAACGATTTTTTAGTACTTTCATAAGAGCTGTTTATTCTAATTAACGGCCTTTGTGATTAAGCGGTCATTTTTAAAGAATTGGAACAAAATTTGATCTTTAGCTTAAAGAGCAAGGTATTGACTAGGGGGAGAACCCCCTAATATACGTATTAAAAATATATGAATATAGAAGTTCGTTACGTAAGTTAATTCGTAAGTTACGTGTATTTATTGATTAATAAAAAGGTATATTTATTTGATTAAAAATTGTATTTCTGATTTTGTCTAAATTTTTAAAGATATGGCTGTGTAATTCTCTATCTAACCTATTTAAATATTTAAATTTCTGGTACTTTAAAGCTGCCATTTTAGTGGTGCGTGAAGTGGTGAAGTGGTGCGCGTAAACGAAATTACTTTCAAACAGAGTCCTCTCTTTGCAATTGTTAGCGTTGATGATAGTAACAATTTTTGACTGAAGCCTTATAATATAACTGTAGTAATAGAAACGTGACTTTCCCCCAAGGTGCAATTGATGAAAAAAAATATTTTGATCCCAACTTGTAAAGTGTGGTCAAAGCCTATGAAAAAAAATACGAGTGCCTTCAATTGAAGAAACCCGAAACCTCTATAATACACAATGTCCGGAAACTTACACAGGAATCCTTTTTCGGGGGGGGGGGGGGGGGGGGGCAGGGGATTTAAAAACCGCCAGAATTTTGAACAATATGGAAAATATAAACTGGTGATGAGGGAAATCGTGATATCCCTGATAATGTGATTGGATGGACCCGAAACTCCCCTTGCGTATTTCTCGGATAAAGACTATTAACAATCAGTGTCGGTATGAATTCCCACATAGTTCTTTTTATTGACATGTATATCACGGCATTATTATTTTTAAGTTTTTATTTTCGAGTTTCTTTTGTGTTCTCGATATATCAAAATAAAAAAAAATAGTTTTTTCTTATATAAAAGGAATGAGTGACTTTGAGTCTTGAAACGAATAGAAATTAAACGAAATTTGACGGGTCTAGCGTCTCTAGAAATCCCTCACACTTTTCACGTCCTCTTTGACCAAAATATAAATTTTACTTTATTAAATCAATTCATATTATCTAACTTGTATTTTTTAACTGTGCCTCTAGAATGGACCCTTCTCCATTAAGTGCAATTGCTTTACATGCAGAGTTTTCAGTAGCCTAAGGCTGAAAACGGCATCCGTGTAGTTTATGTCTAAAAAAAAGGTAAAGAATACGGCATTGAATTTTACAGTCCCTACCGGCGGTGTTGATCTCCGTTTCTTGGTCCTTCAGCCAGGAAGTGCAATGGGGGGCTGGGGGCCAGCCATCCCGTGCTTTCGCACACACTTCCTGTTTACCTTCCCCAGATTTCTCTAGGTACCCATTTAGAGCTGGGTCGACTCTGGCTGAGCTAACAGAGTCACACCACTGACTCTCGTCCCAAACCAAATAATTGGGTAAACTAGGATTCGAACCCCCGCCCCCTCGGATAAAGAATCCTAAATCCAGCGTACCAATCTACTCAGCTAGGACGGCCTAACTCCGCACCACTCCACTCAGCTAGTTTATGTCTAACTCCGAACTAAAGACTATAATATTTTTTTTTTTTATTTATTTAATCCCACCCACAAAAAGTCGATTCATTGGATTTCCAATCCAATATAATATTCCACACACCCCCTCCGTCCATGTAGATATAGGACTATACTAAACACCAAATTTTTGCTGATTTTGTTTTTGGTTTGCGTTCTTTTTTCATACATCAACTGCCGGTTCACAATCCCACTTTGAAAACAGAAAGAAAAAACTTATCAGTAGACTTGGTGTTTAGCCTAGGGATATATCCTGGCTTTAGGGGGGGGGGGGGCTAGGATGCAATTAAACAGGAAGTGGCTCTCAAAATTCAATAAAAAAAAATCCGAATGCGATGATGTGAGTTTCCAGGTTTTTATTCAGGGGAGAACATAATATGCATTTTTAAACCTAAAAACTATCGTAAGATAGTCACCTAGTTCGGAGGGGCCACGAAATTTTTGTAGGCAATATATATATATATATATATATATATATATATATATATATATATATATATATATATATATATATATATATATATATATATATTATATATATATATATATATATATAATATATATATATATATATATATATATATATATATATATATATATATATATCATATATATATATATGAAATATATACACAACAAATCAATCTTTAGCAAGTCTAACGATTTTTCGTCGACTCTGATTTACCCACGTCCCCTATATACATATATATATATATATATATATATATATATATATATATATATATATATATATATAATATATATATATATATATATATATATATATATATATATATATATATATATATATATATATATATATATATATATATATTATAGGACATCATGACCTCTGTCTCATGACTAGAGGGGGGTACTGCCTCCTAAGTACGTGTCTGATTCTCCTATCCTATTTACTAAATCCTTATTAATAATTCTAATGCATCAACATGAGAATTGATTCTA
The DNA here is from genome assembly GCA_027921565.1 of Artemia sinica. Classification (NCBI taxonomy): domain Eukaryota; kingdom Metazoa; phylum Arthropoda; class Branchiopoda; order Anostraca; family Artemiidae; genus Artemia; species Artemia sinica. Next base: position 43,474,552 of record CM051263.1, on the reverse strand, counting down.
GGAGAGCAATTTTTTGGTGGGGATGGGGGGAAGGTGTTTTATATATGTATTACTGCAACACGGAATTCTCCCGATAAAGTATATATCGTAAGTATTTTGTAATACAAATGTATTGCATTGCAATTATTTTTTTTTTTTGTAGCTACACAACTTAATTATTTCTGAAATTTGATGATAAATGTTATTGAAATTTAGACAAAATAGTTACAAGTCTTATTAAAACTGAATCAGTTTTGAGCGTTGACTGTGAAGGCCAGACATTTTTTTAGTACCCGTTTTTTATTGTGTTACGTGTCAAATGGTTCCTTAGGCTAATTTTTTTCTTCATTTCAAGATGCTGATTTTTCAACTGCTTAAATTAAACACTTGCGGGAAAATACCAGGGGATTTTCGTGAATTATGAGCATTGATATTCTGCTTTTTTCTTTTTTTTTTCAAGAAACAAGTGGCAAATTTTTTTTATCCCTTTGATAATCCTATTCTACAATTTTTTTGTCTCTTACAGTATAATCATATTGGGAAACAATATTTAATATAAATATTGTTTTAACCTTTGTTTGAATCTTTTTAAACATTTGGAGTGATAGAACCCCCCCCCCCCCTCAGAAATACGGCAAATCGGAAAAATATGTAATTGTTGATTATGCAACATGGTGAACAAAATCTTATGGTTAGATCTGTCCCATTCGGAACAGGTCGGACCACTCCCGAAACAAATTCCTGGCTGTTTTTCTCCCATGACATATAGCATTCTATAAAGTCTTTTGCTTGTATCACTTTCACTGTGGTTCTATTTTCTGTAGCTAAGGAAAAAGTTGTATATTTTTCCTCTTTCTTTCGTCAAGAAAGCATTTTTCTGGGAAAATAATTCACTGACGAATAGAAAAAAGGCCTCGGAAATGCTAGTAACCTAAACAACGCGTTGTTTATTTAGCAAGGCTTGTTTTAAAGAATTTTATTTGGCAAATGGAAAGTTTTCCAGGATACACTTATTTCTAATATGAATTTTCAATAAATATTTTTAAAGTGTCACTAAATCTTTAATGACAAGAATACCGTTTTAGCCATCAGACACCAAATCGATTAAGTCCAGTCTGAGATTTCTCTGAGATTTTAGTGTCAAAGCACTTAGTTGACCCCTAGCTTTACACGTTCACAAACATATATCCTAAGAAAAAGACCACTAAAAAAAGACAACCTTTTGGCTGTTAGATCCAAAATAATTTTTTTTCATGAGTTTATGTGTCTTAAAATTTAATACTAAAATCTACTCAAGTACATTCCAGATGTTAAAAACAATGAAAAACCCTAAAAATTGAGAATTCTTCCGCCGAACGACTGGTAGACGAAAATGAAAACCAACGCTTTTGAGTGACTTTGGGCTACGAGTTTTGCCTTTAAAATAATTTTGATACGGATATTTGACGTAAAGATTTGTCTCAAACAGAACGGAACATTTTGGGGCACGATAAAACTACAGACATGTTCTGTTCCAAAAAATACAGCCTAAATTTTTGGAGGGTTTCATGGGAAGTGCCCAGGCGAGAGCAGTGTGTGTTGGTGATCAATGGTCAACAGTATCTTATCTTCAAGCACATTAAGTATTAGACAAATTTGTAGTAGCATAATAAAATTTGGGTATCTAATCGCAGATAAAAAAAAGTAATCGGCTGAGCTCCAATTGTTGATTTTTCGAAACAACAACATGATTTGTTACTCAATATAATTTAATTGTTTCCTTCCGTTATAGATATTTGGTTCAAAGGCAGATTTACAGCTTCATACTCAGATCCATATGCGAGAGGCAAAACCGTACAAATGCAGTCAGTGCTCAAAAGCTTTCGCAAACAGCAGCTACCTTAGTCAACATACCAGAATACATTTAGGTATGAAATCTATTTTTATTATCTTATTAGTGTTGAACCATGTTAAGGTTTCTTGTTGACTACCAGCCACAATTTATTTCTTTACAACTGCAAAGTTACGCACGGCTGCGTGGCTACGTGTGGACAAAGTTTCCCCTATTAAAAGAAAACAAACATCTTGGCCAATCAAACAGTCCGTGGTAACAAACTGTAAGTAAGGAGCGACCCGTCTCAATAGTAACCGAAACTCTAAAAAACGGAATTTTGATACCAATAGATACATCAAAAGAATCGGATTTTAATGCTGATTTTAAATATATCAGTTTCATCAAGTTTAGTCCTACCAATCAAAAGTTACGCGATTTCATCAAAAGTCTACCCATCAAAAGTTACACAAAAGGGACGCAAATTTGCCTGATTTTCGAAAAAATGGGGAAACATCCCCTAAAATCTATAGAACTTTAATGAAAATCACACCGTCAGATTCAGCGTATCAGAGAACCCTGCTGTAGAGGTTTCAAGCTCCTATCTGCAAAAATGTGCAATTTTATTTTTTCCAGAAGAAAGATCACGGATGCGTGTTTATTTGTTTTTTTTTCCCCAAGGGTGATCGTATCGACCCAGCGGTCCTAGAATATTGCGGGAGGGCTCACTTGAACGGAAGTTAAAAGTCCTAGTGCCCTTTTTAAGTGACCAAGAAAATGGAGGGCAACTAAGCCCCCTCCCACGCTCATTTTTTCCCAAAGTCACCCGATCAAAATTTTGAGATAGTCATTTTGTTCAGCATGGTCGAAAATATCATAACCATGTCTTTTAGGATGACTTAATCCTCCAAAGTCCCCGGGGGGAGAACTGAAAGTTATGAACTTTACCAAATGTTTACATATAGCATTGGTTATTGGGAAGCATACAGACATTTTCAGGGGGGATTTTTTCTGGTAGTGGAGGGGGATGGGTCGGGGGTTATGTGGGAGAATCATTCCATGGAGGAAATTTTCATGGGGCAAGGGACATTGCTATGAAGGGGGCGCCAGATTTCCCAGCATTATAAAAACGATCAGAAATGAAATAAAAAAAACAAGTTTTTCAACTGAAAGTAAGGAGCAACATCAAAATTTAAAACGAACAGAAATTATTATGTATATGATTGGGTTCGCCCCCTAGTCAATGCCTCGCTCTTTCAGCCAAAGATTGTTTAGTAGTTTCATAAGAGCTATTTATTCTAATTAACTGCCTCTCTGATTAAGGGGTAATTTTTTAAGGAATTGGAACAAAATTCGAACTTAAGCGTAAAGGATGAGGTATTGACTAGGGGGAGTATTAAAAATAAATGAATATAAAAGTTCGTTATGTAAGTTAATTCGTAAGCTACATATATTTATTACTAATAAAAACGTTCGTAAATAAAATTAAACAACTTTCGAGAAAGCCATTGAACCAAATAAAAGTAAAATTAATGTGCAAATTTTGTTTTAATTATTCATGTATGGTGAGCCAAAACCAAAACCTGCATTAATTCAAAAACGTTCAAAAATTAAATAAAAAACAAGTTTTTTTTTTAACTGAAAATAAGGAGCGACATTAAAACTTAAAACGAACAAAAATTATTCCGTATATGAAGGGGGCTGTTCCCTCTACGCCTCGCTCTTTACGCTAAAGTTAGACTCTTTCTCACAACTCTATTTTTTAAAACAATAAAAAACTGTAGCGTAAAGAGCGAGGCGTTGAGGAGGGGACAGCCCCTTTCATATACGGAATATTTTCTGTTCGTTTCAAGTTTTAATGTCGCTTCTTACTTTCAGTGAAAAAAAACTTTGTTTTTTTTTATTTAATTGCACCAAGAGCTGGACAGGGAAAACGTCATTTGAACGCAAACTTATTAACATCATGCCTTGGTTTTATCTCAAAACTACCTAACTGATCTTCAGCTGTTAAGAGCACTAAAGATGTAAAAGTTTTTTTTTTCTTTTTGGAAGTCATTTAAATCTTAAATTTTGTCTTTCGCACAACAAAAGTATTTATAAGGATTAAAAATTCCAGAAAAGTCCATTTAGGCAGTAAAAAAAGAAAAAAGAAGGAGATACGGACAAAACTGCCAATATTTTACTGGGGTAGTATTTTCATTGTATTTGGAGTGAAAGGAATTACAGTATATTAACTTTTGTTGATTAAATTATAAGGAAATTGCAGACAATAGTAGGAAGCTAGATCTTACGAAACTTACCAATTTTTTTTTCTGATATTAAGAGAAAGATAGATGGATAATTAGATATATTGTTAGATAGATAATTAGATAGATAGAAAGATAGTTCGAAAGATGTATAGATAAATTGATAGAGAGTGAGGTGGGATGAAGTGAGAGAGAGAGAGAGAGAGAGAGAGAGAGAGAGAGAGAGAGAGAGAGAGAGAGAGAGAGAGAGAGAGAGAAGGAGAGAGAGAGAGAGAGAGAGAGAGAGGAGAGAGAGAGAGAGAGAGAGAGAGAGAGAGAGAGAGAGAGAGAGGAGAGAGAGAGAGAGAGAGAGAGAGAGAGAGAGAGAGAGGAGAGAGAGAGAGAGAGAGAGAGAGAGAGAGAGAGAGAGAGAGAGAGAGAGAGAGAGAGAGAGAGAGAGAGAGAGAGAGAGAGAGAGAGAGAGAGAGAGAGAGAGAGAGGAGAGAGAGAGAGAGAGAGAGAGAGAGAGAGAGAGAGAGAGAGAGAGAGAGAGAGAGAGAGAGAGAGAGAGAGAGAGAGAGAGGAGAGAGAGAGAGAGAGAGAGAGAGAGAGAGAGAGAGAGAGAGAGAGAGGAGAGAGAGAGAGAGAGAGAGAGAGAGAGAGAGAGAGAGAGAGAGAGAGAGAGGAGAGAGAGAGAGAGAGAGAGAGAGAGAGAGAGAGAGAGAGAGAGAGAGAGAGAGAGAGAGAGAGAGAGAGAGAGAGAGAGAGAGAGAGAGAAACAGTGACTAAGTAAAGACGTACAATTTCCTGAGCAATCACAGTACAAACTATCATGTAAACATATTGAAATGTATTAAACTTTTTCTATATAGTTGTACGTGAAAGCATATGCGCAACAAAAATCAAATATTAAATGCTCAGAATTGAGTAGCTGGGATGCTTCATTTCGTGTATAATGTAGTTGAATATCTGTTTAGCGATGGTTTTCCATTTTTTTCCCCAAAATCAATGTTTGTGAAAATTGTACATATATTTTCCTTTGTGATGCAACAAAAACATATTTCTAGAGGAAGATTTATAACTACAGAGATCCTATTCTTACAGAATAGATCAGATTAAGCAATAACAATCACTTAAAAATATATACTTGGAATTTTTGAAATAATTAAAAATCTTGTAACGACTATATTGATTAGGTTTAAGAAATTTCGGTGAATTCTAGTTCCCTGAGGTCTGTCGAATCTTATCTTCATCTGAGGAATTTAATTTGTTCTACTAGGAAAATGAGTTTGTTATACTGTAAGAAAAGTATGTTTGGTTCCTGCATTCGAAAATAACAGTGAGATAATTGTACTTCAAAGCAAGATGTATTGTTCGTTATGGGTTTGACGCGTTTGATCAATAGGTCGTATGCGTTCGTATCACTTCGTTTTTCTGTGTCTTCTGTAATCACTAGCTTCCTTGGGTGTCACTTCGGTCAATATTCACTAAACTAGGTCATGTATCACTTACCTTGCTCTTGGTTGGGGGTTATTCACCTGCAGCAATTGCTTGCGTTGGAAAACAGGAATCAAAATAACACAATTACGCTTTATCATACTGCAATTGTAATGCATATACTACAAATTAAGTAATTCAAATTTAACTTATAACCTGTCACACAATACTAGTTATAAAAATATAAACAAATAAGATAACTCTAAAATAAAAATATGCAGGGATTGAAAAAAAATCTTAGAGGGAATGAACCAAACCTAATAAGTTGGAGCTTAGTCTTCTAGTCCCAGGGCATCAATAGCCCACCACCTGTTATAAAGGCACTGTCCCAATGGGCAGCAGTTTAATACCCTTTAAAATCATAGACAATATTATCCAGTCTTATAAACATCTCATGGAGTAAAAATATATCAGGTGCGTGCATGACTAAAATATTTTGTAATTCAATCCACGTGGTTTGGTTAGATCCCCAAATGTTTAACTGAAACACTTAAAGAGAACTAGTCATATGTCTGTGAAAGGGTTAACCTAGGTCTCTGTAGCTGAGTCACAGCACCTTCTAGGCTAGGCATGCATCCACTGTGTCGGATTTTTGGCCCACTTCTCGGATAAAAAAATCATGTCAGACTTTGGGATGTGTCGGATTTTCAGTAAAATAATGGATATTTGTCCAATTTTTAATTGTTCTATATTATCTCTTTTTTTTACTAGAGAAGGATTTTCAAACTAGCAAAATGGTGAACTGACCTCTTAGTGATTTAAAAAAAAAAAAACAAAAAAAAAACAAACAAACAAACTACTACCTGTTTAAGAAAGGCGAAACTTTTGAAAATTTGCATATGCGTGTTTGCTGCTGCTTCCAATTTGGGATCTAATCTAAAGAAGGTTAAGCTGAAAGTTTTGCCAGTATAAGATTAGAAAAGAAACATCAAAGATCTTGGCTTGCTATTGTCAAAAAAGTACAGGAGAGCTAGGCTACTATGGCTACTCACAGGTTCAAAATATTGAAAATTTGAAGAAATAACCCACCAAAAATAAGTAAGCATTTTGATTCTGGACGCACTAAATTGCAAGATTTACTATTTCATTCCAACAATTTAAAACACTGACACTGATTATACTGTACTCAGTCAGGGGAACTAACTTTATGGGACTTTAGTGACTATCAAACTGATTTGATAGTCACAAACTTTGGTGGTTATACACCTAAGGTAAAGGTGTAGACTTATTCCCTATTTGAAAAAGAAAATAGAACAACTTGATTTTTACTTCCTATTATTCAGCACACTCCATTTATGTTTTTTCACGAATGTGCCTCAATATCCGTTGTTGTTTTGTTAGCTAGAATAACGCCTAATTACCACGTCATTTTCACTGAGTGCTATTTCATAATAATTGAGCCCTGGTAAACGAAGCGCTATGGAAACGAGAAAAGAATTTAGACCTTGTCTACAATTAAAGGGGTTTTGATAAGAGATGGGCTATCTTGGCTATACGTTTTTTGTGATGACAAGTTTGGGGGTTTAAGCTATTAAATAACCAAACACTTCCAATATCCTATATCTCCCTTAATTTTTGTCTTTCGTCAGCTAAATCAGAAATCCATTTATCCTATAAGATGTGTTAAATAAAGTAGCGAAAATGTATATTACATTGATGAAGTCTTGAATCTTTATCTTGAGGGCCATCGGGGTGGCAACATTTTTAAATTCATTTTTCCTTTACATATTAAGCACAGAATATTATCAATAACTGTTATAAAGAATGTAGTGTAAAGTCAATCAAAAGATCATATCATGTTTCATCTGATTATGTAGAATAAAAAGAGTCACACATGATTTTTTGTACTTAATTCTGTTATATACCATCATGAATAAACTCATACAAATGGTTCTTTTCTCTTGTTCTATTGAACAAGGATCCCACTCACGCAAATGACAGGGCATTTTAAACCCTAAAGAATCCACTGCTTTGGGTTCAACTTGAGTTCTAGCTCTATATGCTGGAGCTGTTTACAGATTTTAATCTTCTTTTCCAAAGTGAAAAACTTTTGTTCCACAAAACAAAATTAGAGGTGGAGATACTTCTAGTAAAACAGACCATAAGTTTCATGAAGACTAGCTACATTAGATCATCCTCAACTTTGAATCTCGACCCTGACAAAGCAAGTGAATACTTTCCAGTTGAAGATCTGTACTTCGGGATGACAGCTCATGAGTCTCTTCAAACTTCGCAGTCAAATCCGAGTACAAAAGCAGATGAACGTGAAGTGAAAGTCTTCTATGAATGTGCTCGTAAGTTATATATGGAGGCGTTGAAGCAAATCAAACAGTGATTCTCGTTTGAGGACGGATTGTTTACGTTGTGCGAAATCCTTGACCCTACAAAAGCTTTGGACATAGGTGGAACTGGTCTTCTGCAACATATTCTACAGTGATATAGTGCACCGTCGAGGGATGGAAGAAAGATAGTAGAAGAATGTCAGAGTTTACTGCTTTTTGATCTTCCAGATGTGACAGATGTCTGTGATTTTTGGCGTCACGTGGCTTGTGTATAAACAGCAAATGATACTCAGAGGCTCCCTAACATAGTCGACACTGTCCAGCCCCTTTTGACCTTGCCATTTCCGAACGTTGCTGTGGAACGGTTCTTTTCAACCTTGAAAGACGTTAAAACATGTGGTAGGAAATCGCTGAAAAGTGTGACCCTTACCTCAATTATGAAGTCCAAGTCTGGCATTAAAATAAGAAGACATGTGTCCCATGATTTAGAGGTCGATGTTCCCCTCTTAAAACAACTCAAAATTGTAAAAGCTAACGCGACAGCAGACGTCTGCGTAGAGTGTAGTTGAAAAAGTGCAGTTAAAAAAGAAGAAAAATGATGAAAGTTTGTTTTGTATCTGAAGAAAATAGGATTTTATATGATTTTTTTTAAAATATGAGATGAAAAAAAATAAAAGTATGTGTGAAAAAGGTGCGAAAAAATTGGTTTTACTTATTTTTTGGAATCTTAAAGATATGTACGTTAATATTGAGGGAGGAGGAGCCGTAGGACAGACGAGTGTAAAAGCTTGACTCGCGTAAAGAAAAAGACTCCTACGCGACGGAATATGCCAGACTTTTCGCTTGGAGTCTGAAATTTGTTGGATTTTGGACCAGTATGGTGTCGGCAAAAAAGTCGTATTTTCTGCGGTTGAGTGTCAGAATTTTTAAACAGACCGAACGGAAATCTGGTAGGAACAAAGTGGAAGCATTGGTATAGACTCCTTTCCTTTACGTTCCCTTCCCACTTTGTCAGGGCTACTGGTGTCTGTTGACATGATCTTAGTGGAAGGGCATAAAACTTCTTTGTTGAGGTTTTCAATTGTGCTATTCAGGCTAAGGACTGTATTTTCGAGACTAAGTGGCACTATCTGAGAAGCCAGTTTGTAAAGGGACATTATCATCTGGGTCAGATTAGAGGTCTGCCTCGCAACACCTTCAAACATGGTCATGTACTTCTTGTTGGGATCCTCAACTGGAGGGTGATTAGGTGTCAGTGGATGGAAGGAGTCTGTGTGTACCAGGAGGACATGTTTTGTATGAGTTCGAAGTCCCTTCTTCAAGACCTCAGCACCATTCCTCATGGGGGTATTATCGGTGAAAGAGTAAGTAACAATAGCTTTCTTCTCCACGAGTATTTGTGGAGTTAGTAGCATGGAGTTAGCAGCCTTGCTTTCCATACCTTGGAGTTAGCAGCATGCTTTCCATTGCAGTTTGGGCACTTAAGTACCTGCTCTTCCTTTACTGTCTGGGACTGGGAACATTCTTTAAGGGTGTGTTATCCACTACATAGTAGACATCTTCTGCCTCTGTGGCAATTAGAAGCCATGTGACCAAAACCTTGGTTATTGAAGTACTATATTGCATGGGGGATAAACTGCTTTACTTTGTACCTTGTCCTTGAAGAGGAGATTTTCAGTGGGAACTGAACATCCTGATTGAAGGTGCAAACCAAAAGGATGACCAAAGGGCTTGGATTTTTGATGGCCATTGTCACCTTTGACCTCCCTAGTAAAACCATCCAGATTGGTGACCTCCTCAAATGGGATCCTCAAAATGGGATTGGAGCTATGACCAAACATAAACTTTACCTTACAATCATTTTACTGCTATACCTGAGATTGAAAGTATAGCAGCAGCTACTGATTGATCCTTAGCTTTTATGATAATAGAGCCATCTGATCCAAGTCTTTATATCATTGAGCCATAATGGCCCCTATACTCATGATTTTGGAGGTGTTCAAACAGTTTCTTTTGCAATAACTGTTCTACTCTCTACTGTCAACAACTTATTGGTTTCATTGGGAACTTCTATGGCCAAAATTCTTACCGTACAATTGTTTAGGTCGGGGGTGACAGGACTTCTAACTGTTCTGTCAGTCATCCCAAATAAATTAAAATACCAATAGGTTAGACATAAACAGGTAAAACAACAAAGTCAAGTCAAAAAATATGAAATAAATAAAACAGATAGAAGCAGGGGGAGGAGAGGGGGGGGGGTCCTCAGTCATCTAAATTAAGCAAGCAAAATGAGTCAAAAGCAGGCACTATAATAAGTGTCAAAGTGGGGTAAAAATGGGTCGATGAGCACCCTGAAGCAGGTTGGAATTGGATACTTGCAATAGGTAAGTAAGATTAGAGGAGACTTAACAGGTAGCAATTTATCAGCCAAGGCAAGCCAAAAGCCAAATAATACACCGTAAAACAAGTGTACAGGTGTCAGGGACACCAAGGGGGGAGCCCCTGTGATTTAATCAGCAAACCATGTCACAGAGCTATCCCAACTAGGGGAATGACAACTTTAAAGATATTTGGTTTATTTAAATTTCGATTCGTCAACGTAAGATTTTCAGATATCGGCAATACCAGCGTCATCTATAATTAGCACTACAAGTATTAGTTTCAGAATACATTTTCTTTCATGCACATACAAGAGTAGGAGTTCAACCCAGGCATGGAAAGTGGTACATACGCAATTTTTTTTAAAAGGAGGGCTTAGTAGATTTTTTAAGATTTTGCAGCTCTAGAGCTACGTAATAGGCCCCTTAATCCTAGTATAAAGGTTCAAAAAGACTGGTATCTCTCTGGGTATAAAAAAACTGGTATATCTTGGTATAAAAAGGCCATATTAATCAATAGTCTTTTTTGTTGTTTTATTTTTTTTCTCAAGTACTAAAATTTAAATCTTTCAGGCATCAAACCATACCGATGTGAGATATGTCAACGAAAGTTCACTCAGTTAAGTCACTTACAGCAGCACATTCGGACTCACACGGGTGACAAACCGTACAAATGTCGCCATCCAGGATGCACTAAGGCATTTAGTCAACTAAGCAACCTTCAGAGTCACAGTAGGTGCCACCAGACAGATAAACCGTACAAATGTAATAGCTGCTACAAATGTTTTTCGGATGAATCAAGCCTTCTTGAGCATATTCCTAAACATAAAGAGTCAAAGCACTTAAAAACTCATATTTGCCAATATTGTGGCAAGTCCTATACCCAAGAAACCTATCTAGCCAAACATATGCAAAAGCATGCAGAAAGATCGGACAAGAGACCAGCATTAACAGGCTCCGCTGCAGCAGCTGCCGCAGCTGCAGTGGCTGCTGCGCTTCGAGTAGATCCTTCCTATTGGTCCAAGCCTAGTGATTTAAGTTCCGGCTTAGAGATGAGTCATAGTCATGGACACCAGCCAGGAGACGTCTGTACTCAAGGCTCGGCAGCACTAGACCATAGATTAGCCCTAGACCATAGACAAATAAGTGAAGATCTGCGCCATAGTCATGCTCATAGTATGCACACTATGCATAGTATGGGTTATGATGTTAGTAAATCTGTGTCGTCGGCGTCAGCATTTACACCTATCAACACCGCTGGAATGCTCCCTCTTGGAGGAGGACAGTTAGGAATGGGAGGAGGAAATCATGCTACTAGAGGGTGAGTTTCCCAATTATTTGGTTTGACTAGGTTTTTTCAAGGTTTTTTGTATAGGCTAACCATCCATGTAGCTAGCAATTCCCTAGTTTTTAAAATGAGCGACATACCTTCCAGGCGTTACTAGGGACACGAATTTTTCTTGAAAAAGTAAGGGCAATTTTTGGGTGTCAGCAAGTTCTGAAAAAAATAGACTCGTTGAATGGAGAAAATTCTAGTGCTTTGAAAAGAATTACTGACCCAGATAGCTAATCCTGGGTCCCGTGATTTTTCCACTTGAAACTATTTATGTTACACATGTACTCAGGGCTAATTCACCCTCCTCGCATCCCCCCTTCCTGGAAAAACCGGAAAAAGTATACCGCAAATGTAATTTTCATACTTTTAGTTCCTCTCCATCTCCTGGGACTAATCCTGTGTGCACCTATCCATTTCCTTTAAATTGTTATTCTGCGAAAAAATGAAGAATTATATTTTAAGCTTAACTAAGAATTTTTTTCCGTGTATGGATAAAAAATTCAAAAAATAGTGGGCATATATTTATTTCTTCTTTTGTTTTTACTTCTCATCCTATTCTGTAATATTTGATTTGCTATTTACTTTTTACCAAGTATTCAAAAGAACTGGGCACCGGTTGGAAAAAGTGTCCAATAGTTCTGTTGTTTGATTACGTCTTTAATTGGATGTAATGCGCTTCCGTCCGTTTTAATACAAATTTAGTCGAATTGGCTTCTAGAATTAACTTAATCTAAAATTCCTGATTGTCAAAAGTATTCGACATAGCTGCTGGATAGCTGGTGAACCTCTAATGAAACTGGACGTAATAAGAATTTAATATAATAATTCAACCATCCAGAAATACATACAAATGAGTTAAGTTGAGTTATGATGAGTTAAACACACAAAAAATAACACAAGGCATAAATGTGTCTGGCAACACTAATTTAGGACATAAGAAAAAAAATATTCAGTATAAAATACATTTTGATAAAGAACTGGTTTTTCTTAAGTTAAGTGTTCAAAATGCACACACCTTTATTGTAGCTTCGATATAATATCTATGGGCCTATTTAGGTTATCTTACAAATCAAATTTCAAAGTTCAATTTCAAATCCGACTTTTTTCGTTCTCAGTGTGTAATATCAATAATACTAATAGCGAAATGTAAATTGCTAATCATAACTACAACCCAGTCACGTACTCAAGGAGGTCAATTCCGTACAATTAGTCTATTTTTTGCGTTTTTGAAGTTATAGCCTCTCTTCCAAATAATTTTCTGGAAATCGATCCATTACTAGCAGAATGTAAATTTAAGAAATACTTCAAATATAACTAAGGGATTGCAAAACCATTTTTGCCTACAAATCACTGAGATTAGGTAAACGAAACCAAATAAACGTAAAAACTCGCAAATTCTAGATACATATTTTTTGTTTTATTCTTTACACCATACATTTCAGACGGCCAACATATCTAATTATTGAAATTTTTTAGATACTTTCCGTATGAGCATCTGACGTTTTCTAAAGGCCCTGGTCAAATGGGGATGTCGATGACAAGCATGGACATGAAACCTACTGGCAGCTCATTCCCTAATCAGCTAATCTCATTGCATCAAATAAAGAACTATGCGCATCACCCGAACTTGGGTATGGTAGGTGGTGCCGATCATTACTCTTTTGGAAAGGAGAAGAGCCAGTGATTCCAAGAAACAGTCATTGTGACTCTAAAGACTGCCAGCAAAGTCTTTCGCTCATAATCCAGTGAAGCGTTATTCATACACCCAGTGAAAACATTAGCTTAGAACTCTTCCAATGTGCGACTCTCCGAGCAGAATTTAGAAGCAATACTTTTTTCTTTCTTTTGAAAATGCGCCACTTATTTTTCTGTATACGTAAACAGGTGCCTTTTTGTAACTATTCAGTGCGGCAGAACTACACCGGGGCTGCCGTACTATAATTTGCAAATCAGTCGAATTTCGAATGCCGAATTCGCCACGGTTATTAGATGGCTCTTCTTCAAATGGCGTTTGAGAGACAGCTACTGCGCCAATCGTCGTGAAAGTGTGCATTTGCAATATTAAATGTTGGTGGTGTGTTCGGTCATCAGATGACGACGAAAGCGCACTGAGCTCAAAACCGGTGGTCATATACGTAATTGTTCGGCTGTGGATGTATAGTATCATGTTCTTAGCTTCTCTCCTCTTTAAATATTAATCCCTTTTGCTGTCTTCTTGTTTATCTTAAGACCTTCTGGCGCATCATTTCAAATACCTCAGTTTGAAATATTAATTACAGTTGCATCTTTGTAATGAATGTGTTTTTTTTCCTTCTTTTTGTATGCCAGTCTTTATTTACGTCTCTAAACCGTTTCTAACTCAATCAGCATCATACTGGGATGTCCTTATTGGTTCTTCACTTATTTTATTTGTTATTTCAAAATATTTTTCTTTTTTATCTAGTTTTTTTTTATTCTAAGAAATGTTCTCAAGTGTGTAAAAGTGATGCTAAATGAAGCATTGAAAAAAAAATAAAAAAAAGCTTCTCATTTGGTCCGTGTATGAGCGTTCAAGGGACTTGAAATCGAAAACAAAGGATTGACGCTCTCCCAATTTGTTTTAAGCAAAATTGCACTTCAAAATAAATATGCTAAAAAGATTTTCAATCTTTCAGTTACTATATACATATCCTTTCGATATTTCTCACACGAAAACTTTTTCAGCAAAGAAATGCAGTCCCACCCCTCGCAAAAGAAAAGAACTAATAGGAATAACCGTTATTTCATGTATTCATTAAATCTAAAAGGGCATTTCTGAACGTTTCCCTCCTTCTCTTTTTAAATTTCAATCTATTTCGTTACTTTTAGTACCATAGATTACCAGAAATATTACTTAACAAAAACGATGTTCTCCAATATTTTAATGATGTCCAGATTGGTTTAAAATTTGATACCAAAAAGCCAATAGATATAAATTGGCTTTTTTTTATATTAAACAGTTGATGCATGTCCATCACGTATTGTTTTAACAAACTTGATTCACCAATGTTTGAACTACTTAAAATCATTTAAAAGGGCCAATATAAATAAAGCATGCCTTTTCCTGTGGTATTCTGGAAGTATAACTATCTGGTAATCTATGTTAATGCTAAGCTCCAATTGGTATGATGAGAGGCTGCTCAGTGAGGCAGCATTCATAGTTGTTGAATTAAATCAAAATCAAAATGTGTGACCCTTTAATTTTGAGTTTATGTTAAAGACATGTCAATCTGAATAAGTTTGCTTTGCTCCTATTTCCAGTTGAGCATTTAGCTTGGCTTCAGAAAAGCTTTCTTTTGGATTATTTTGGAAAGCACGCTGTATACGATTTGGGATCTCAGAGCTTCTGTTCATTATTTTATTTCGCTTTTTTATATGATACTGATTTCCCATTATTTGTCTCCTATGTTTTGAATAATAGAACTTCCTAATAATTTTCAAAGTAAATATGAAATTACTTTTTTAGCGGGAGCCAACAAGCTTTTAAGCGTCAAATGGTACTATGCCCTAGGTTGAGGCCTTATAATTCAGTTTCATAATTTCAATTGCCACGTATAAGTGTTGTATTTCTCCTTTTCTTTTTTTTTAACAAAGGTTTGTATTACCATCAGTAGCTGTACGAGTGGCCAGTCAATGCAAACAAAAACACTGTTTGGCAAGCGGGTAAACAGCTAACGACGTCATGATTAAACTTAGTAACATAAGTGCTGACCTTCAAAAGAGTGTAAAGCCGTGTAAAACGTGTAAGCCGTGTAAAAGAGTGTAGTACCTTGCTCCCCCTTTGGTTCACAGACCAGGCACCTACCTTGCCCAAATCCTTCTGAAAGAGAAGATAATTCTTAAAATGATCGCATCCAATGGCAAAAGCTACAAATGAATTTTATGTTTTTTATCATAATTACTAAAACATAATTTAAGTCAGTTTGTCAAACAGTTCAAATATTACAAACAATCCAAGCATTAATACATATATAAGTAAGTACGAGGACTTAGAACTTTTACTCTGCAAAACATTTTTTCGTTTAATGACCAGACAATTAGATGGGTAGTTTTTGGCAAGCTTTGGAGGAATTTTCGGAAATAACTTAATGGCAACCCTGGTTCTTTCTGGATTGATTGAACTCAGATTTACTTCTATTGCTTTTGTGGTTTAGGGGAAAAAAAAGAAGAAGAAAAAAGATTGAAATAAAATCCAGATTGAAGTTCTATTATTCATCATGCTTTGCAGTACGTTGTGCTATGTATAAATAGAAGCTAAATATTAATTATACGAGACAATTTTTAGAAGGCTTTTACACTATCTTGTACGAAAAGTGATGAATAATATTTAAGTGGATTATTCATGTGATATTACACAGTATTGTTGATTTATACGAAATAATCTTCTTTTTATACATGGCGCTGGAAATTTTTTAATTGCGCTGTTTTTAATAGAAGAAAAATCCCCGGTTTAGAGAAATGGTATGATAAAGATATTGGGCATGTTTAGTATACAGCTGAAGATTCTAAGTTTCAAAGTATTGCATTTACATATATTATTGTAAATAAGGTGTCGCAAAAAATATATTACCAGTTAAAAGACGATTTAAATAAAAACCATGGGCAAGAAGCTATTTCTTGAAGCGCCACTAAATTGTAAATGTTATTTATACCAAGTGCAAATAAATGGGAGAAATCTGAAATGTGGAATTTCAATGAGTCTTGGAATTCGTATCTCTTACCAATAAAACAAGAGCCACAAACGCTGAAATGGAATTTGTGGCAATTCGAATTTTTATGAAATTTTTGGTTCAAGGTACTGTTTTTTCCTACAATTTGGGGTAAAAGGACACCCAAATTACTCGTTAAGGTGTTTATATTAAATGGCATTGTAATTTTTGCTCACCATTATTGCATACGAAATGTACTATTTTGTCTTTTAGGATGTACCAGTTTAGTAAAGTGATATAATATAAAAATTGATACATACTTTTCGGCACTCTCCTACAGCAGCCATATTGGCTGCTGTCTAAAAAGGTGGCGTTGGATTACATCTGGCCGGCAGGATGGGGCCTTGTGATTGGTTGGCATTTGATGCCGTCTAGATTATCTAGTTGTAAGAAGTAGCTAAACGACAACACAAGTCTATAAATAGTGTTATATCTTTCTGAATTTTGTCAAAAAGACTGTAAAATAGCGAAAAAGAAAAATATATAGGCTTAAATTTGCCATATTTTGTGTCAATGAAGAAAAGGTTGTCCTCCTCTTCAAGAGCTTACCACCTGATTTTCATGTTTCATTTTCAAATAAAAGTTCCACCCAACCTTCAACGTAAGGATTTGATAGATTTTACCTTTTCTGCCAGACTTATTTGGCTAAAATGCCGTTACTTTTTAGGACATTAATTCACAAGTTTATTTCTCGTTGTTTCGTTGAATGACAGTGAAATTGAGGTTTTATCTGCTTAGTTATTCTTGATGTAAAAGCAATTATTTTTGAGGTAAGGGGTGGGAGTTTGCCAGCATTTATTCAAAAATTCTGATAGGGATGGGGATGGACGGTAAATGTGTGACAGTTATTTCTGTTCCTCAACTCAACATTTTGTGATAGTTTGGCCTTAAGCAGAAAGTAATGCATAGTGCTTTTTCTGTGACAGATAACAGTACCAGGTTGACATTCGACCTGCCAGTTCCTAAACAGTTTGAACCGGTGCTCATTAGTTACAGTCAGAACTTAATTATAAAGAAACTAGCTTGTCTTTATCTGAATTGCATTACGTTTACAGTTCACATTAATTACTGTGTTCATCATTTCTTACCTTCTATACGATTCAACTACTCAATCCCTGTGTAAACTTTTTCTTTGGGGGAAACACTTTACATGTCAGTAACATAAAGCTTGTTGAGTTACTGCAACCTATGCATCAGCTAGACTAATCTAATACTTCGGAGAATACCTATCCTCGCACCTAACAAAGAAATGATCCAATCATATAGTTGTACTCTTTAGAAATAAGAATCTCTAAGAATGAATTTCTAACTCATAATTTTTTCCAATCATAACTGATGCAGCACCGCGTTAAAACTGCTCCTTGCGCTTCGCCTTGCTTATCCCATTGCAGTTTTCAGATATCAACATAGCAGAAACTATGCACTTTTCTTTTATTTTGTTTGCCAGGAATTAGGAAGATGAGGGTGGAGTCATTGTAAGAGGTTTTAAACTTTATGCTGGATGTCAGTGATGCAAAATCACAAGTTTTATATGTTCTTTAATAGCGCTATAGATTATAGATGAAGTACTTATTCAGAGAACAGCCCACTCCATAGAATGAGCGCAAAGTACCATTTTACTTCCTGAAATAGTTTTTAAATAGAAAATATTTACATTCTACCTTACATATTAAGCTCAATCTTCAAATACTTTAAATTATATAGTAGTTCAAATTTGATTTAATTTCTAAGATTGTGTTTCTACTTAATTTAAATACTCCTTGGCCGTTTTGGTAAAACAGCGGCCTTTAATAAAGTAAGTTTATTGGGCTAGTATTTAGAATAAAATTTGTAATGTTCAATTTTGATGAAAGAATTTCCTTGATGATATAAATTCCGATCCTAAATTTGTGTATTTGATATCTTGAAGACTAACTGCATCTCTTCAAGATCCATCTGGCTCCGATGTTTTCTGTTGAAAGTATCAAATGGATGTCATGTCATTTAAATGAAATTTAATTTTACGAATCGTCTTGATTAGAATCTATGCTTTCAGTAATGAATAGCTATCCATTAATTTTTTTTCAGTAAAAATTCTGAAATCTATTCAGTTTTTGGGAATGTTATCTGAACTCTAAAGGTATTAGGTAGCCTCTTTTGTGCCCTTTTGGATCTCTTACATCCAGAAGAGGGTTTGAAACATTATGATATGTAATAGTACCTTGGTACTTATGGACTGTGATACGCGACCGGGGGTTAGGACTTAGATTTATTCAATAATCTTATTAAGGCCATAGCCCAGAGTTCACGAAGTGAAATACCAGTGAAGAATTTAGTGCTATTTATTTCATTTCGCGTCTGGCTAATGGAGTGATATGTGCTATTTCATTGTAAATAGGTTATAAGAATGCTTTGTATACATCAAGTTTTTCGTTATGTTGTACAGTTTTTACATTTTTTTTTTTTTTTAAGCTTAATTTTGAGTAATTCTCTTTGGTCGATCTGTAGCCTTAGGCTATGAAATCAACGGTAGCATTCACGTATTTCCCTACCTCACTTTTTGCGTGAGTGGAGCTTGTGACTCCAATAGTAAAATTACTTAAATGTATCCAGTACTGTAGTAACCTATACGTAAACTAGCGTGACCCTGCTACCCTCTATCAAATTTTTTTTATTTCTACTTTGTGAAAAAGTGTATATTATTAGTTGATTTGTTTAAAAGATGTGTTACTCAATTCTTTTTGCTTGTTCAATAAATCCATTCAACTATCTTGCTTTTAAAGTAGTATTAGTAATACCAGGCGTTCTAAACAAGAATGTAAGAGGAGGCGACACTAATAAAATAATAGCATATTAAAAAAAAAAAAAATAAAATCACGCACACTTACCTAATGCTTACAGAGAGCAGAGGCAAAAGTTGGTTCTGTTGGCAAAACAGTGTCTAAATTTTCCCAAGTAAATGAAACAATCATGCTTCTTGTCAGGTAGAGGGGAGAGGGGATTTTACGGTAGAGATTTTACCGATTTTAGAGATTTTTTTTCTCTGTTAGGGGAGAAATCCCCTAACAGAAATTTTAGGGGAGAAATCCCCTAACGGAGATTTTAGGGGAGAGAGGATTCCCAGTATGATCCCTCAAAACTAAATTAGGCAAGTGAAAAGATAGTGCCATCTATCCAAAATAAAAATTGTACGTGGTTAATGATTATTTAACCTTGGTTAAGTAGGCCTATCAGACTGATTCGTAGGAACATTTACTTTTTTCTCATTGGTGGATACTCCCCTAATTACAGGCCAAGGAACATTTGGGGGGACTAGCACAGTGTATTATTATTGTATTGACTGTGGGAAACAACTATTATCTGTGATATCAGATATAGACCCCAGAGCGTTGTCATCAAGATAACATGTGAAGCTAGTAAATCGCAAAATTGCAAAAATGTTCTGTACTTCCTATTTCACAACATTTGGTCAGGTCAAATTTTTGTCTCCCTATTTATGTTTTTTTTTTCTCTGTAATCTATCAGTTCTAAATTAGATGTTCTTCTGTTTAAACCTTTGAAAGTGGAGTGAACGGTGGACATGAAAAATATGAAAGTAGGCACACATTAAATATAATTTTCCAAATGAAGAAAGAAATCAATGAAAAAGAAAATAGGACTTTGTGCTTTTTATAATAGGATTTGTAATATAACTAGATAGAATAATTCGATTGCAGTTTGATGATTGAATTTGGTTGGGACTAATGGGGGGGGGGGGTATCTAATCTGGGAATTATCTAATAATTTTAATCTTTACTTCTAATATCTAATAGAAACTCCAATAATTCTCCAAATTCTCTTATTTGTTATTGAAACACCTAATAAGGGCAGATATTGTCCTATTCTTGAAACTTTGGAATTATATGCTAACATATAAAACAGTTTTTGCTAACAAACTGTAAGAATGGAGCAACAAGGCTGAATAGTAACCGAAAGTCTAGAAAGGGAATTTGGATATCAATCGATAAATCATCGGCTTATTATATTGATTCCAAATATATAAGATTCATTAACTACTACTACTGCTAACAACTCACCGCAGCACCAAGCCGCCTGAGGCCAACACAGCTACAAACGCTCCTCCTCCATCCCAATCTATTTAAAGCCTCCTTTTTTACACCCTCCCAGAAGTTCCCATTTCCTTTAAATCTTCCTGTATGACGTCCTCCCACCCCAAAAGAGGACGACCTGCTTTCCGTTTAGCCCTAGACGGTTGGCCGAAAAGGACAATCTTCGGCAATCCGCCATCCTGCATCCGCACAACGTGCCCTAGCCACCTCAACCTTTCTGTCATTATATCTCTAGAAAGCGGCATTCAACCACAATTTTCGTACAGCCTACTGTTTAAAATACGCTCAGTCAGCCGGGTACCCAGAACAATTCGTAAGCAATTTCTCTGGAATACATCTAGCAAATATTCGTCCGCTTTTCACAGTGCCCATGCTTCAGAGCCACATTTGACCACTGTCATCACTGTAGCTTCTAATATTCTAAACTTAGTTTGCAGACTTATCTTCGTATTCTTCCAAACTTTTTTTTAACTGTGGAAAAACACCCTGAGCCTTGGCTATTCTGCTTTTAACATCCTCACTGCTCCCATCGTCTTTACTAATAATACTACCAAGGTAAGTGAAGCTGCCCACCTGATCAATCTTTTCATTACCCAATGTCACCTTTTCATCTTCACTTATTCCTAGCCTTAGTGACTTAGTCTTCTTAATATCAGTTTTAAAACCTATTCTACCACCCTGAACTCCAAAAACTCTAAAATTTCATTCATTTTGCTCACACTTTCTTCTATAATGCTTAAATCATCAGCATAATGTAAGTCCAGGAGACGTTTTCCTCCAATTTGATTGCGTGGTCTCCCATTGCCTTTCCTGTGCTCCTTACGAAAAAGTCCATCAAAATAGTCTATATAAAGGGGGATAGAACACAAACCTGCTTGACTCCTGACTTAATACAAAACCAGTTGCTAACCTCATTTCCTACCTTAACCGCAACATTGTTATTCTCGTACATAGCACTAATCACTTTAATGTATTTATCTGGTATACCATACAAGGATAAGACCTTTGTTAAAGCTCTTCTATCTACAGAATCGAATGCTTACTCATAATCTATAAAACTGAGACCAAAGGTGTTTGACAACTCACGCACTTGTCAATTATTTACCTAAGAGTGAAAATTTGGTCGACACATCCTCTACCTATTCTAAAACCGAACTGTTCTTCTCTCAAAACTTTGTCTTCTCTCAAAATCAAAAGGCATTTTTCCACATCTAGGGGAGTAAGTTTACCCCCTTCGTGTAGGTGCGCTGGCATAGAAAATGGTAAAGAAACAAAATCATTATTAATTATAATGATAAAGAGTATTATAGTTCTAATGATTTCTAGTGATTTATAGTCAATAATCTATTGATTTATGTGCTGATTTAGTGATTTTTTTAAAGACTCGAGTGATTTTTTTTTCATCGGGTGGCAACCCTGAACACAGTTACAGAAACAAACAAACAAGATCCCAGATAGAGATATGAAATATTTTATTAGGAAAGCTTAACGCCCCGGTTGGTGGTAATAGAGATAGATAGTATCCTTGCTTAGACAAATCTGTCGTAGGAAAGGAAAATAGCAATGATAAGAGAGCGTAGCAATTTTGTTGCTACAATAATCTAGTTAAAACCATTCTGGTAGTACGTCATAAAATGGCCCAAAGTAAGAATCACCACAGTATAATGTTTAGGGTTACTTAAAGCTAAAATTTAAAAGGGTAACTAACTTTCGGACAGTTATAAAGTAGATAGAATCTAGGAAGAGAATTTGAGAGGAACTTTTCAAGAACAGTTGAATTCAAGAAAATTCAAAGAGTTTTGAATTTCATAATGTAAAAGATAGATGAAATGAATTTTAGAGAAGCAAATTGAAAGTAGCAGAAGCTGTTGCCGGGAGGAAAGTAAGAAAAGCAGCTAGGAATGTTAGAGATGAAGTTTGATAGAAGAGGGAAGGGGTCTGTACATGCAGCTTCCTAGAGATAGGTCGTACAAAAATATCTGGAA
Source organism: Artemia sinica (assembly GCA_027921565.1). NCBI lineage: Eukaryota > Metazoa > Arthropoda > Branchiopoda > Anostraca > Artemiidae > Artemia > Artemia sinica. The sequence continues at coordinate 43,452,245 of CM051263.1, read as the reverse complement.
ACTGAGAAAAGCAGAGGAGACATCAGACATTAAAGTGTCAATTAAGAAGATGCAAAGTGGAGGCCGTGGATAAAATTGCCGAGGATCTGGAAGATGCAGTCAGATGAAATATTAGTATGATTTGAAGTTCATGGTTGGAGCGATAGCTGCCACCTAGTAACAAACGAACGCGACCCATAGTAAACAAAAATGTAAAAAAATTGCCATTTGTAGCTGGCGTAGGAATAGTAATTATTATTTCGATTAGTTTTAATCGTAAAGATATTGGGATTTCAAAAACACCCTGAGAACCTCGAAAAGGGCGTCAGACCAAACCCAAAAGTACACTAGTGGTATCTTGATTGTCGAAAATCCCATGCTTTTTTGCACTTTTTTGCAAAGGCATTACTGTCGTTTTGTTTCTTTTTTTTTTTTTTTTTTTTTTTTTTTTTTTTTTTTTTTTTTTTTTTTTTTTTTTTTTTTTTTTATCTCCGCCAGCGGGGAACTGGAACAGCATAGGCAGTGGTTCCCAAAGTTGACTCGACTCCGATCCATCTAACAATAACGTCCAATCTTGGGACTCATCTTAGAAAAAAATCCAAGTTTCTGATTTTTCTTTTACAGTAGAAAAACGACTTTAGTCACTAGACTATAAAAAAATTCACAGTTTGGATTCTTTTTTCATCATCAAAGCATTAAATAAAGTGATTTAAAAAAAGTTGATTCCCATTTAAAAGAAAAAGCTTCGTAGTGGAAGAACTGTGTCAGTATACGCAATGACTCTGCGCAAGCTATGTGCGGGAAAAACACCAGTGTCGTTACGAGAGTTCTTGAACGAAGTCAGTGCGATTTGCGGACACACTACTCTTCATAGAGAAGCACTGGTTTCCAAAATATTGTCCGATGATTTCGAAACAGTGCTTGATGGAGCTGTGAAAATTTTAAATTATATTCAACCAAACCCTTAAACACTGTGTGAAGAACTGTTTTTGTGATTTCTCACAAAAACTGTGTGAAGAAGTTGGTAGCCGCGATACATCTCTCCTTCTACATACAGAAGTTTGCTGGTTATCCAGGGGATTAATACTGACACGATTAGTGGAATTATATAATGAAGTTACAATTCACTAGAAAGAAAAACTGAATATATTAAACATCTACTGGACGACAAATTCATTCTCAAGCTCACTTATTTGGCGGATATTTTTACAAATTAGACGAATTTAATTTGCATTTGTAAGGTTAAAACGGAACAGACATTTTTGCAGATCACGATAAAATTGGAATGTCCATGAAAAAGCTTCTGCTGTGGAAAAGTTACATTGCTAATAGCAAGCATGATTTTTTTGAAACACTTTTATTACTAAAAACCAGGTGCAGCCCAAGATGAACATACTGTCTGAAATTTCCTGTCATTTATCGCTGTTAAAAAATAATTTTGACGACTATTTTGGGGAAGAGATGAAAGTTTTTTTTGTTGAGTTGGATTTGTAACCCATATCAAGCCGAGTTACAAACTAGTCTTTCATCAAAGCAAGTAAAGAACTCACTGATTCATCAGAAGATTCGTCACTGAAAAATAGGTTTAATCGTAAACAGTAATCGAAATTTTGGCTCTCAGCTGTTGGTAACTATCCTTCCTGTTTGATGAAGCTATGAAAGTCCTCCTCCTATTTACTAGCTGATAGCTATGTGAGGCAGCATTTTCGGCTATGGTTTGCATTAAAACTAAGTACAGAAAGAGATTGGATGTATCACACTCGCGATTAAAAGTAACTAAAGTTGAACTTAATGCTGAAACTGTTATGAAGAAAAATCGGAAACAAATACTTAAAAACTGACGATTAAAAGTTACTAAAGTTGAAGTTAATGCTGAAACTGTTATGAAGAAAAATATGAAACAAATACATCCTTCCCACTGCAATAACTTTGTAAAAAAAACTTACAGGTGTAATTATGTAAGTAACGAAAAAACTATTCAAGTCGTGTTTCTTATTTTAACAGTATTTTATCCATATTGGCAATGCTTGTAATGGTAATTTTATGATCTACGCCCTAATGCTCTAATTGTTCATTCATTAACGCATTGCAGAACCGGTGTTTTTGTTAGTTTCTTTCAGCTTAGCGTGAGACGAGACAAAGAGAAGTGGCAGGATAGACGGAAAAATATATAATTTGGGCTAAATATTTGTACATTAGGGGGGGGGGGGAGGTAAAGTATTGGACATTGTGAAGTTAGAAAACAATTCTTAATACATGATATTAGACCCCGGTGCCGCGCCGATGAGGGAATACCGGCGGTGGCGGGGCCAAAAACAGCACGCTGCGCCGCGCCGCCGGTAAGATATCGGCGGCGCGATCAATGTTGACCGCAAACATTACTGTTTTCATCAGTCTTCACACATCAGTCTCAAATCATAGCTTAAATTTACAACAAATTCGAGCCTATTCATGAGTTAAAAAATTCACAAGTCGCTGGCTGGAAACTGGTCTTCTTTGTTATTCATCAAGAGAAGTAGAAATCTGGTAGAAATGAAATTGCTGTGGCGTTTCAGAACCCTTGCATAATACGAGTAGTTGAAGTATCTATTAGCTATGTATTCTTAACATAAATAATTATCAAAATTAGTAGTTTTTTTCATCGAGCATTACTGCATACAAAACTTCAAATACCATATCACAAAATTCGTCAGTTATCTGGGTAAAAACTTTGAATATAACTTTGAACTTAGAAGCTTAATTTTTTCATAATGGACTTTGCCTATATCTGTTTTGTCACCTTTAAAACAGTTTAAATGGGCGACTTTGATACTGATTTTCTTTTTCTCTCTCTTTTGGATTCCTAAAAAGCCTTCTTGCATTAAAAACTGGTTTTTCATAACAATTTAAAAAAAAAATGCATTTAAAGTTTTTTTTGGCTTCTTTATAGAATATATGTCATGTAGGCTAAGGCTGAACTACTGCTTTTTTATTGGTTTTGGCTGCTCTTTTGGATATTATTCATTTTTTCTGTTGAGGATTCATTCCAAATTATAAACTGATAAATACCTCATATCAGTCAAATTATAAACTGCATCTAAAAAGAGTAAATTTATCAAATTGAAAAATACATGATGAACAATTCATATGAGAACACTTCAATTACAATGAAACAAAAAACACTTAATGGTTTATTCGGTATGAAGAAAAATAAAGTGCCAGCTATTTTCTTAGGTAAAAAATGAAAAGCTCATCCGTTTTAAATGTAATTAAATGAAATAATATGCAGACTGAAGTAGCTCCAGGAAGATGTTGAGATTTTCATCCTAGTTCGTCACTTTTAATCCTAGCAAAATATTAGGACACTTAGAATCAGTTATTGAGTTCAAGCTTTGATTTCCAAATGCTCACAAAAATTACCAAATTTAAGAAAGTCGCAACAATAAGTCACCTGTGGTCAAAATACTCAAAGACTCCTCTTTGATCCCCACCCAGGCTCAAAGCTTCTGCTATGATCATTTCCATGGAAATCTCCAAAGAGTTTCTTTTTAGAATAGCTTTCAAGCGTAGTTAGGGGTATTTAGCCTTTTTTGCTTTTCTTCAAACCTTTAAAAAAAGTGTTATAATATTCCAAATGTTACATTTGTTATATTTGTGCATATTTTTGGTAATCATTTGTGGGGTGATCGAATTTTTTAAACCACTGTAGATACGTAAGAACGTTGCAACATCTAGTACCCTGAGGTCATAAGATTGTCAAAGACTCCTCCTTGAACCTCCCAAATTGAAAGCTTTTATTATGACCTGGTCTTTTAATGTAACTTGGGCACTGGACCAAGGGCGCCATTGTCACTCGAGCGCAACGTTAGGTGGGGATGTTGAAATCGCTTTCGCCACACCAATTCGTTTTAGTGTGAATCTGCCTGGTACTTATGAATGAATGTTTTCAAAGTAAACCCGTTTCATCAATAAGAAAAAAAAAAACGGGTTGGACGCATATGTCCCTTTCCCTTTGGACGATAAAACCATGCAAGTGCTGTATCAAGTATAACTCACGAAAATCTTAATAACTTTTGTCAACTTTTCAACTTTTTGACATCCCTGCTTTCAATAAAAAAAAAAAAAAATCAAGGCACTATCACTTAAATATATTAACTCCCTATGCCACCCTCCCCTCTGGATACCATCTTGATAGGATGCCGTCTCTGCTTTAAATTAAAAAAAAAATATCATTTTGGGATCCCTGCTTTCAATAAAAAAAAATTCGAGATATTGTCATTCAAATGTAATACTTCCCTACCCCCCCCCCTCTGGATACCACCTTGATAGGATACCGTCTCAGCTTTCATTAGAAAAATAATTTACTTAATAATTAACTAGGTCACTATGTGGTTCAAACAAACACGCAAAATAACGTTAAACAGCGTAGTGTTTCTTGAAAAAAAAAATTGAGGCTATGAGTAAAGGGGTACAAAGACAACAACAAAAATGTCAAAATTATTCAGATACAGCTCAAACTATTGGAAAACTGAGTCATAGATTCGCCGTGGCATTCAATAAGATCCAAAGAATCTAATTAAAAGGGAGCACACACAAAAGCCAAACTAGGCCAGTAGCCTATGAGAAATCGCAAAATACCCAAGACAATGAACAAGTCCTAATGGGGGGGCCATGGGTCTATCAAAATATTTCAATGGTTTCGCAGGGAATTTGATATCATTTTCTTCGGTCTCCACTTTAAATGAAAAAAAGAGTTATCTTTTTGGCATCCCTGCTTTCAATAAAAAATGAGGTATTATCATTTAAAAATGATAGCCCCCTATCCCCCCCTATAGGCAATAATTTACAATTTATATATGAGTCATATTTTTAGGGTAACTTCCGGTTCAATATTTAATTCCCCAACCTTGTACATAGCTTAGGCTATAGCTAAATTTTGTCTCAATAGAAGGTTTTTTTTTTTTTTTTGGGGGGGGGGGGGGTAAAAATGTTGAAGAAAGAAGATTGTATTTTCTTTCAGGCGTTCAACAATTGAGCATTAAACATTAAGAAAATCTTATCTAAATCTTATCTGCAAACTTACAATTCAGCTGTAGAAACAATCTGTCGGCTGTCAATTTCAAAATCCAACTGAAGGCTGAAGCTGTATAGCAGTGAATGCGTTCTATAATTCTATTAAACTTGGAAATAAAATTCTTGACTACGAATTATGTAAGAAATAGCGATTGGGAAACTGCATTCGGAATGGTTTAAACTCATTTCATAAAGACGATACTTTTTTTTGTCAACATATGAAGAACTGTGTATATTGCAATATTTGCAATTGCATATTGCATCTGTCTGGTTTTTATGCAAAGTAACAAAAGAGACGAAAATTAATGAACGAGAGGGTAGTGAAGAATTAATGGAATGCAAAGTAATATTTGACAGGGAAAGTCACTGGTGATAAATCGCTAGGGGGGGGCACCATGATTGCGTGATTTTCGGGGATTCGGGGAACCAATTTTTTTTTCGGGGTGATGCATAGATTTTCGGGGAAATACCCGAAAATTTGGGGATAGTGCGAGTCCTGCTTGATTTCTAATCAGGAAAATCGAAATATTAAACCACACGAGAAGGAAAAGCTCCGACTTTGAGGTTGACGCAATAAAGAATTGCCGCAAAATTAATTTAAAGTCGACCGAACGCCGCCGCCTCTGCCGGCGGCGGCACGCCGGCGGCGTTACGACACTTCGGTGGCGTTCGACCGGACCTCTCGTCGGCGGCGTTCGGTCGATCCGCCGGCTTGGCGCCGGGGTCTACGTGATAGGTAGGCTGGAAAATCTTATATCGCCAATTAAAAAACAAAAAAAACAATAAGCTGTTTTCGAGAAAAAAAATACATAAATAGATGTGCAATTGGTCGTTGAAAGAGATTAGATATTTCTTTGCCATTCATTTTTGTTTTTTTCACTATGATTCTTGCTATTGCTTGCTTCTAGTCGACCGAACGCCGCCGCCTCTGCCGGCGGCGGCGCGCCGGCGGCGTTACGACACTTCGGTGGCGTTCGACCGGGCCTCTCGTCGGCGGGGTTCGGTCGATCCACCGGCGCGGCACCGGGGTCTACGTGATAGGTAGGCTGGAAAATCTTATATCGCCAATTAAAAAACAAAAAAAACAACAAGCTGTTTTCGAGAAAAAAAAAAATACATAAATAGATGTGCAATTGGTCGTTGAAAGAGATTAGATATTTCTTTGCCATTCATTTTTGTTTTTTATTCACTATGATTCTTGCTATTGCTTGCTTCTAACCGCATAATTCTTTGTTTTTCATTTTCGTTTCATCATTGTCTAAGAATTTTTAATACCCTTTGCTTTAGCTGTTTGGATTAGTCTTGTCACGCCTGATGGCCCAAGTTGTTCATTTTCAGCAATTGTGAAATTGCATTTTTTATATAAATACTGAAGGTCTCTTTTTAAGAGAACATATATATATATATATATATATATATATATATATATATATATATACATATATATATATATATATATATATATATATATATATATATATATATATATATATATATATATATATATATATATATATATATATATATATATATATATACATATTTATATATATATATATATATATATATATATATATATATATATATATATATATATATATATATATATATATATATATATAATATATATATATATATATATATATATATATATATATATATATATATATATATGTATATATATATATATATGCGAATGCTAAGAAGTCTGCTGCTGGTGCTAGTTCAACTCTGGAGTGAATTAAGCGTAACCTTTCCACTCGTTGCCCTGAAGTCATTAGTCTTTTTTTATAAGGACTAGTTTGACCCATGGTTGAAGTTGGAATGTCTCTAACCTCGCCATATTTAAAAAAAAAGATATAAACGTTCCGGAAGATTTCAGAGACGTGCCATCAAAGTGATATTTAGCATGCCGGAGCTAAATAAAGGAGAAATGAAGTATAAAGGAGTACATTCATATGAAGGAGAAATAGAGTTGGTACCAATCTATAAGAAAATGAGGCTAACACTGTCCCAGCAATATTTCCAATTGTTGGTCCTAATGCAAGAACCAGAGGTCATCAGCTGAAAATTATTAAGCAGTCTACCCTAACAGAAGTCTGCACTCGTTTCTATTCATCAAGAATCGTAAACAGTTGGAATAAACTCTCTGTAGACACAGTTACTGCTAAATCTGTTGACACTTTCAGACAAAGGCTGGATGCTGAATGGTCCTCTAGAAAGTGAAAACTTGACTGGGAAGCTACTGATGTTCAAACCACACCAACTGAAAACAACTTCAATCATCAGCTCTGGAACCTCACAAGGAAAAATCCTCAGGTTGCTTCAGGCTACAATTTAAGGTAATGAAGTGTCCGGTTCTAACTTTTCCGTGATGCAATTTCTTAGAAACAGAAATTAATCAATTTATTTGGTTATTTGCTCTTTTTCCTGACCCTTGTAAGGAGGCCTTAATTTTGTGTAATTTGCTAACTCAATTTTAGTAAAACTTATAATTCCCTTTGCTTCAATAGATCAGAAATAAAGCGACAATTTCAAATTAGCTTGAATTTGAAAATAACTTCGCTTTGCATAACTGGTCATAAATCTTGTAGTGGCACTTTTTTGTTCAACTATCGAACGACTTTTGAACCCGTGATAAATATTTGAAGACCAAATCTAGACCGCTTTTGGTATAAAACAAATAGGAACGCAAGGCCTTGAAATACTGGAAAAAAAACTACTTTTCATCAAAAAGTTGTTGATTGGCTAAAAGAGCAGGGGAAGGTGGCTAAACGGATCTAGTAGCAAAATGAATATAACTTGCGGATGAGAGACAAATCGGGGTAGTTTGCCTCGGAACTAAGAATGAGTATGTGTTTTCTTATAATTAGGATAAAGCTACCACTGTCTGTCTAAATTTCCCTTTGAGAATAAAAATTGAGATACGTAATAAACTTCTGAAAGATTTCTGTAACCTGGAGTAGATCAGGCCAAGTACTAAATAAATTTAATACTTATATTGGAGACATAAAATGGTGCTGGAGTCAAAGCACGACATTTTATTATATTTGGTGATTTGGGTTTATAATTCGGTTAGAGTATATAAAGACTTAGGCACTCTAGACAAAGTACAACATTCTTAAGGATTAAAATAGAAATAAAGTTAGTTTCGTACCAGAAACTTGTGAATAACCCAAGGTTTAAGTACAAGAAAAACCCTTTAACCTTAAAGAATAAATTAAAGCACTTTGTGCCTCCTCCTTCCAGCTTAGTGACCTTTGGAACTTACCTAGCGTATATTAAAATCTTATATATATATAAGAAGATTGGAACTAGAGGGCAATATAATATTCCTCCCCTGGTGTATTCTCTGACGTTTATACGAAAGGGGGACTCTATTTCTCTTTTAGCCACCTTTGTATTTCTAAACCCGTGCTAATATTATATAGAGGCGGCCCGATGTTTTACAGATAGGCTAGAGAAGAAAGGGGAATTAAATTGTCAGATTAAGACTTTCAATCTCTTCCGTCCAAATAGATTCAATTTTCTCTAGCAAAGTTCGAGTTTATCAAAGTTCCAACGAGCATTAAATAAACATAAGAACTTGGTTTAGTTTATACAAATAATTTGAGATCTAATAAAAAGGTTATTCCTAGTTTCCGAGAAACAATAATTTGATGCCAAAAAATTTAATTACCTTGGTACCCAAGTCTTGTCTAGTTATTCAAGAGTAACTCTTTCAATTAGAAGCATTCGATAGCGCTAAACTAAAATAATCCCCCTTTTTCGGTGGATCACTTGTGGACCAGAAGGACAAACATCCACAAAACAAGATTAGCTAACCCTGAAGAGAGCTATTTGGAAGGGATTATAGAATTACAACGTTTTTCCTTTTTTATTATATTTTATAATAAATATCAGTTGTCACTGGATTCTGAGTACCGATCTTAACAAACGCCTTAGTTATAACACGCTACCAAATTTTAGCCCTGATAGGTAGAAGCAAACTTACACCCTTTCATGCCGCATTGCCTGTACTAGATCCTCTTTGATTTTCGGAAAGTTTTTGATAGATGAAAGTAATAATATTTAAATAATCAAAAATGTTTGTGCACTTGTTTCCAGTTGAGGTTAAATTGGTTTTAAAATTTTATTTGTAATGTCTTCACGACCTGAATTTTGTATCATTATAAAAAGAATTTCCCAAGGTATATCTTTTACACGGTGTCAAATTAGATTATAATTGCTTGTTCTTGAGCCACAATCTACAGTTTGAGAGCGGAAGTCTTAAGATGCTTTGGAAGGACATTTTTATATCTGATACCCTTTTTAAGTGAATACAACAACGACAAACACAATAATACATCCGTTACTAACAGTTACTAAGGTACAATGGAAATGGGATTCTTCTCCCTAAAAGGAGGATTTGAGTTTGAGAAGCTATGCAGTAATGATTATTACTTCCTTGCACTGTCAAAAGTCGCTAAATATGACAAAATAGGCATAGGAAACGTCATAGGCCTTTGTTTTTTCTTTTTGTAAGTAATAGCGCTACAACGAGGTTTTACTGGGATACCTGGGCGAAACTTCGAAAAAAATGTCAGCGATGCTTTCCTGCAATAAGAAGGGGGACCTAATTCCGCAGCACAATTATTCAGACTTAGTCTAAAGAAAAGGAGATAACAAATTAATTCTTACTCTCCCCTACCCCTTTCTGTATTTATCTACGGCTCATGAAGAGTTACCAGTTTGGACATTAAAATGTGCTCTGATGGGTATCTTCCGGCCTCCCCGTCCCTGCCTACAAATCACTTGAAAGCTTTCTACGATGTTCAAGTGTCCCACGAGTAGTGAAGAAAAAAAAAAAAAAAAAAAAAAACAGGACATATCAGTGCTACCAATACAAACAAAAGGCATTTTCCTCTTGGTTCAAGCCTGAAGGATGTAAATTTCCAGTATAGGGTTTTCGGCCATGGCAATTACATTGGTTATTTTTATTTCGATTCGACGCCATTTATTATGGTTTGCTGGCCATTTTATAAAGTATCCATAAAAATATCTACGAAATAGCACAAGACAAATCGAGATTTAGGTAATATACTTGAATCAGCTACAAATAGTAATTTTTTCTTAATAGCCAGTTTTATTAGAACATGTATTTTAATTTTAGTTAGTATGGGCTTTGGCTCGTTCTTTATTAGGTTGCAGCTACCAATGTAGCCATCCTGCCATTGTAAATCGTAGGCTAGTAGGATCGATACAAGCTCTTAGGGTATGTTGGAGGGCTGCTATTGATATTAAAAGTAAAGAAAGCCAGCTAGTAATATTTAAAGTTGATCTACAGTTGAAATATAGGAAGAATAAGCACCTCTTGGGAGGTTATGCCATTGGTCACCTCCAGGATGACAGTTTTAGAGTAACTTTACATGAATATAGAATATGAAACTGGAGAGTCATAAATTTCGCAACACAGCGGCAGGATGAAATAATAATATAAAAAGGATTCAAGACATAAGTTTAAAAACACCTTTTCCACCTTTGTGCCGGTAGGAACCTCTATGTGAGTTTTATACCCCAATATAATACCCTTCTCCCAAATCTTCTTCTAAAAATATATAAACGTCACCGAGAGATAGAAAAATTTGGTTATGAAAACCCAGTTTCTGTTATACTCCGACATTGTTTTAACTATTTGGCTACTATGCTACCTCAAGTGAAGTCTGATTTTGCAAATTATGAGCTTGTTCATCTAGGGGACTTTAATATTACTAAAGTTCAATGCATTGATTGATCCAATTTTGTGGCGGGGTTTTTGTCTGCCCCTGTAACTCTTTAGCTCATCATTTCGTCCGTGCTCTAATTTTTCTTACAAGCCATTTTTTTTAAAGTGTGTTTTTTTTTTCGATTTTTATTCCTATGGGCCGTAGTTCATTCTTTACTAGGTAACAGCTACCGGTATAACCATGATTGCAAACAAGAAAAGATATTAGTACTTCTTTTTTAAGCTGGAGCCTGGTGAAGAGGAAACCAGAATCAGCAACGTTTACCAGTCAAATTGTCAGATCGAAGTGAAATTAATCAAATAAACGAAAAGAAGACCGGTTTAGGATGAAGAGGAAAAGACCCGTTCTATTATTCATGAGGAGGTACGAGCAGCTACTAGTGCTGTTGAATTGGCATCATTCGTCTAATTAGAGCTGAGGAAAATAGCGACAGTAGAAAACTGTTGCACTTGGTGTCCCTGATGTGGTAAATGTTACTGTTTTCATCACAAACCATCTTTAATATGATTACGGGATTGATGTTGGACTACTGACGAACGCAAGGGTTCCTACCCACTAATGTTATGCTCCTACTAGACCAACACCAGTAATTTGCTCTATTTCTAGCTTCGACATAAAAAAAGTCGTTTCATAGCGCAGTGTCTGAAAATATTAACAGTTCTTTAGCTCCTGCTTACTCTAGACCCACAACCACTTGGACTCCTACATCAGAACGAATGAAGTTCTTTAGTTGAAATTTAGATAGCCTCCTTAATAAACTTTCAGAACTTTCCTTTCGTATTACTATGGAAAAATTAGATAGTTGCAGAAATTACAGAAGTTGCGTCAAAAAACACTTTGTTAGCCCTATCACCTGATGAAATTTAAATCAGGGGTTTCCGTCTCTTTTGGAACCTTAACTCCCCTCTGTGCTACAGAGGAGTGTGCTTATTTGTAAGAGATGGACTAAAGGTTAGTGTTATTCATCGTAACTCTCTGACTAGTGAGTAGATTCCCTCTGTTTGAAAATTGTTCGCTCTTTATTATAAATTAAAAAAATTATTATCATATCTTATATGTAACTTTTATTTTATAAGTCTTCGATAGTCTAATGGTAAGTATGCCCACTTGTTACCTGGGAGAAGGGGGTTCGATTCCCCGTCGGGGAGAACTTTCAATATGTTGAATTAAAAGCACTATCTTTTCAATTAAAAATTTAAAAAAGAAACTTGTTTATTTACATTCTAGATAAAATAATGAAGATAATATGAATGAACCACAGTGTTCAGTTTCTTTGGACTTGAGTTCGTTTTTTAACTATAAATACAAACAGGAAAAAGTAAGAGACGAAAAACTTACTTCTTGAGTTTCGTCTCTTACTTCTTTTAAATAGTAAGAGACGAAACTCAAACAATCAAGTAGCTAACTAAGTCCAATGTATGGAATGGTTTTTATAAATACAAACAGGAAAAAGCCTACGGCTTTTTCTTCTTTTAAATAGTAAGAGACGAAACTCAAACAATCAAGTAGCTAACTAAGTCCAATGTATGGAATGGTTTGTTATTTCAGTGATCGTCTTTTAATGTAAAACTATTTTTAGGAGTTTTGGGTTTTTATATTTCTTAGCATTGGACTGACCGTCTCTTACTAGGTTGCTAGCTAATGCTGCAACCCAAATTCACACATATATAGTTATGAGAGGCAGATTGGCCGAGTGGTCCAAGGCGCTGGTGTTAGCCATCAGTCTCTTTGGAGGCGTAGGTTCAAATCTTACCGCAGGAATACGATTATGGTTTATGTACAAAAATCAAATATCTTTGAAAGACTGCAGTGTGAAAAGACATCGAACATGCAGTTTTTGGTGGAAAAATTTATTCTCTTTTAGAAATTATTTACATTCTAGCTAAAATAATGAAGATAATATGAATGAACCACAGTGTTCACTCAACAATCAAGTAGCTAGCTAAGTCGAATGTATGGAATGGTTTGTTATTTCAGTGATCGTCTTTTAATGTAAAAATATAAATACTGTAATCTTAACTATAGTGAAGTTGCGTATGCAAGTTAGTATAGGGAAGAGTTTGATCTTTATTATATACAAAAAAAAAGAAAAAAATATCCCTTTTGACGAGAATAACGTGGTTAAAGTCAATTTTCTTGATTTTCAAGCCAATATATTTCCATTGCTGTTCAAGCCAAGGGACAGAAAGTTTCCTATACAGGGGTTTCGGACAAGGCGGTTCTAATGGTGTACTTTTTGTTTTGATCTGACTCCTTTTTTAGGAGCTATGGGTTTTTATATTTCTTAACATTGGACGTGATCGTCTCTTACTAGGTTGCTAGCTACCGCTGCAACCCGGATTATATATAGGTGTCCATTTTTTGTCAAAGTGCATGGAAACTGCAATTGGATCTAGACACGTCAACTCTGCTGGGGTCATTTTTGCCACACCAGGTAAGTTCTTATGGACAGTCCGTAAATATTCAATAAATTCAGGAGAGTACCACTCAGCACATGAAACTGTCAGAAACAAAGTCGGTGGACCCAATTGCTCAATCATTGACTTTACTTTATAGGAAAGAGATTGAAAATACTACTGAGATCCTCTGATTTTTGATTGAACAGAAAACAAAGTCGCTTCCATCTCTCCATCACGGGAATGAAGCCTGTCTATAAATTGACAAGCATTTTGATTTGGTTTCACAGTCCGCAACATATGACCGACGCTATTACACATGTAAGAGAATTCTTGCAATTGGAAGCTGTGAAAAAGAAACTGTTTGTCAAGACGAAACTTAGTATGTCTGCTAAGAAGCCTTGATTTAAAATATTCTGCATTCCTAATCCGAAATGGTCTTGCCTTGTCACGCAAGCCATATTTGCCTTTCGGGAAAAGATTTGGAAACACTTTTAGATCAAGTTCTTCCTGAAATAAGTCTTCGCTCTCACCTTTTAGTTTCTTGATTTGAAATTGGTCAGTACCAAGATCTTTCATCTGCTTAAAATCTTCAATGAAGTCTTTTGGTACCGCTGAATTGAGAGGCTGGACAGAAAAATGTTCAACCAATGTAGATTTTGCGCTTTCTGTCAGTTTCTGAAGGATTGCAGCTTCCGGTATTTCAGGTAAATTATCAACACCAACCGCTTTTTCAGCAAGACGTGCTTCAAGTATTTTATTTAAATCTTCTAGGGTGTATGCATGTATTGTTTTATAGAGACTGTTGTTCTCTCTTAACCACAACAGTGCTTCATGGACTTTTCTCAGATCTATTAGTGCAGTCCAAACATTCTTGTTGTAAGTAGGCTGACCATTGACAATGACTACAAAACTATCAATGTTAAGAAGTTTTTCAGGCTGAATATCTGCATTTGCTTGCACATCAACAGGTAGATATACTATTCTCCCCTTAAGAGCATCAACAAGTTCTGTTCTAGGTCTCTTCAATGCAGTTACTTGCCCTAATCTGACGATCGTAAGACAAGGCATAACAAATCGAATCATTGCCATTTCAAAATTATTTAAACACTTTATACATCCCGGTGTACAGTCTATATGAAGGTTATTTAATACTGATCGGACATTCTCCTGACTTTTCAACATTTTCCCAGCACAGTAATCACAGACAAAGAATGAATCTATGACATCCTCTTTCCAACCTGTACATTGAATTAGTTGTTCTCTGTCATCTTTGGGTATGTCCTGTTGTAGGTGTTCTAAAATCGTGGCCATCATTACATCAAAACCTTTCCTATTTGAAAGGGATCTTAGACTCTTCAATTGGTATTTTGTCTTTATCTGCTCACAACTGTCACAATGCATTATGGGGTATACATCCCTGATGTTAGCTACCTTATCAAGGCTCTCACCAAATAATTTTATTATTGTATTTTCATCCACAGAAACTCTAATATTGCTATCACCGTAAATGAAGTCTTGACTATTATTACGACAGAGTCTACTTGACACTTCTTCTATGTAATGACTTAGTTCCTTGTACGAACCCTCGACTTTTAGTAGATTAATATGTTGCATAATCTTACATTTTGATACTGCCTTATATACGCTATTAATGAAACAGTTCAAGACAGGAAAATGTGGAGCTAGTGCCCTTAGAGAACGCAAATAGCTCTGACATCCCTCATTTGGGCTACAGTATAACGAATGCCCATGCTTTCTTGTGTCCCTGTAATTGATTTCACAATAATCCAAGCCGCCAAGGTAGAAATTAACCACTTTGTCAGTTGAAAATTTTAATGCTATATTATTTTCAAGGATATCAAAAAGAATTTGACATAATTCAATATCCATCGGATAGAGCTTGCAGATATCAGGGTGACATTGCCAAGTAACCTGCTGCCCAATTTTGGTTTTGAATGTTTACTCGGATTGTTATAGGTGACTTCAGCCATCATAATTTCCTTGTCAGATCTAGTTCTAGAGCATTTTTCAATAGTTGTCTCGTACTTTTCAGGACAGTTTGTTCTACTACACAGAGAATTTTTTGCCAAATATTCAGTAGAACTAAACGAACTGTTTAAAACACAGTTAGAAATGCTTTTTTCTTGAGTCGGTGTTCCAGGAATTTGTTCTAAATCATTAGTCTTACAAACACATTTACTAATAACCCTAACAGGCTCGTTTTCGCCATAATTGAAAAACATTGCTTTTCCTTCGCTGTTGATAGGTATGCTTGTATATATATTTATATTGCTGCTACATAAACTGCAATTGCTCCTTCCAAAATCAATATACGAATTTTCTAAGAAGTACGCCTCCGTATATTCACTGTGTTGTCGAACATTTTCCATTGCATCTATAAACTGTTCCACAGTTGCCAATCCATACCTTGGAAGCTTTTCGTTAAACTGACAACATTTCTTTTGGATATTACTATGAAGCTTTGCCAAAGAATTTCTAGCCGACTTTTCAACAGCATCCGCTCTTTCAAAGAGAATTTTAATCTGTAATTTTGAATACTTTTCGTGATTCCGATAAAACATGCGTAAAATGTTTCTCAATTTACAAAGATCAGCCTGCATTTTTGCCATCTTCTTGTATTTCTGAATGTAATTTTTCCCTCTGTCCTTATGCGTTCTTCGGTACAACCTCGCAGAGAATTTAATTTTTTCATTATAGATTTTGTCACCCCAGTAACGCTCCTTGATCTTTTGTTTGGCTGTCTCAATTTTTGCTTCTCGATACACCTGGACGGTTGAATACCTTTGCTTTTGGTTTTTCTTATATTTGATGCGGTAATCTTCATCATTGTGATAACTCTCCTTGATCTTTTGTTTGGCTGTCTCAATTTTTGCATGTCTATAATCTTCATCATTGTGATAACACATCTTGCTGTTTTGTTTTGCTCTCTCAATTATTACTTCTCGATACGCCTGGTCGGTTGAATACCTTTGCTTTTTTCTTTTCAAGTTACTATCTCTGTTGTTTGTGTATTTGGGGCCTCGGGGGCCCTTTGGGGGATCGGGGGCCTTTGGGACCCGGGGGGTGCCCTTTTGGTTGGGGTAGGGGGACCCTTTGGGGTTGGGGTAGGGGGGTCGGGGCCCTTTGGGGTTGATGTAGGGGACCTCACAACATTGTTCAAACGGAACTTGTGTACTATAACGACCACAGAGTTTCACCCTCAAATCCTCTTTTAAATCATCTTCTAAAATCATCTTCTAAAATGCCTCAAACTGTTTCGCTCAAATTATCTTCTAAAATGTCTCAAAACAGTTTCGCCCAAATAATCTTTAAACCTAATTTCTGCGTGTTCCTTTTGTTTTAACATCCCTGCGCTGTCACATTTGAAATTCCTAGGAAACCCTTTCCCGCGTTAATCTCTTCATCTCTAAGATCAAAATATCTCTTCCCCACCGTTAATGCGCATGTGCAAACTTCGCCCGGAGACAAGTCTCCTGGACGAACATCAACAAATCAATTGACCTTGAAAGCGCATGTGCAAACTTCGCCCGGAGACAATTCTCCTGGACGAACACCAACAAATCAATTTCACGGAAATCCATTTCCCCTAGGGAGTCTATGCCCATATATGGTGCTCGTTCCGGAACTCATGAGGTTAGGTTAGGTTACGCAATCAATTTCTCGGAAATCCATTTCCCCTAGGGAGTCTATGCCCATATATGGACTCCCGTCACGAGCTCATGAGGTTAGGTTAGGGTACGCAATCAATTTCTCGGAAATCCATTTCCTCTAGGGAGTCTATGCCCAAATATTATAGGAAATGTTTTCGGTCGTTTTGAAAAATATAAAGTCAAACTGATAAGTTTATTGAATGTTATTTGAGCATTGCAATCGAAATTAAATTTGTGTCAAACTTTGTTACTGGCATTCTAATAAACTCTTTGACAATCCTTGTTAAATTATAGCTTTTCGGTCTTTTAACTAAGATCAAAGTATAGTATCCGTTCTTATCAGTTTAATATCTGATACGGTCACTACACGGAGGCCAAGAAAACTAAACTGATTATTGGAAACCAGAGGGATGTCAGTGCTTGCCCCACTCCCTCTACGTGTGGCCCCGGTAAAGCAATACCAACGGGAGAATTATACCTAAAATTCCAAGCATATGAGAGAGTTGAGCGTTTACTCTATAATCCGGTTCTGGAATTTTCTCCAAAACATTTTTTAAATAAACACATTTTGTTGTTCTTAGTCTTGTGTTAAAACAAATGATGGTATCAATGACAGGGTTGCCACCCTGACCTGGAAGAATTTACTAAATCTTA
This sequence comes from Artemia sinica, assembly GCA_027921565.1. Lineage (NCBI taxonomy): Eukaryota > Metazoa > Arthropoda > Branchiopoda > Anostraca > Artemiidae > Artemia > Artemia sinica. The sequence goes on along the minus strand of CM051263.1, from coordinate 43,434,725 downwards.
GAGAAAAATTTACTAAATAGCATCAGTTTTTACTAAATGGTAAAAAATTTTTTTGCGCGTGGGGCTGACGCCGCACGAGCACCATCAAGCATCGATTTTTATTATAGGAGGATAATCAATAGGATTTCCACAATCTTTTTACCATTTTCTTCTTTTTTTCTCTCTTTTCCTCTTTTCTTTCGTTTTCATAGTATGATTGAAAATTTCGGAAACCTATAAGTTCAAAAATCCTTTTTTTTTATTATTAGGATGTACTACTGGATAGGCTTCATATTCCAGATGCGGTGTATCCAAGACGTCAAACAATAGTATGGAATCTTAGATTTTGGAAATCCTGCTGGTGAAGCCCAGCTTTAAATTTATCAATGGTCTTCAGGTCATAAAATTCAGATATATTGAAAAACTAGAAAACAATCAACAAAGAAAAATAGCTACAACTCACATTCACGAAGCAATTCAGGCGATGGAGTGCTTAGAATCTGAGGTGTGTTTGAAAGTGACGGCTTTTGAAATTTGTCCCTCAGTTTCCGTTTGTAGGTTTGAAATCTAAACCCTTCAATTTTGCATTTTTTAGAGGAAATTTGCCGCTTTTAAAACACTAATTGAGCTGGTCTTTAAATAAGTGATAAGGTGCTTACAAAGATTTCTGAGCAATTAATTTAGGATTTATTTGAACCGATTTTTTCTGGATTATTTCTCGTTCGTATTCAAGGGAATCAAAACCCAATGCAATCTATGTCACTTCAAAACGGAAATGACGTAATCGGCTACCGGTTTAGTTGTAAAAATATGTAAATTAAAAAGTGCACCTCAAATTGGACTAGGGCTGCCAAGAAAAAGAAAACTTATATAACATACAATAATTAGTTTAAAAAAAACATTGTATCCATATTCTTCAGGTCAGGCAAATCATAAAAATTGAAAAGTAAGAAGGAAAATATGTAGTCACAATTAAATCGTCCTCGGCCTCATCCAAATTTAAAGTATTCACAAGTGTCAAATTCTGACTGAAGGGATCTACTTGTTTCCATTTCTTGATAGCCCGAGTCAAATCACTGGGGATCACCCAGTCATGTACTCCACTTGACGACCTGAGAAGAAGTTGCTTTGTTTTCATCAGGGACAAAACACTCGAGACATTTAGCCTATTCCGGTTTTTAGTTTTGATGACCGACAAAATCAAGAACTGTCTCTCTGCTCCAGCACTTGAATGGGGCAAACTACAGAGAGTCAGAAAGAACCTGGGCAAGTATGGAAAAAGTTCGTTTCCAGCAGCGTCTTTAAAAATGGACAAGGCTAACTAACAAACGTAGCAGCTATTATGAGAGTCTAAGAAAATTTTCTGAAAACAATTTAAGCTGGCATATCAGTCCTGATTTTAAATAGTTTGCCTTTAAAAGCGAGTATCAAGAAGAAGCCAAAAGATAAGAAGAGATTTTTAAGCGCTAGGGTTGACTCAAAATCGCAAAAATGAGAGCAATTATAGCCATAATATCTAACGCAATCAAAATCAGATTTTGTAATGAATTTTTTCCCCTGAATGCATGGGAAAAAGCAAAAGTTTTGTCTACTACAAATCATGACTTTTTACTACATTTCCGGAAATTTACTAGATCCTCTAAATTTACTAGATTTTTTCT
>CM051263.1:43315585-43428085 GCA_027921565.1 Artemia sinica | reverse complement strand
ATGATGGTAGTGATAATTTAAATGGTATACCTTCTGACGTTATTGACGACGCGGAATGGGTAGATACCTTATTAGGAAAAAGTTTCAGTGTTGGTAATAATTGCTTAGATGTAGATGCTAGCACAGTTGAACAAAGCAATAAAGTTAGTTCAGAAAAAGATGTGCTAGAGAGCAATTTACCTTGGCTGAGTCCTAACAGCATACAAGTTTTAGATAATTTCAGTCGTGAGTTAAATGAGATCCCTTCCCTCACAGATGTAATGGACATAATCCCATTTCAACCAAATTTAATTGAAAAAGAAAATAAATTCGCATGGGTTGATTTGCATAGTCCTAACGCGTTAGAGGCTATGTTAAGCGGACTGGGGGGTTTCACTCCACATACCAACCCTAATGTTGTTGTTGAACAAAGTGGACGACAGTAGGTAGTGGTGACATACATTTCTCATCGCTACCCGAATTTCAGCAAACAAATTCAATTCTGAACACGATAGACATTTTCACTGCAACTTTTGGCGATCCCTTTAATACATTGATGGCGGGAAATATTATAAGTGACCCCATATATATATTATCCATTTATATGTGGAGCAGATTCGAGCACTTCTTGAGCACCAAATTCAAATTTGGGGGGGGGACGAGACAGCATAAAGGCATCAATTGTTTTAAAAATATTCTATTTAAATGAGAATCATGGTGAAGTCTATGATCATTATGTGCACACGGAAATGATGGTGTGGCACCCATATTTGGGAAATTACAAGAATATTTTCATGCAGTTGATTGACAATGTTGTCACACATCTGGACAATTATAATGAGAAGGGTAGTGGATCTGTGGTTTTATTTGTTTAAAATTTAAGTATAAATATATGTAGATTTAAAAAGATTTTATTTTAAGAGGGGGTGGAGTGGCAGGGGCAGAGTATATAGTTTTGAAGTTTAATCCTGATTGAGAAGGATGCAAGGGTGTCCAACGAATCTGTTTCGAAACAGGTCAAAAGTGTTCATGTACGCATTTCTCATATCGGCTATTCGACCGCTAAAAGGTAAAGCTACAAAGAGAAATTTGGAGCAGTGGTCCCGAAACGGAAAAGAGGGATCTGATTTCCCCCGAGTAGATTTCACTTGTTTAACAGATAAATTTCCTGTAAAACTCAAAGAAATAGATATTTTTGAATGGGCAAACGCGCATTTAAAGATTGGTGTTACAGTGCTACAATAGGAAACAGAATTTGAAGAGGGGATACGTTCTAATAAAAAGGAAGTAATATTCCCAGTAAGGGCCCCATCGATTGAATCAGTGAAACACTGGGTTTGGCTGTTATACACATCACCTAGTGAACCTGATTCAACTGGCCATTTCAACCCAATAACGGATATTAGTAGAGATCTGGGGGGGGGGAAAGAAGGGGTGCGGGGTACGCTACTATTGCCCAATGTGTTTGTCTAGACTTTGGACTGAATTAAAGCTGGAGAATCACATGTTACACTGCAAACGACACGGCTATCAATCTTTGGAAACAGTTGCTGGTGACCGATCAATTTTACGATTTAGAAATTTCCAGAATACCTGATAAAATAAGTTTGGAACGTGAGGCTAAAATAATAGATATGAACGACCCCCAGTGTCAAAATCGTATCAAAGAACATCAAGCTATTGAAGTTTCCTATGCCCACGCTAAAAGAGAAAACACTATGAGACTGTTAGAAATAGTTGAGACATTGGACGAGGAAGATTGTATGGTCAAAGCATTGACTAAATTAATTGTCACAGCAAATAGGGCAACCTCCCGCTTGAGACATACACATTACCAAATGATTCTATCAGCAGAGGATCGCATGGCAATTAAAATAGGAAAATATGTTGGGTATGTAAGGGGGAATTCGAAGAGGGGACTAAGGGGAAAGGGACAAGGGGAAAAAGACTAAATGGGGGAAGGGGAAAGTCTGGGATTATGATCATTTATGAAAGGAAATATCATCAGCGGGTAGTAATTTTCGTGGCGTAGCACATCAATTGTGCAATGTGAATGTGAGTCATCAGTTCTTTATACCGGTTTTCATTCAAAATTCAAATTATGATTTGAAATTTATTTTACCGGCATTGGCACGTATGCACGGGGAGGGAGTTACAGATAGCCCCTGGGTAGATAACTCATTTAGCTACAATACTATACCAAAATCAGCTGAGAAGTTGTCACTTTTAGAATTCAAGTATCAAACATTGGATAATGGGCATACTTGTTAGAATAAAATACGTTTTTTAGATTCATATAATTTTTTACCCAAAGCTCTCAGCCAACTCATTCAAGTGCAGAAAAGTGACAATTTCGATAATTTCCCTCTGCTTAAGCAGTGCTATCCCGACAATGAAATATATGATTTACTAACTTGTAAAGGCATATATGCATATGATTATTACAGCTCTGGCGCAAGGTTAAGTGGGGAGAAACTCCCTCCCATCGAAGCATTCTATAATTCACTTACCGATATTGAAGGCACTACCGAAGACTATGAATTTGCCAAGAGGGTATGGACTAAAGGAGGCTGTAAAAATGGTTGCAATTATTGTAGAATGTACTTGGCAAGCGATGTGTTAACTGTTTTAGATATTGTCTGCAAGAGCACAGACCAAATATATTCGTAATTCAGCCTAGACATTGGGTATTATTTCTCAACAACACACCTGGTGATGGATTTAATTGTAAAAATCAGTAGGGAGGAAATAGGTTTGATCCCCGATGTGGGTCAACACTTATTTGTAGAAAGATCTATTAGGGGGGATATGTTTTTCATGGGATCACATCTTAACAGCTGATCCAACTGGACAGAACTCTGTTGACGGTGACGGTGTAAGTCCAATAATGTTTTTCTGGACATGAACTCACTCTACCCCTCGGCAATGTCTCACTACAGTTTACCGTGTGGCAATTACAAATGGATTGAAAATCTTTGTGCCTTAGATTTCCCCGACATTCACACTGTTGAAGAAAATGGTTCCCAAGGATGTTTTTTTGAAATTGACGGTCACATACCAATGGCGCTCCACGACTCCGTCAAATATTTTGTTTTTCGGTGTGTAAATAGACCGGTGACCGAGGGCTCTTTAAGTCCATACAGTTTGTCTTTGGTCGAGGATATGGGCATGCATTGGACCCCCTCCAAGTAGAAACTAATTGCAGATCTGGACCCGAAACAGAATATTGTTGTTCACCATGTACTATTGCGAGGGATGGTGACCAACGGTTTCAGGGTTACAAAAATACACAGAGCCCTAAAATTTGACCAGACACCCTGTTTGAAAACGTTTATTGACACGTTTGTCAGTAAACGTTCACAGGCAAAAAAATGTATAAACTTATTTATGACGTCGAGACAAGACCTAGTTCGTACACTTTCACACATTTCCCCAAAAGCTGAATTTAAACCTACCCCCGAGAATCTTCTCGAATTGTTGCCGACCCCAACTGCACAAAATTCACTGTCATAGACCCGAATATGGTTCTCTTACACAGAAAAAAGAGAAATGTCGTTCTGAATAAGAATTTTGCAGGAGGGAGCTCAGTACTAGAAATTTCCAAGAAACTCTTGTTGGCATTCTTTTACAATGTGTGTAGGGTATAATGGCCAATGGGAGGGGAAGTTCAAGTGTACTACGGAGACACAGATTTTTATTATTAAAAGTTAAAACTGAGAATTTATTGGAAGATTTGGAAAATGGTACACACATCAGGTCACGGATGGATTACACGAATTAGAATCTATCCCGAGTTCGTGAAACGCCAGGCCCCCAATCAATTGTTAATGTTAAAGTCGGAGATGGGGAGCAATTTAATCTCGAATGAGCTGTTCCCCGGTCCGAAAGTATACTGTGTGGAAACACACGATAAGGATGTAAAACAAGCGTGCAAAGGGGTGCCTACACACTTTGTAAAAAATAATTTCGACATGAGTGTCTTTAGAAACTGTGTGGAGAGTATTTTAGTTCCAAGAGCAAAAGTAATTACAATTCACTCTCTACAATTTAAAAATTATACTATTAGAGTGGAAAAAAATGCCATGTCTTGGATATCCAACAAGGTTTATGTACTTGAAGATGGTGTGAAAGTACTCCCCCATGGTCACTACTGTATTTTAGTTCGAGTTCAATGTATGGACTACCGGCCCTGCCTTCGGCCCCGAGGATGGAGGGAGGCCCCAGCCTTCGACCCGAGGAGGTCGGGGGTCCCGGACTTCGGCCCTGGGGGGATTCTTTTCATTTAAGTGTTGTAAATAGTGTTTTCTATTCTATTCTCTTAGTCTACATATATGCTCAACTGTGCTGCTGTTCTTGCTGTTGCTATTGCTGTAGTGTATGCATTATTTAAAATACATGTTGTTTTGTTGTTCTTGTTGTCATTGTTTCCAATAAATGAAAAATATGATTCTTAAATTGTCCTTTTGCTATTGTCTTAATTGTTGTACAAAAAGTGTTGCTAATAAAAAAAAAATGTTTTTGTTGTTCTTGTTGCTATCGAATATCGTACTAGGTAGATGTTATTGCTGCTTTAGTCTAGGGGAAATTATTATTATTATTTATTCATTTCAACTGTAGTCCAACTGCATCAACAGCAGTATGTATCAATTTAAAACACCATTCACATCGTTTCTCTGTGGTCCGTCAATGTCGGGGAAAACGACACTTTTAGCTAAAATAATTAAAAATTGTAATAAAATGTTTTTGGAAAAACCAAAAAAAATTTACTTTTGCTATAGTATTTGCCAAGAGTTCTATGACTAAATAGAGGCTATTGCCACTGCTCTATCTGTTCCAATACAATTCATACAAGAACTTGATATTTTGAATAGCATTGAGCCAAACTCATGGCTGATTATTGATGATTTAGCTGAATCCATTGAACAATTCCCACAGGAAATGCTGAAACTGTTTACTTTTAGCTCTTATCATGAACAAATTTCCATAATCCTAGTTTTGCACCATCTGTTTCCTCAGAGCAAGTGTATGAGGACCCTTGCTTTGAACCGCACCTACTATATTAACTATCGAATTGTTCGTGATTCAAGTTCTCTAATAACTCAAAATAAACAAATATATCCCGGTGCCCCAAAATTTCTGCTTTCAGCATACAGCCAGGCAACAAATAAGCCCTACAGGTACACTCTGTTGGATCTTAATCAGAACACACCTGAGGATTTGCGTGTTGTCACAGATATTTTCGACAAGGAAATTACAGTATATCTTCCGATGAACAGTAGAAAGGGCTATTAGTTGCCATCATGACACTGAAGAAACTACACGAAAATAGATACTTATTTTCCGTTCTAAGCACTTCAAAACCGCCACTTAGGAAGGCCATACTCAGACATGGTGTTGACAAAGAATTTATTAATTTAATATCTGAAATTTGTTCAAATTTAACCAAGGGCAATGTACAGTTGCCAGAAGGTGTTAGACAACAGACAAAGCAACATCTTTCTACTGTACGTGCCTTGGTTTGAAAAAACAAAAGGAAAGGTCTTAAAAGAAAACATCTGCTTCAAGTGGGCGGTAGCTTTTTTACAATTTTACTGCCAATAATTGCAAGGCTTGTAAACAGTTTTCTCTAGATGACTAAACCCTAAAAATTGACTCCAATAGAACTTGTCCTTTCACCAATTGAACACTTTAAGGACAATCTAAACAAATTCATTAATGATGAAAATATTACCGATGATATAAAGCTAGTTTTACTTCAAGATGCACTTCGTCGCGTGGACAAACATAGACCGTATCGTGAGAGACCCGCCGTCAATGTAAATGATACCCACCCCCCAAAAAGGAAACATCTCCTCAAGATTCTGCAGCAACAGCACAATCAAAGGAGAAGGAATTGAATTCAATAGTGACATCTATTGGAAACCTACTGCCATACACATATCGGGAACAGAGTAAAAGAGTATTAACATATCTCATGCTGGAAAGTGGTGGTGATGATCATCATCAAGTTCAAGTCGATAGCACAGGGAAACACATTATAATCCAGGGAAAATGTTATAATCTACTTGATTTCATTTGTGATATGGTTGCAAATCGTAAAGGACTTTTATCATTTGACAATAATCTATACAGCTTTCTAGATACATCAAACTTCCCCAAAAGTCTTATTGGAAATAAGCAAATTCTAAACAAATTAAGGGAATATAGTAGAGGTGTCAGCCTTCTAACACCAACACCACCAACAACACCATTTAAAAAGAAGAAGAAGAAAATTTAAAATCAATCTTCAAAAATACTAGCATTCTTAGCAGCAGCAGCAGCAGCAATGATTTGGTAACACCGACGATGGCGGTAGCTGAACAAAAGTGAAGACAAATTTATATCAACTCATCGTCACAGGCACCACCCTCCAATGTGCAAAGGGCTAGCGGGCATTACACTACGTGTTTGCGTTCAAAATGGATGAAGTTTTAAAACATGTTTATGAAAATATTGGTGAAGTGGGAAGTCCAAGATCCCTCACAACACTTTCTAAATATGCCTCCGACGTCAGTGACGGTGTCAACAGCACTTTAAAAATGCAAAAGAATATCTAGAAAATCAACCGAGTAACACTGTACATCGAAATCATAGGCTTCGTGGCAAACAATATCGATTTTTCCCACTGCATATAATGCAAGCAGATCTTTTAACTCTAGATGAGATTCAAAGACGACACAATACACCCTGCAAATATATTCTAGTGATAATCAGTGTTTTGAGTCATTATGCATATGCAATTCCTTTGCGATCAAAGAGAGGTATTGAAGTTGCTTAGGCTTTAGAAAGTATTCTTGAACAAGACAGCTATAGAAAAATTCAAAGTCATCGTGGTAGCCAATTTGTTAATCCACATGTGGAAAAAGTTCTATTGAAATATAATACAAAGCTATCTCATAGTCACAATCCGATAAAGGCTGCATTAATAAGAAAAATTCGTCTATTAATTTCGAGATATTGTACACTGAAAAATACTGCTGCTTTTATTCATGATTTAGATAAAATCATGCAAATATATAACAAACAACCCCATCGGTCTCAGCCCAATGTTAGTCCTCAGGAAGTTCATTGCAGTGAAAATATATTTGACACTTTTTTAAAACAATATTCCAGTGAAAAAAAAAATTGTGAAGAAAAAATTCAATGTTGGCGATACTGTTCAAATTAATACAACCAGCAATATTTTTGAAAAGGGGAATTATTTATGGTCCACTGAACTTTTTAAAGTGTCAAAAATCCTAGACACCGAACGTACGACATATCGTCTGCGAGACACCAAAGATGATGAGATTCTCGGTGGTTTTTATGATTATGGACTACAAAAAGTTAAAAACAGTAGTGAAATTTATCAAATTGAAGAGATATTAAAGAGCCGTACTCGCAGGGGCAAGAGACAGTTGCTTGTTCGTTGGCGAGGATACAAATCTGATTTTGATTCTTGGGTTGCAGTTGAAGACATTAAAAATGCCCAATGATTTCTATGAGACATTCGTGTCCAATGTCTCCGAATCTTTCTACAATGATTTGAAAAAAAACAAGTATTTTTGGACGAAACTCTCTCCCACCATCAAATTTGACGGTGCATATGAAGTGGCTCTTGTCGAATGCATTCTCAAAAATACCTATGATACCATGAGAAAAGATAGCATATATGATATAAAAATTAGACTCTAGGATTGGCCGCCACCCGTTAGCGAACAACATAAAATTCAAAAGATGAATTGGTTGGATTATCCATATGTTTAATTACCATACGAGGAACTCAGTTTTATGAATGATTTATGTCGTTCTGTCAACAAAAGAATTTCAGCTCGTAAAAAAGGAGCGTTTCATTTCAACTATTCAAAGAAAGAGGGTAACATCTACATTAGTTCACCCATTGCCAATGAAAAGGTTATTCTCAATAATAATCTAATAGATGTTCTTGGCTTTAAGCTTAACATAATCAATGGTAAAAGTGCCGGAAACACACATTTTATTTTTGCTGACTACCCACCTGCCTTCTCCTCGAACACTTGTACATTTCATATGCTTCATTTGTTGAAACATCCAGAGTTGGCAATAGCAATCTTCCCCTCCTACGAGTTCTTGAACGAAAAACCAATCAAGATCATATTCATCACCAAAATATAAAGCATCTTCACTTTATCCCCGTAAACACTTTTTATTTGGAACTCTGCCATTTAACACTAAGAACCGAATTAGGTGATCCTCTAGCAATATCAAAGGGTTTGGCTGTGATTACATGCCGTTTTCTACCCATTGTTGTCGGTGTTCAAAAAAACAAGATGTCTAAATGAAAAGTGATATTCATTTGTCCTGATATTGACTGCTATATTGCTACTCCTGGCCCAAGACAACTGGGCAATGGAATGGACTATTACAAAGGTCATTCATCAATGTCTGGCTATGGTCTTGGCAGTTGGTTTGCTAAGCGGTTTCGCTCTGCACTACCTTTGGCTAAAAAATATATTGCACCAGCTGAGACAGATTTTGCATCCTCTACACTATACGATTAGAGCTCTGGCAAAGATTTTATAAAAAGTGCTTTGGACAATCTTAGGTCCTGTGTGCGAACCCTTGGCGAGCAATTGAAATCTTGACAAACTGGAAAAGGTTTAAAAAGGTTGAAAAACAGTGCATCACTCATCAGTCTCTACTCAGGTCAGAAACAAAAGACATCACTCCTGTCAAAGAAAAGCAGGAAACAAATGACAAGTACAATAAGCACTTACAGAAGAAGAAGAAGCCCAAGGAAGAGAGTTGTTAGATCGAAACTGGATTTATTTTATACACTGAACAATGGCATATCTACCGCTTAAGGATTCCAATCCTTCAATCACTTCATCTTTAAATCTATTCAATGCAGAAAATGTCGACGTGAGTGTAAAACATGGATACTATGAACAATTCTATCCACAACAACCGCTCTCAGATAATATCCACTGTCAAATTTATTCTAACGAAGACTACTTTATGGACTCGTCATCGAAATTTATAGATTTAAATGTGATAGTAAAAAAAATCCAACAATGGAATGTCAATTTGTGCTGATGGAATATCCTATGAACATTGTATATTACATAATTTATTTCGTCAAATCAGTGTCTACATAAATCGAACATTGGTGAGCACAAGCAACAATCTCTCAAATTATACTAGCTATGTGCAGTTCATGTTGATGACACCCAAGTCATACAAGGAATTGAGAGGCAACTCCAATGGATATGAATATATTACAGATACTGATAGTACAGATGCACTTAAAAATGTTACAACTGGTGAGTTACATCTAGTTGGAAAAACATATCATGAGATAATTAATATACCTCAATAGCTACCACCAAATATTAAAATGGATATAAAATTGACACTTGCTCCATCCAATTTCATTTTACGAAAGCAGCTTCCTAACAATCCTGATGTAACTCTCTCTCTCACCTCAGCAATGCTACATGTACGAAAGCAGCAGGTTATGAGTTCTGTTGCTTTGCCAGTGGAGAAACTTAGAGCCAGTGGAAATAATATTAAACTACTTGTTCCTCATACAATCACCAATCAACGTCATATTGCCACAGACTCGTGCACCTTCACCGACTCATCCTTTATCAATGGCGAAATTCCATCAAAATTAGCATTGGCATTTGTAAAAAGCGGTACAACAATAGGATCGTGGACAGGTTGCCCATATAAATTTAAGATGTTTGGGCTTTCATCTCTTGTATGCAAAGTAAATGGAATCCCACTCTACAATCTATCTTGTGATAAATCCTACAGGACATTGTATTAGTTGACAATGCAAACCCTAGATCATGATTAACAACTATTTCAAAATGGTATAACCGAAGAAATGTTCGCTAAAACACATGGTTTCATTGTACTAGACTTGTCTGGCACTCAAGATGTGAGTATAGTACGAACGGGGAGTGTGCGTTTAGAGTGTACATTTGCTGACCCATTACCTGAGAGTATCGAACTAATCTCGTTGAATCAATTTGAAATCTATTGGGAAATCACCCCTGAAGGCATTGTTCTACGAGACCTTGGACCCTGATCACTAGTCAAACCAATCAGTGCATTTAATATGGACCCCTACATGTCCAAATACAGATTCTATTGTTTACCTTCGGACTTCCTTGGAAAAATTCAAAGTGCAAACAATACCCTAATCATTGTTAATAGAAGTCCTTCGACTGTGAATACCGTTCATTGGCTGTGCATCTTTCAAACAATGAAGACTGTTTAATTTTTCGATCCTCTCGGCCTACCCTATACATTCTACACTCCACACATCAACAGCTATATTGAAAGCAGTGGGAAAACTATTATTCAAAATCGGAAGAGAGTGCAGGATCCACGTCTGAACGACTTTATGGTGGAAAATATGCTCTCAGACCTGTATAATATTCATTTTAGTGTCCTACGAGTAAAGTGTTTTAAAAATGCATGTAAATTTGTTTATTAATAAAAAAATGTATATACAACAACAATGTCTTTATTCTTCACTTTAGATTTCTTCTCTTTCTGTGTATAGACAACTGTCGAGAACCACTAATGCTGGTAGATCATTTGAATTCACTGTATATTGATCTTGATTGGCTGCAAATTCAGGGTCACATTTTCTACAGTACAAAGTAACTTCACTCTTATCATATCTCTTTGTACAGTCAATGATAATATTTGCATTCACATTGTGAAATTCACGTGTTTCAATTTGTCTATTTGAAGCAATATCACATACAGTGTTTTCAAGTGGTGAATCAAATTCTGTATCAGCCAAATAAAAATCACTAGGTTTATAGTCATAACAGGCAGTGTTGTCACAACGATGACGTTGAAACCAAGTTTTCTTGTTACCCCAACAGTTGTATCGTAGATCTGATTCTTCCTCCCAAAATAATTTAAAACCACGACGATACTAATCTCGTAGAAATAAACTAAAATCTGGTTTAGGGTTCTTTCCAATCATACCAGGATAAGTATTCTCCCACTGATCACATTTGTCATAGTGACAATTGGAGCATAGTTGCCCTCTAGGGTAAGAGTCACAAATCTCTTCAAGACATGAATTACAGCCTTTAATTTGTACTGCATAGCCTCTATGTAATTTACACGGATTGCACGGGTTTTATTACACAAAAAACAAAAATTACATCCTGGAAAGAGAAAAGCAAAAGTATTCAAAAGACCAGGTGTATCGAGAAGTAAAAATTGAGAGAGCCAAACAAAACATCAAGGAGCCTTATCAAAATGATCCGGGTTGCAGCGGTAGCTAGCAACCTAGTAAGAGACGATCACGTCCAATGTTAAGAAATATAAAAACCCATAGTTCCTAAAAAAGGAGTCAGATCAAAACAAAAAGTACACCATTAGAACCGCCTTGTCCGAAACCCCTGTATAGGAAACTTTCTGTCCCTTGGCTTGAACAGAAAGGGAAATATATTGGCTTGAAAATCAAGAAAAGTGGCAGCTACTACAACATTCTTCCTAAACGGGATATTTTTTTCTTTTTTTTTTCTTTGTTTCCAGAGATAGCTTGGCACTGGAACATCGTAGAGGGTTGTTCAATAGCTCATTTTAAAGGAAATTAATTGGGTTAAAAACCTTTTGTAACTAAAATAAATTATTTCTAAAAGAGAATAAATTTTTCCACCAAAAACTGCATTTTCGATGTCTTTTCACACTGCAGTCTTTCAAACATAATCGTTTACCAGCGGTAAGATTTGAACCCACGCCTCCGAAGAGACTGGTGGCTAACACCAGTGCCTTGGACCACTCGGCCAGGTTGCCTCTCATAAATAATATATATGTGAATCCGGGTTGCAGCAGTAGCTAGCAACCTAGTAAGAGACGATCAGTCCAATGCTAAGAAATATAACAAAACTCCTAAAAATAGAGTCAGATCAAAACAAAAGTACATCATTAGAATTACCTTGTCTGAAACCCTACTAGATAAATATTGAATGTCGTCATAGTTTTATATTAGAGCTATGACGTGAATAGAAAAACACGAAATTATATTGTTGTTTCTGAAGACGTCATGAAATAATATCATTGCGCTATGACGTCAATAAAATCATTACGCTGTGACGTCATAATTTCTATATAAGAAGCGTCAGAACTGTAAATGTTCACATTCATAATTACATCATGGTTTCAATCAAGCAAGCTGCACGCAAATTGAAAAAACAGTACTACACAAACAACAGAGATAGTATCTTGAAAAGAAAAAAGCAAAGGTATTCAACCGACCAGGCGTATCGAGAAGTAATCAAACAAAACAGCAAGATGTGTTATCACAATGATCCGGGTTGCAGCGGTAGCTAGCAACCTAGTAAGAGACGATCACGTCCAATGTTAAGAAATATAAAAACCCATAGCTCCTAAAGCATCCGGGTTGCAGCGGTAGCTAGCAACCTAGTAAGAGACGATCACGTCCAATGTTAAGAAATATAAAAACCCATAGTTCCTTAAAAAGGAGTCAGATCAAAACAAAAAGTACACCATTAGAACCGCCTTGTCCGAAACCCCTGTATAGGAAACTTTCTGTCCCTTGGCTTGAACAGAAAGGGAAATATATTGGCTTGAAAATCAAGAAAAGTGGCAGCTACTACAACATTCTTCCTAAACGGGATATTTTTTTCTTTTTTTTTTCTTTGTTTCCAGAGATAGCTTGGCACTGGAACATCGTAGAGGGTTGTTCAATAGCTCATTTTAAAGGAAATTAATTGGGTTAAAAACCTTTTGAAACTAAAATAAATTATTTGTTGTTTCTGAAGACGTCATGAAATAATATCATTGCGCTATGACGTCAATAAAATCATTACGCTGTGACGTCATAATTACTATATAAGAAGCGTCAGAACTGTAAATGTTCACATTCATAATTACATAATGGTTTCAATCAAGCAAGCTGCACGCAAATTGAAAAAACAGTACTACACAAACAACAGAGATAGTATCTTGAAAAGAAAAAAGCAAAGGTATTCAACCGACCAGGCGTATCGAGAAGTAATCAAACAAAACAGCAAGATGTGTTATCACAATGATGAAGATTATAGACATGCAAAAATTGAGACAGCCGAACAAAAGATCAAGGAACGGTATGATAATGATGAATATTACAGAGAAGCAAGAATTGAGCAGGCTAGACAAAAGATCAAGGAGCGTTATCATAATGTTACATAAAGGATCGATATAGTTCATCCTAAATGGTGTCGGTATAGAGATTATCATACAGTAGTTATCACTAGAAGTTTTGTTTAGACTTTTAATTGACAAATATGTAAGAATTACCTACGGCAGGATTGTAATCTGCGACCTTTGAAGTGGCATTCCAGCACGCTATTTGCTGCACCACGCAGGCTTTTAGGGACATAATTTTCAAACCGTTCGTGGTAAAGAACTGTATAGCAAGAGCGAATCGTCTCAATAGTAACCAAAATTCTAAAAAATGGAATTTTAATATCAATATTACATGAAAAGAATCGGATTTGTATGCTGATTTTAAATATATAAGTTTCCACCAAGGTCCACCGAGATTTGAAATCAGATCGCAGCATCTAAAGTCCTAAGTTCTAACCACTACAGCAAGAAATGTTCTTAAAAGAAAGAATTTTAACAGTATATGATAACTTAAAGACTGAACTCTAACCATTAGCATTGTCAAACAGCTCGTGGTAACGAACTGTATAGTAATCCGGGTTGCAGCGGTAGTTAGCAGCCTAGTAAGAGACGATCACGTCCCATAGTAAAAACTCCAGTAACCAACAACTCCTGAAAACAGATTCAGATTAAATCAAACAGTTCGTGGTAACGAACTGTATAGTAAGAGCGAATCGTCTCAATAGTAATCGAAACTCTAAAAAACTGAATTTCAATATCAATGCATACATCAAAAGATTTGTATTCTTATGCTGATTTCAAATATTTAGGTTTCGTCTTACTCATCAAAAGTTAAGAGCCTGGGAAAATTCGCCCTATTTTCGAAAAAAGGGGAAAACACCCCTCAAAAGTCATAAAATCATAATGAAAATCACACCATCAGTTTCAGTGTATTAAAATAATGGATTGATACATTCTAAATTAAAAAGCGAACCGTAAATCCCGTAATAACTGAAAAATACTAACAGACTAGAAATTTGTAATAACACTTTACTTTCCTTGAAACCATCATCATTCATTTAAAATTAATTTTAAATATTTTACAGTAAAAAAAAGAACTCTAGCCTATAATCACAGGAATATTAAATCGTGACTGCAGTAGTAGCTGATACCTAGTTAAAGACAATCCGGGTTGCAGAGGTAGCTAGCAACTTAGTGAGAGACGATCACAACCCATAGTGAACAGATATGTTCAAATTCAATGGTCAATTGTTAACAAATATAATGTGTCATTGAAATAAAACATTAAGATCGAACGAAACAGATCAGTATGAAAAGCGTTAGACTGAAGACCTAAAGGTCCCTGTTTTTCTCTGGAGTTTCAGCAGCTACCTATTTTTAGCAGCTTCCTTATTCATCATGAGCTCTGCTATAAATTTCGATGGTAAAAATGTCCAATCGGCTATTTATTGTAATTTCTGTTCGTTTAGAGATTTATTTATTTATTAATAGTGATTTGTGGTAGTTTTACTCTTGGAAGATTATTTGCCTTTTTTCTGCTCTTTTTTGGCTTAATGGAGCTCTTTACGTTTCTTTGAATATAGAAGAAATAATAGAACGACTGGAATCCTGGATGGCCTGCCAGGGGTGGGAATCTTGCTAGCTGAGCGCTAGAAACAGGGATGATGTGACGTCAGAGGGTGGCATGTCCTAGAAATTTTATGATAATTTCTCTATTATTACTACTACTTTTTAAGTTATCTTAAGCAAGACCATTTCTTAACCTCTTTTATCGCCTAGCCGAAGTCCGGATTTCGTCCCCGGAATGAGTAGACACTGACCAAACTCCCCTGCAGTGCGTGGGATGGGTGGGAAGAAGAATTTCTTGAAATTGAATTTCCCGCCTTTGCGCATTTTGATACTTTTACTGAAAAATATCCCCTAGGTTGCATGAGGGCTGAGACAAAGCGAGGTTATGCAAGAATCAGGGATTCTCTTGAACATGGATTCAGTTAAACGGGTTCAGATGCACGGTTATAAAATTGGATCTCCATTTACATCTACATCAGAAGGGTGGGGTTAAACAGAGGTTTAGTTGAACGGAGATTAAGTTAAATGGGTTATGTTGTACGAGGGTTGATACACTTGTGGGTATAAGTGCAACATGCCTCCCCTCCGGATTTATTGAGAGTCCAAGCTAAAAGTTACATGTTCTGAAAACTGTGTCTCTTCAGTGCAGGGGTTTTCAAGTGAATTAATAAAAGTGGCAGCTACTACGATATTCTGCCTAAGCTGAATCTTTTTTGGTTTGCTTACTCATGCAAAACACCCATGATTTTACAAATCTCTTTTCCGCAGATAGTTTGGCAGTGGAACGTCGTTGAGAATTGTTCAGTGGCGCATTTTAAAGTAAATTAATGGCGTTAAAAACTTTTTGTAATTAAAATAAATTATTTTTAAAATAGTTATAATTAGGAACAAACTCTAGCCTATAGTAGCTAAAATATTTAAATAAATAATTACATAAAAGCTCGATTTAGTCCGTTAATACTGAAGATTATATAAGTTTCATCGGTATCATGGTTGTAGAGATAGGTGTAACCTAGTAAAGAACAAACCATGGCATAGTAACAAAACTTTACTAAGAACTTTGACTCATCCTTTACTAGGTTGCACCTACACCTGCAACCAAGATGGTTGCAACATCTAGTTATGACGTCACACATTAATTTTTAAAAAGTTACATTAAAGTTTCTATATTAAACAGTTCGGCGACTCGTCTCAATCGTAACCGAAATTCTAAAAAACGGAATTTTAATTTCAATATATACATAAAAAAGAATTGGATTTTTATGCTGATTTTATATATATAAGTTTCATCAAGTTTACTTATATCTATCAAAAGTTATTAGCCTGAGAAAATTTGCATAATTTTCAAAAATAGGGAAAAACATCCCCTAAAGGTCATAGAATCTTAATGAAAATTACACCATCAGATTCAGCGAATCAGAGAACCTTTCTGTCGAGGCTTTAAGTCCTATATACAAAAATGTGGAATTTTGTATTTTTTGCCAGAAGAAAGATCAGGGATGCGTGTCTATTTGCCCTTTTTTTTACCAGGGATGATCGTATCAACCCAGAGGTCCTAGAATTTTGCGAGGGGGCTTATTTGAACAGAAATTAAAAGTTCTAGTGCCGTTTTAATCCAAAAACAAAAAAAATTATAAATACAATCACTTTTTACAAAAAGCTGAATTTTTGATGTTTTTTCATACTGCAGTCTTTTCGAAGATATTTATTTTTTTATTACATAAGAAATCATAATAAAGTTTGACCAATGATTTCAAAATCGTAAGCAGTAGCCAGGTTGTCTCTTACTATTCCAATTAAGAAAAAGTCGTAGGACTTTTCCTGTTTGTAATCATCAAACAGTTCGTGGTAACGAACTGTATAGTAAGAGCGAGTTTTCACCAATTGAACACTTTAAGGACAATCTAAGCAAATTCATTAATGATGAAAATATTGCCGATGATATAAAGCTAGTTTTACTTCAAGATGCACTTCGTCGCGTGGACAAACATAGACCGTATCGTGAGAGACCCGCCGTCAATGTAAATGATACCCACCCCCCAAAAAGGAAACATCTCCTCAAGATTCTGCAGCAACAATAGCACAATCGAAGGAGAAGGAATTGAATTCAATAGTGACATCTATTGGAAACCTACTGCCATACACATATCGGGAACAGAGTAAAAGAGTATTAACATATCTCATACTGGAAAGTGTTGGTGATAATCATCATCAAGTTCAAATCGATAGCACAGGGAAACACATTATAATCCAGGGAAAATGTTATAATCTACTTGATTTCATTTGTGATATGGTTGCAAATCGTAAAGGACTTTTATCATTTGACAATAATCTATACATCTTTCTAGATACATCAAACTTCCCCAAAAGTCTTATTGGAAATAAGCAAATTCTAAACAAATTAAGGGAATATAGTAGAGGTGTCAGCCCTCTAACACCAACACCACCAACAACACCATTTAAAAAGAAGAAGAAGAAAATTTAAAATCAATCTTCAAAAATACTAGCATTCTTAGCAGCAGCAGCAGCAGCAATGATTTGGTAACACCGACGATGGCGGTAGCTGAACAAAAGTGAAGACGAATTTATATCAACTCATCGTCACAGGCACCACCCTCCAATGTGCAAAGGGGTAGCGGGCATTACACTACGTGTTTGCGTTCAAAATGGATGAAGTTTTAAAACATGTTTATGAAAATATTGGTGAAGTGGGAAGTCCAAGATCCCTCACAACACTTTCTAAATATGTCTCCGACGTCAGTGACGGTGTCAACAGCACTTTAAAAATGCAAAAGAATATCTAAAAAATCAACCGAGTAACACTGTACATCGAAATCATAGGCTTCGTGGCAAACAATATCGATTTTTCCCACTGCATATAATGCAAGCAGATCTTTTAACTCTAGATGAGATTCAAAGACGACACAATACACCCTGCAAATATATTCTAGTGACAATCAGTGTTTTGAGTCATTATGCATATGCAATTCCTTTGCGATCAAAGAGAGGTGTTGAAGTTGCTCAGGCTTTAGAAAGTATTCTTGAACTAGACAGCTATAGAAAAATTCAAAGTGATCATGGTAGCAAATTTCTTCATCCACATGTGGAAAAAGTTCTATTGAAATATAATACAAAGCTATCTCATAGTCACAATCCGATAAAGGCTGCATTAATAAGAAAAATTCGTTTATTAATTTCGAGATATTGTACACTGAAAAATACTGCTGCTTTTATTCATGATTTAGATAAAATCATGCAAATATATAACAAACAACCCCATCGGTCTCTGCCCAATGTTAGTCCTCAGGAAGTTCATTGCAGTGAAAATATATTTGACACTTTTCTTAAACAATATTCCAGTGAAAAAAAAATTGTGAAGAAAAAATTCAATGTTGGCGATACTGTTCAAATTAATACAACCAGCAATATTTTTGAAAAGGGGAATTATTTATGGTCCACTGAACTTTTTAAAGTGCCAAAAATCCTAGACACCGAACGTACGACATATCGTCTGCGAGACACCAAAGATGATGAGATTCTCGGTGGTTTTTATGATTATGGACTACAAAAAGTTAAAAACAGTAGTGAAATTTATCAAATTGAAAAGATATTAAACAGCCGTACTCGCAGGGGCAAGAGACAGTTGCTTGTTCGTTGGCGAGGATAAAAATCTGATTTTGATTCTTGGGTTGCAGTTGAAGACATTAAAAATGCCCAATGATTTCTATGAGACATTCGTGTCCAATGTCTCCGAATCTCTCTACAATGATTTGAAAAAAACAAGTGTTTTTGGACGAAACTCTCTCCCACCATCAAATTTGACGGTGCATATGAAGTGGCTCTTGTCGAATGCATTCTCAAAAATACCTATGATACCATGCGAAAAGATAGCATATATGATATAAAAATTAGACTCTATGATTGGCCGCCACCCGTTAGCGAACAACATAAAATTCAAAAGATGAATTGGTTGGATTATCCATATGTTTAATTACCATACGAGGAACTCATTTTTATGAATGATTTATGTCGTTCTGTCAACAAAAGAATTTCCGCTCGTAAAAAAGGAGCCTTTCATTTCAACTATTCAAAGAAAGAGGGTAACATCTACATTAGTTCACCCATTGCCAATGAAAAGGTTATTCTCAATAATAATCTAATAGATGTTCTTGGCTTTAAGCTTAACATAATCAATGGTAAAAGTGCCGGAAACACAAATTTTATTTTTGCTGACTACCCACCTGCCTTCTCCTCGAACACTTGTACATTTCATATGCTTCATTTGTTGAAACATCCAGAGTTGGCAATAGCAATCTTCCCCTCCTACGAGTTCTTGAACGAAAAACCAATCAAGATCATATTCATCACCAAAATATAAAGCATCTTCACTTTATCCCCGTAAACACTTTTTATTTGGAACTCTGCCATTTAACACTAAGAACCGAATTAGATGATTCTCTAGCAATATCAAAGGGTTTGGCTGTGATTACATGCCGTTTTCTACCCATCGTTGTCGGTGTTCAAAAAAACAAGATGTCTAAATGAAAAGTGATATTCATTTGTCCTGATATTGACTGCTATATTGCTACTCTTGGCCCAAGACAACTGGGCAATGGAATGGACTATTACAAAGGTCATTCATCAATGTCTGGCTATGGTCTTGGCAGTTGGTTTGCTAAGCGGTTTCGCTCTGCACTACCTTTGGCTAAAAAATATATTGCACCAGCTGAGACAGATTTTGCATCCTCTACACTATACGATTAGAGCTCTGGCAAAGATTTTATAAAAAGTGCTTTGGACAATCTTAGGTCCAGTGTGCGAACCCTTGGCGAGCAATTGAAATCTTGACAAACTGGAAAAGGTTTAAAAAGGTTGAAAAACAGTGCATCACTCATCAGTCTCTACTCAGGTCAGAAACAAAAGACATCACTCCTGTCAAAGAAAAGCAGGAAACAAACGACAAGTACAATAAGCACTTACAGAAGAAGAAGAAGCCCAAGGAAGAGAGTTGTTAGATCGAAACTGGATTTATTTTTTTACACTGAACAATGGCATATCTACCGCTTAAGGATTCCAATCCTTCAATCACTTCATCTTTAAATCTATTCAATGCAGAAAATGTCGACGTGAGTGTAAAACATGGATACTATGAACAATTCTATCCACAACAACCGCTCTCAGATAATATCCACTGTCAAATTTATTCTAATGAAGACTACTTTATGGACTCGTCATCGAAATTTATAGATTTACATGTGATAGTAAAAAAAATCCAACAATGGAATGTCAATTCGTGCTGATGGAATATCCTATGAAAATTGTATATTACATAATTTATTTCGTCAAATCAGTGTCTACATAAATCGAACATTGGTGAGCACAAGCAACAATCTCTCAAATTATACTAGCTATGTGCAGTTCATGTTGATGACACCCAAGTCATACAAGGAATTGAGAGGCAACTCTAATGGATATGAATATATTACAGATACTGATAGTACAGATGCACTTAAAAATGTTACAACTGGTGAGTTACATCTAGTTGGAAAAACATATCATGAGATAATTAATATACCTCAATAGCTACCACCAAATATTAAAATGGATATAAAATTGACACTTGCTCCATCCAATTTCATTTTACGAAAGCAACTTCCTAACAATCCTGATGTAACTCTCTCTCACCTCAGCAATACTACATGTACGAAAGCAGCAGGTTATGAGTTCTGTTGCTTTGCCAGTGGAGAAACTTAGAGCCAGTGGAAATACTATTAAACTACTTGTTCCTCATACAATCACCAATCAACGTCATATTGCCACAGGCTCGTGCACCTTCACCGACTCATCCTTTATCAATGGCGAAATTCCATCAAAATTAGCATTGGCATTTGTAAAAAGCGCTACAACAATAGGATCGTGGACAGGTTGCCCATATAAATTTAAGATGTTTGGGCTTTCATCTCTTGTATGCAAAGTAAATGGAATCCCACTCTACAACCTATCTTGTGATAAATCCTACAGGACATTGTATTAGTTGACAATGCAAACCCTAGATCATGATTAACAACTATTTCAAAATGGTATAACCGAAGAAATGTTCGCTAAAACACATGGTTTCATTGTACTAGACTTGTCTGGCACTCAAGATGTGAGTATAGTACGAACGGGGAGTGTGCGTTTAGAGTGTACATTTGCTGACCCATCACCTGAGAGTATCGAACTAATCTCGTTGAATCAATTTGAAATCTATTGGGAAATCACCCCTGAAGGCATTGTTCTACGAGACCTTGGACCCTGATCACTAGTCAAACCAATCAGTGCATTTAATATGGACCCCTACATGTCCAAATACAGATCCTATTGTTTACCATCGGACTTCCTTGGAAAAATTCAAAGTGCAAACAATACCCTAATCATTGTTAATAGAAGTCCTTCGACTGTGAATACCGGTCATTGGCTGTGCATCTTTCAAACAATGAAGACTGTTTAATTTTTCGATCATCTCGGCCTTCCCTATATATCCTACACTCCACACATCAACAGCTACATTGAAAGCAGTGGGAAAACTATTATTCAAAATCGGAAGAGAGTGCAGGATCCACGTCTGAACGACTTTATGGTGGAAAATATGCTCTCAGACCTGTATAATATTCATTTTAGTGTCCTACGAGTAAAGTGTTTTAAAAATGCATGTAAATTTGTTTATTAATAAAAAAATGTATATACAACAACAATGTCTTTATTCTTCACTTTAGATTTCTTCTCTTTCTGTGTATAGACAACTGTCGAGAACCACTAATGCTGGTAGATCATTTGAATTCACTGTATATTAATCTTGATTGGTTGCAAAGTCAGGGTCACATTTTCTACAGTACAATGTAACTTCACTCTTATCATATCTCTTTGTACAGTCAATGATAATATTTGCATTCACATTGTGAAATTCACGTGTTTCAATTTGTCTATTTGAAGCAATATCACATACAGTGTTTTCAAGTGGTGAATCAAATTCTGTATCAGCCAAATAAAAATCACTAGGTTTATAGTCATAACAGGCAGTGTTGTCACAACGATGACGTTGAAACCAAGTTTTCTTGTTACCCCAACAGTTGTATCGTAGATCTGATTCTTCCTCCCAAAATAATTTAAAACCACGACGATACTAATCTCGTAGAAATAAACTAAAATCTGGTTTAGGGTTCTTTCCAATCATACCAGGATAAGTATTCTCCCACTGATCACATTTGTCATAGTGACAATTGGAGCATAGTTGCCCTCTAGGGTAAGAGTCACAAATCTCTTCAAGACATGAATTACAGCCTTTAATTTGTACTGCATAGCCTCTATGTAATTTACACGGATTGCACGGGTTTTATTACACAAAAAACAAAAATTACATCCTGGAAAGAGAAAAGCAAAGGTATTCAAAAGACCAGGTGTATCGAGAAGTAAAAATTGAGAGAGCCAAACAAAACATCAAGGAGCCTTATCAAAATGATTACATAAAGGATCGATATAGTTCATCCTAAATGGTGTCGGTATAGAGATTATCATACAGTAGTTATCACTAGAAGTTTTGTTTAGACTTTTAATTGACAAATATGTAAAAATTGCCTACGGCAGGATCGTAACCTGCGACCTTTGAAGTGGCATTCCAGCACGCTATTTGCTGCACCACGCAGGCTTTTAGGGACATAATTTTCAAACCGTTCGTGGTAAAGAACTGTATAGCAAGAGCGAATCGTCTCAATAGTAACCAGAATTCTAAAAAATGGAATTTTAATATCAATATTACATGAAAAGAATCGGATTTGTATGCTGATTTTAAATATATAAGTTTCCACCAAGGTCCACCGAGATTTGAAATCAGATCGCAGCATCTAAAGTCCTAAGTTCTAACCACTACAGCAAGAAATGTTCTTAAAAGAAAGAATTTTAACAGTATATGATAACTTAAAGACTGAACTCTAACCATTAGCATTGTCAAACAGCTCGTGGTAACGAACTGTATAGTAATCCGGGTTGCAGCGGTAGTTAGCAGCCTAGTAAGAGACGATCACGTCCCATAGTAAAAACTCCAGTAACCAACAACTCCTGAAAACAGATTCAGATTAAATCAAACAGTTCGTGGTAACGAACTGTATAGTAAGAACGAATCGTCTCAATAGTAATCGAAACTCTAAAAAACTGAATTTCAATATCAATGCATACATCAAAAGATTTGTATTCTTATGCTGATTTCAAATATTTAGGTTTCGTCTTACTCATCAAAAGTTAAGAGCCTGGGAAAATTCGCCCTATTTTCGAAAAAAGGGGAAAACACCCCTCAAAAGTCATAAAATCATAATGAAAATCACACCATCAGTTTCAGTGTATTAAAATAATGGATTGATATATTCTAAATTAAAAAGCGAACCGTAAATCCCGTAATAACTGAAAAACACTAACAGACTAGAAATTTGTAATAACACTTTACTTTCCTTGAAACCATCATCATTCATTTAAAATTAATTTTAAATATTTTACAGTAAAAAAAAGAACTCTAGCCTATAATCACAGGAATATTAAATCGTGACTGCAGTAGTAACTGATACCTAGTTAAAGACAATTCGGGTTGCAGAGGTAGCTAGCAACTTAGTGAGAGACGATCACAACCCATAGTGAGCAGATATGTTCAAATTCAATGGTCAATTGTTAATAAATATAATGTGTCATTGAAATAAAACATTAAGATCGAACGAAACAGATCAGTATGAAAAGCGTTAGACTGAAGACCTAAAGGTCCCTGGTTTTCTCTGGAGTTTCAGCAGCTACCTATTTTTAGCAGCTTCCTTATTCATCATGAGCTCTGCTATAAATTTCGATGGTAAAAATGTCCAATCACTTTCGACTATTAAAAAGGGCACTAGCCCTTTGAATTTCCAATCGAATGAGCCCTTTTTCAAGTTTCTACGACAAAGATTTCAATAAAAACCTTATATAACCCCAGGGCATAACTTATAACCATTGCCCTGAAGACTGTGGGTGGAGTGTCCTGCTCAAAGGCATAATTTCCTGAACTTTGAACTGCGTGGAACAGAATGGCTATCTCAAAATCTTTATTAAATTTGGTTAAGGAAATGGTGGGCGTGGAAGGGGTGTTAGTTGCTTTCCAATTACTTCCGACTATTAAAAAGGGCACTAGCCATTTCAATTTCCTATCGAATGATCCCTTTTTGAAGTTTGTACGACAACGCGTTATATAAAAACCTTATATGCCCCCTGGGCATAATTTACAACCCTTGCCCTGAGGGTAGTGGGGGTGGGGGTGTCATCCTCAAAGACCTACTTTCCAGAACTTAAAACTACGTTGAATAAAATGGCTATCTCAAAGTTTTGATTAGATGTGTTTGGGGAAAAGGTGGGCGTGAGAGACGGGTTAGGTGCCCTCTTATCACTTTCGACTATTTAAAAGGGCACTAGCCCTTTGAATTTCAAATCGAATGAGCCTTTTTTTAAAGTTTCTACGACAAAGCCTTCTAGGGTTGTAAGTTATGCCCCCAGGGCGTAACTTACAACCCTTGCCCTAAGGGCTTGCCCTAAGGGGGACTGTCCTCAAAAATAAAATTTCTATTTGGAAATCAACTACGCTGAACAAAATGGCTATCTCAAAATTTTGATTGGATGTGTTTTGGAAAATGGTGGGCGTGGAAGGGGTGTTAGTCGACTTTCAATCACTTTCGACTATTAAAAAGGGCACAAGCCACTCCAATTTCCAATTGAATGAGCGCTTTTCGAAGTTTCTACAACAATTTCTTCGATACGAAGTGCCCTGCTCTAAAGGAAAAAAAAACAAATAATACATTGTGCCAACATCGTTCTTATATGCCCCCAGGGCAGAACTTAAAACCCTTTCCCTGAGGACTGTGGAGGAGTGTCCTCCTCTTTTCTTAGTCCCCGTTTCTTGTCTCGTTCTCGACTGTCCCCATTCTTTACTTAGGCAGCGCGATCGCTCTGCCTATGATTTACGTAACAACTTTCTATATAAACCTTATATGCCCCCAGGGCATAACTTACAACCCTTGCCCTGAGGGCTCTGGGGGGGGTTATCATCCTAAAAGACCTAATTTCCAGAACGTTCAACTATGTTGAACAAAATGGATATCTAAAAATTTTGAATGGATGTGTTTTGGAAAATGGTGGGCGTGAGAGGGGCGTTAGTTACTATCCAATCACTTTCAACTATTAAAAAAGGCACTAGCCCTTTCAATTTCCAATTGAATGAGCTCTTTTGAAGTTTCTATGACAGCGCTTTCAATAAAAACTATATGCCCCGGGGCATAACTTACATCCCTTGCACTGAGGGCTCTTGCTGGGTTATCATCCTAAAAGACCTAATTTCCAGAACTTTCAACTACGTTGAACAAAATGGATGTCTCAAAATTTTAATTTGATGTGTTTGGGAAAATGGTGGGCGTGAGAGGGGTGTTAGTCGCTATCCAATCCCTTTCAACTATTAAAAAAGGCACTAGCTCTTTCAATTTCCAATTGAATGAGCCCTTTTGAAGTTTCTACGACAACGCTTTCAATAAAAAATTTATATACCCCCAGGGCATAACTTACAACCCTTGCCCTGAGGGTTGTGGGGGGAGGGGTTGTCATCCTTAAAGACCTAATTTCCAAAATTGTCAACTACGTTGAATTAAAGGGCTATCTAAAAAATTTTATTGGATGTGTTTGGGGAAAAGGTGAACGCGAGAGGGGGGGGGGGGGGTTAAAAAGGGTACTAGCCCTTTGAATTTCAAATTGAATGAGCCCTTTTTCAAGTTTCTACGACAAAGATTTCAATAAAAACCTTATATGCCACCAGAGCATAACTTATAATCCTTGCCCTGAGGGTTGTGGGGGAGTGTCCTCCTCAAAAATATGTTTTCTATCTGGAAATCAATTACGCTGAACAAAATGACTATCTCAAAATTTTTATTGGATGTGCTTGGAGAAATGATGGGCGTGAGGGGGGGGCTAGTTGCCCTCCAATCACTTTCGACTATTAGAAAGTGTACTAGCCCTTTGAATTTCCAATCGAATGAACCTCTTTTGAAGTTTCTACGACAACGCCTTCTATAAAAACCTTATTTGCCCCCAGGGCATAACTTAAAACCCTTGCCCTGAGGGTTGTGGGGGAGTGTCCTCCTCAAAAATATGTTTTCTATCTGGAAATCAATTACGCTGAACAAAATGGCTATCTCAAAATTTTGATTGGATGTGTTTGGGGGAATGATGGGCGTGGGGGGCTAGTTGCCCTCCAATCACTTTCGACTGTTAAAGAGAGCACTAGCCACTCCAATTTCCAATCGAATGAGCCCTTTTCGAAGTTTCTACGACAACTCCTTCGATACTAAGTGCCTGGGTATGGAGAACCAAAAAAAACAACACATTGTGCCCACATCGTTCTTTACTTAGGCAGCGCTAGCGCGCTGCCTATGATAAATATACCACTCATTATTGCAAATATACATCTTGTCAATTAAAACTAGCATAAAAAAAACTGTTCTCTCTCTGAATTTAATTCTCCTGCTAATATGAATACTTGAATTCAAAGAAAAATACATTATAAATAGAATTTTCTGTTGCATTCCATCTAATACTTTTGGAAGAGAATATTCGTAGTGACTCCATATTTGGAGTCCCGTTATGTTATCGTCATAGGCTATTTTTAGATCTAGGTTCGGAATATAGAGTGCTGTTGTGGCTCGACTCCAATTATCTCCCAAATAAGGAGCCCCCCTCGGACCTAAAGAAATGTTACTACTCAGAGTATCTTATTAGAGATAAACTAAACCATTTTAGGAGCTCATAAAGTTGAGTCTCCATTTTACATATCAAATGACTAAATTATAATTAAAAACATGTCTTTCATTTTGTGACATGATTCTACACCTACTAGGGGTTTCTAAATTATTTTTGCCTTGTATTATCGTTATTACATAAGTCGTTTCATAAATTAGGTGTCCTCTATTTGGTTGCATCTTTTAATCGTTTATTACTTCCATATTTTATCTTGTGCCTCAAAACTAGAGAATAGTGTTGGATTTCAAGTAAACATTAATTTTTTAGCCGAACTACGACCCTCGAGATTTTACAATTATTACTGTGTTAAATACCCGTTAGAATAGGGATTATAAGGCTATGAATCCTTCACTTTCATTAAGGCTATAAAATATTTGCAGCTACTATGAATCCAAGGACCAAAGATAACTAGGAGGTATTCTCTGTACCAGATAAGAAAATAAAATGCTTAATTTGACAGTGGAAGAAGAAAAAACAGTGTATTTTATAAAATAATCTCTTGTTTAAAATAAAGTATTTATCGATTCCATGCTTCTTGGAATTTTGTTTTAGTACCAACGAATACCAGATAGGTATGACACAAAAGACTAAGTAGAAGCAGAGTTGACGGAATAGAGTGAAAGGGTATGAGGATAACACAATAGCTCCAGATGGGGCTATTTAGCTATTTAGAAGGGATAGAATCGCCCCTTTCCAATGAATATGGGCATTTAAATCTGTTTTACTAAGAGTCCCACTAGATATAAAACCAGCAAAAATCCAAATTTCCTATTTGAACAAAAAACATCTAAAAATTTCAACTAGATGTTTCATACAATATCCTTCCAAAAGATATAATTTATACATAATTGAAACAAATATATTTGTAAATAAAATGTCTACTTTTATTTTTGTAGATTCAGAAGTAGTGTACCTCAGAAGTAGGCACTTATAAATCCAAAATTTACAAGACTTGTCCCTTTTATAAACAGGGATTTATCTCTCAACTGCCATCTTTTGTTCAAAATTAAATAAAAAAACAAGTTTTTTTAACTGAAAGTAAGGAACGACGTTAAAACTTAAAACGAACAGAAATTATTCCACTTACGAAGGGGGCTGTCCCCTCCTCAACGCCTTGCTCTTTACGCTAAAGTTTTTTTATTGTTTAAAAAACTAGAGTTGTGAGAAAGTCAAACTTCAGCGTAAAGAGCGAGGCGTTGAGGAGGGGACAGCCCCCTTCATAAACGGAATAATTTCTTTTCGTTTTAAGTTTTAACGTCGTTCCTTACTTTCAGTTAAAAAAAAACTTTTTTTTATTTTTTATTTTTTTTATTTAATTTTTGAACGTTTTTGAATTAATGCAGGTTTTGATTTTGGCTCACCATGCATGAATAATTAAAACCAAATTTGCATATTCATCTTACTTTTATTTGGTTAAATGGCTTTCTCGAAACTTGTTTAATTTTATTTACGAACGTTTTTATTAGTAATAAATATACGTAACTTACGAATTAACTTACGCAAGGAACTTCTATATTCATAGATTTTTAATACGTATATTAGGGGGTTTGCCCCCTAGTCAATACCTTGCTCTTTAAGCTAAAGTTCGAATTTTGTTCCAATTCTTTAAAAATGACCCCTTAATCACAATCAGTTGATCAGTTGAAATCAGTTGAAAAACTTGTTGTTTTTTTACTTAATTTCTGATCTTTTTCATTAATAAAGCTGGGAAATCCGACGCCCGCTTCATAGTAATGTCCCTTCCCCCATGAAAACTTCCTTCATGGAAAGATCCTTCCATATAACCCCCGACCCATCCCCCCCCACCTACCGGAAAAAAATCCCCCTGAAAACGTCTGTATACTTCCCAATAACCAATACTATATGTTAACATTGGGTAAAGTTAATAACTTTCAGCCCTCCCCCCGGGGACTTTGGGGGATTAAGTCATCCTAAAAGACATTGTTATCATATTTTCGACCATGTTGAACAAAATGCTTATCTCAAAATTTTGATCGGCCGACTTTGGGAAAAAAATGAGCGTGGGAGGGGGCCTAGTTGCCCTCCATTTTTTTGGTCACTTAAAAAGGGCATTAGAACTTTTAATTTCCGTTCCAATGAGCCCTCCCACGATATTCTAGGCCCATTGGGTCAATACGATCACCCCTGGGGGAAAAAAAAAATAATAAAGACGCATCCGTGATCTTTCTTCTGGCAAAAAATGCAAAATTCCACATTTTTGTAGATAGGTGCTTGAAACCTCTAAAGTAAGGCTCTCTGATACGTTGAATATGACGGTTTGTTTTTTATTAAGATTCTATAACTTTTAGGGGGTATTTCCCCCTTTTTTCTAAAATCAGGCAAATTTTCTCAGGTGCGTAACTTTTAATGGGTAAGACTAAACTTGATGAAACTTATATATTTGAAATCAGCATTAAAATCTGATTCTTTTTATGTATCTATTGGTGTCAATATTCCGTTTTTTAGAGTTTCGGTTACCATTGAGCCGGGTCGCTCCTTACTTACAGTTCGTTACCACGAACTGTTTGATACTTACTGTACCATTGAATATCAGCAGACGCATAATTATTCCATGAAAACGCACTTTTGCCATTGGTTTCATATTAGCTTATGGTCCTTATAGAACAAAAACCAGTTTTTTTACGTAGTGCCTAAACGTGGCACTTTTCGATAGAGTCGTTTTCGGTTAAGAATTGGCATGTCATCACCTTCGTATTAGCTTATGAAACAAAAACAAGTTTTGTGACGTTAGCTCTTATACATGCCCGTTTTCAACAAGTATTCATTTTTGTTTGGTATTTGCATGGCCGCAACAAACCCGTTTCTAACATGCCACAAAGCGGCTGATTCCGTTTTTGACCGACCCCGTGTTGATTAGTGGTGCACCTCGATTGTCTATTGACACTATCTGTAAATCTCTAATAACAAGATTGGATTTACTTGCTGCAGTTTGTCTCTTAACCTCACTGACCCATCCCTGATCTTCTAGCGATCCTCCCTAGATTGATCTCGACGGAACCAGATCTCGGTATTTAGCTGAAATAACTTCTGGAGAACTTTCTTCTTTATGTCGAAGCCAGAAACAGTGAAAATTACTGCTGGTGGTTTATTATGAGCAGACGAATTAGCATTAGTGGTGAGGCAACTAACGTTGGTCAGTAGTCCAACGTCAATGCCAAAATCATGTTTAAGATAGTTTGTGATGAAGACAGTAACATTTACCACATGAGGGATACCAAGTCCAGAAATGTTGAGTTTTCTACTGTCGCTATTTTTCTCAGCTTTAATTAGACGAATGATTTTGCTTTCAGCCAAAAGAACAGCACTTGTAGCTGCTCGTACCTTCTCATGAAAAATAAAACGGGCCTCGTCCTCATCACACTAAACGGGTCTTTTCCTCATTCATTGGACTAATTATAATTCGATCTGACCATCTGACAGGTAAAATTGTTCATCCCCTACTAGTGTCAATGGAGAATATCCCTACAAAAAAGGTTGTTTGTGGAATACACCTTGAAATCTGCGGAAATGGTGACCCTTTAATTAGATTTGATATTTGAGGCCCCCATCTTGATAAATAATTGAAGGTTTTTTTTCAGAGATGATTACCATTGTCGAAGCATTTTTTCTTATGAACATTAAAGATTACACAGTAACCTACCGTATCTCCTTAATAGCTCTTCACTGTACCGTGAAGTAAATCTCTTTAGTTAAATACAGCATTGAAATAAACATTCATTCTCGCTGATAATTTCCCGCGGACAATTCCCACGTACTCCTGCTAGTAGCACTCCTACAGCAGCAGCACTTCTACATACCCTGGAATCTTGTATCGATCCTTCCAGCCTTCGATTTTCAATAACATGATGGTAGTAAAGAACGAACTACAGCCCATAGCAGCCTAAAATTTAAAAACAGGTTTAAATAAAAACTGGCTAATAGGAAAAAAGATTCGATTTCTAGGTGATTCAGGAATGTTGCCTATCATCTCGAGTAGTCTCAATAGTAAAATGCTATTTCGTAAAAAGCTTTATGGATATTTTAAAAAAATGGCATGAAAAGCGTAATAAATGGTGTCGGATCGAAACGAACATTGCAATTGCGATGGCCAAAAACCCTATACAGAAATATACAGCCTTCTAGCTTGAATAACAAGGAAAATCCCTTTTTGAATGGGTAGTACTGATGTATGTCCTCCTTTTTTTCTATTCCTTCTTTACTGCTAGCAGGGTACTGGAACATAATGGAAAGCTGTTCAAGTGATTTGTAGGCAAGGGCAGGGCGGGGCAGGGCTCTTCATAAGTCGTAGATAAATACAGAAAGGAGTAGGGGGGGGGGGTAAGAATCATTCTCTCGTCTCCTTCCTTTAGACTAACCCTGAATAATTGTTCTTCGGGATAATCTCACCTTTCTTATTGCAGGAAAATATCGCTGCCATTTATTTCAAAGTTAAGTCAAAGCGTCCCATTAGATCTTGGTTGTAGCGCTATTATTTACAAAAGAAAGACCCTAGATATGGAGTTTTCTATACCTAGCTTGTTATATTTAGCGACTTCTGGCACTTCAAGGAAGTGATGATCGTTACTACAAAGCTACTCGAACTCAAATCCTCCTGTTAGGGAAAAGAGTCTGATGGCCATTGTACCGTAGTAACTGCTTGTAAAGGAAGTATTATTGTATGTTTCATTTTTATATTCGCTTAAAAAGGCCGCTAGATATAAAAAATTCCTTCCAGTGCATCTTAAGCCTTCACTTCAGCTCCCACATTGTAGACTTTGGCTCAAGAACAAGTAACTATCATCGCATTTGGCCCCGTGCAAGAATTATACCTTATAAAATTCTTTTTTTTATGCGATTAAAAATTCCGGCTGTGAATAAGCTAAGGAATATACAAGTGCCATTTTTGATGTTCAAATCAAACATTACCATCTATTAGAACATAGAGTTAGTTTAGAAGTGAAGTATAGGTACGGTATCGAAGCAAAACTCTACATGGCCCGGGATATGATTATGGATATAAGATTATTCGAAAGTGTCTCAATATTAATCCAAAAAGGAGAAGAACAAGGAGGTACGGGCACTACCCTCCAAGTAGTTATGACTTTGGTAAACTCCAGCGTGAGAATTGGAGAGCAGTTTTCTAAGAACAGTTGATTTTGGAACTGGAGATTTTTAAATTTGACAATATAGAATATGGTTAGAATAATTTTATGAAAATAGTTTGCAAAGTAGCAGAAGACGTCTTGGAGAGGCAAGTTAGAGACCCATCAAGGTATATTAGCGAAAACGCTTTAAGATCGGTAGAAGAGACGTGAGATTTGCAAAAGAAGTTTTAATTAATACATTTTACAAATATGCTAAAGGAATGCAAAGGATGTTGATAAGACATCAAAGTCAGAATTAATGGAAAAGGATACCAAGAATAAAATCACTGAATATCTGGAAAATTCATCCATAAGGTATAATAATTTTATATTATATTTCTCCTGTTTAGAAGTTCCGAGGAAGTAGTCAAGCTGGACCTGCCCCATTCATGGTATCAGCGGTCACCACAACTTAGTAAAAAACGAACCACGCCCCATAGTAACCTAAAACTTAAAATTGCGGTAAAAAAAAGACTATTGAGAGAAACAATTGCCATTTTAGTGAATAAGGTTAGCCGTCTTACCAGGGACGTACGTAGGGGGGGGGGGCTCCGGGCCCCCCCGAAATCTCACGATTTTTTTTTCATTTTCCCATAATTTTCTGATTTTTCTCACAGTATAATGGGTTTAAAGGATTTGTCCCCCCCCCGAAAAAAATTCCTGCGTACATGCCTGCGTCTTACTATTATAATATACATTTCGTAACCACACAATAATATTATAATAAATAATATTATAATTTTCTGACTAAATCGGCACCAACAAAGTTGAAAATTAGCCCTTGTGATTTATCTTTTTTCAAAATTATTCTTTGATAGTAATTTCTGGTTGGTTTGGGCTTTAATTATTATAGAGCTTACTTCTAATTATCTTCACTTTAATTGCGTCATGCATCATACAAAAGAAAAAGCCTTTGGCCCTCTCTTAGCTAGATATAGTAAAGAACGGGCCCAAGGGAATCAGGTAGTGGAATAACTCAAATATGAAATCATATCCAGTTTGAGATCATTTTGTATATAAAGATGCAGTTTTGTGAAAAATTTTATTATATTTTCAACATTAAGTTATGCTAATTACAAAAGCACATAGAGATACCAATTTCCTTTCAAAAGAGCATTTAAACAGATCTCTTTGATATTCCAGTGCCCCACTCGCAGTTAAGACGAAAAACAAGGAAATAAAAGAGGACACATCAGTTCTAGCCATCCAAAAAAGTAATTCTCTTTGATATTTTGTAGAGGTTTTAGGCTATTTAAAAATTTTCATAGATTTGTTTCCAAAATAACATTTACTATTAAGACTAACCGAGATAATAGTTGTCATTCTTGAATTAGCTACAAATAACAATTTTTCCCACAAGCTAATTGTTTTTAAATTTGTTTTTATTTTTATTTCTAGTTACTATAGGCGTGTGATATATGATGTTTGTTTTATAATGTTTCTTGTGTGTGATATATGATGTTTTTATTAGGATGGCAAATTAATTTTGTTTCAAAATGAGAAGGAGTGTAACCTGACCATGCTGTTGGTCAAATTATCTCAAATTGAGTTTATGGAAATATCTTGAGTGTCTCTAAAGCTACGCATAAATGTAAATATTTTTTTATTTTAATTGCAATTTACAGTGTGGAAAACATTATATTTTTTAATATAGAAAAAGACGACAAAGCTACTCAACTTATGCAACCGTAGATGGCGTTAGCGTTAGGCGTTGGCTAATTATTTCAATAATTAGTTAGTAATTCTTGTTTAGTCCCCTAATCATCTAGAATTTAGACAGAAGTGGGACTCAGTTAACCTGGAAGTAACTCTCAATGTCAAATAAATAGAATTGCTGATTGTAGTCTAGTAAGAATTTTGTTTTTATGGTGTTTAGACCAGAAGATGGCATGCATAAAACAGTTAAACCCCACCCTAGATCTCATATATAATAAAATGAGGCTGATTTTTTAGTACTTATTGCCTTTCGACTTATTTTTAATAAACTGTTGGCTCCAAATACCAAAACTTAGTTATTCAAAATTGACTAGTTTATTCACACAATGACCCTCATGCTTTTCATTTATTTTTAGCACTACCTTGTCAACAGCATCATTTTACTATTCTTAGATAATATTAGATGGCAGTGTGGTTGTATCTCCTAGGAACTGACGTGTTTTTGCTTAAAATTTCCGTATACTTTAGAATCAGATAGAAAGACACTGTCTTTCCTAGGAATGGGAATATTGGCATTCAATGGGAATTTTCCAATATTCTTATATCCCAAACACTTCCAAGGTTTTTCCAGTGTTTTCTATATGACATCACAGAGCACGAGCATTCCTTGCTGTAATTTTTCTTACTAGATACAAGCCAGTTTTTTCAACAAGTATTTTCTTCAATTTTTAGTTACTATGGGTTGTGGTTAAGTCTCTACTAGGTTGCAGCTATCGGCTTCAGTAGGTTGAAACAGAATGATCACGTTTGTCCTTCAACTAGTCAGGTCGAAGTGCAATTAGTCCAAAGATGGGTTCTAAATGTAACTTTTCCTTGAAGGTAATTTCATAGAATTTATTTGGTTTATTTGTTCTTCTTCCTGACCCTTTAATTTTGTTTTGTCTGCACTAAATCCTCTTTGATTGTCAGAAAATTCCTAAGTGATAAAAATAACAGTAAAGACAATCCAAATTTAAGTGAATATTAAATACCACAACAGGAGTAGGGCTAATGTCTACTAAGTTAACCATGATTACTGAAAAGTAATTGTAAATACGATTGCAAAAAACAATTGCAATTGCAAAAACAATTCCTTTTGACCCTCTAAATATTCGAATATTTTATTAGTTTAGTGCGTTAATATTAAAAAAATTAAACCAGATTAAACTTAGCTAAGTATATAGGGGTACCTGTTTCACAGCAAGGATTCCCTATATTTCACAGTATAAAAAATACCAATAGGAAGACCCAAAAACGCAAATTTACCATTATCAAAAGTTATAATTTGTTCGAACAAGAGAAGAAGCTCAGGATATATATATATATATATATATATATATATATATATATATATATATATATATATATATATATATATATATATATATATATATATATATATATATATATATATATATATATATATACATATGTATATTTATTGTAATTTCAAGTTGCTTTCCTTGCAAAAGCTAATAAATTCTTCAGTAGCATCTGACTCCCTAGAATTTAGAAATTTCAAGTTTTGGTCATTTTTGTAGTTGTCAATGTTGTCCATTCCACATCGTTCCACCCAAAATCTAGAATTTTGACCTTCTATTGGCATTATATTTTACTTGGATGCGATATTACAATAAGCAAGCTTAATTCCAGTAACTTCAGATATAGTAATTCGCCGTGTTTGCCGAATAAAATCCTCTGCCAGCAAATTTTTGAATCTTTCCCAAAGACCTTTGGGATCAACAGAATTTCCAAAAACAAGAATCTATTTTATTTATGTATTATTGCACCTATGCAGACACCTATGTGGA
Organism: Artemia sinica; assembly: GCA_027921565.1. Taxonomy (NCBI): domain Eukaryota; kingdom Metazoa; phylum Arthropoda; class Branchiopoda; order Anostraca; family Artemiidae; genus Artemia; species Artemia sinica. The sequence goes on along the minus strand of CM051263.1, from coordinate 43,392,894 downwards.
ATTGGGAAATGCCTGAATACTTTAAATGGAATGGAAAAACGAGTAAATGGGAACGACAAATCCGTCGTTTACTTGTCATTGGTCGAATTTACAAGCTGAATTTTGCACCTCATCCCGAGTGCTTCTGTTTGCATAGATTTTTGTTTTTGGAAATCTTGCAGATCCAAAAGGTCATTGTGGAAAATTAAAAAATCAGCTGGCAGAAGATTTTGTTCGGCAAGCGCAACAAATTATTTGAAGATACTGCAATTAAGCGTGCTTCTTGTATTATTTTCATCCAAGTTCAATATGATGGCAACAGAAGGTCAAAATTTTAGTTTCGAAATTACGCTTGCAGAAAACCATTACAATTGCAAAATAAAGGGACGATCCAAAATGTCATTACTAAAAATTACAGTTCGTTTGAACAAGATATTTTGTACCATCAAACATGACAATATCAAGCGGACGACCCAAAAACGTAAATTCCCAATTGATGAAAATGAACAACCTGGACAACCAAGACCCGAGCAGCTCAAGCAAAGGGTATTGAAAAATTGTCTAAAATAATGAAAGTCCAAAATAAAGAATAGAGAAAATATGATTAGATGACAAGTGATACCGAGCATGTGAACATGTCAAAAATGCAAGTGAAAAAAAACACAATTGCGATTAGAAGACATGCAAAAGCGAGAATCAGAGCGTGTCAAAAAGGAAAGTGAAGAAGAAAGAATTCTGCGATCAGAAGACAAGTGACAGTGAGAATCAGAACACGTCAAAAATGAAAGTGAAGAAGAAAGAAATATTAGGTTGGAAGAACAGCACCGTCGCAATCTTCATGGCCAACAAGCTGTGACGCAAAACCCACTACAAACCTACAAAGATATCATAAAATGCACAAGTGTTAACTACAAGTCATTGGTAGATTGTTGTTTGCGTGGCCAAATTGCATTGCCGCCTTCACAATTTCCAAATGAATTGGTTTGTCTTCTCTTAGGACATCAACTGCTCTCTAGAGAGTCCCACAAACGAATCCAAAACTTGAGCCCGTTTTTCGCTCTAGCTTCATTCAACGTTAGCAAAGATCGAACCATCAATAGTCATAATGTTTTTAGTTTTAAGTAGCTTGACAAATTTATCACAAAATCAATTTAGCGGCACATCCATAAAAGCCACTGAAGGTGATTTTGAACCACCTTCATATGGCCAAATGTAATTTTCAGACCGATTAAGCTGCGAAAGAACGCCTCACACATCCTTTAAAATATGGGATCTCTCGTAACCTAATGGATCTCTTGAAAGAAATATTGCGAGACCCAGAGGTCAAGAGAAAATTTGAGAAGTAGAGGATGATGTAAATCAACGTGCTGCTTCACTGGGACAACAGCCTCCAAAAGTGCAGCACATTTTCACTGTGCCAGGTGTTGTCGATTATAGACGGTCCAAGCCTCCTGCATGTAATGAAGTGTGTGTTGTGCTTACTCTTAATGCTGACCATAATTTTCCGGTAAACGAAATTGTTGTAAAAAAAGTAGCAAAAACCTTGTCAATTCAAGATATACCGACCATCGTGTGGAGCCCTTTACCTACCCATTTTTTATCTAGCTGGAACGTCAGGATGGACAGTGGATATGCCACTTCAAACACCTTCTGCAAGCCGTCCACATTTAAGACGGCTTAAATTAGCGAAGCATCTTATCACTTCTCGGCCTGAATATGCCAAAAGCCTCTCTCTGTAAGCTGTAACATCCGATCTACGTCAGATTGGTTATAATGCTTTGCATTTCGGTAGATGACTTTTGCAACAATATCTTGTCAATAAAAATATTCGTGTCGAGTGTAATTGCATTCAATGTATGAAATTTAGCCAGAAAACTATCATGGCTGAAAACTACGCAGGTTTTAGACGACGTCTCAACGACTTAGCTACGAAACAGAATGCAGTCGTTGGCAAAAAAAGTAATACTGCCGTCATCAATCATCGGCTCTACACGTTACTTTGCTGAACATTTTGAAGATGCCTGGGCCATTGTTCGTCACCTTAGACCCCCAGGTTACTTTATAACTATAATTTGCAATCCTGATTCGCCCGAAATTAAAGAAGCAGCACGCATTAATTATATAATAAAGAAGCAGCATAGAGTTTATCATATGAGTTTATCATAGAACAGTCCACTCAAGATCGTCCCGATCTTGTTGCTCGAATAGCGAAATTAAGCTTTGTGTAAATAATCAATGATATCGATAAAAAGCAGTTTTTTGGAAAGGTGGCAGTATGTGCGTATACGATTGAATTTCAAAAACATGGACTACCACTTATGCATTTGCTATTTATCATGAGTCCTTGTGGTCGAATCGGTAATTCAGTAAAAATTGATGATCTTATTTTAGCAGAAATCCCAAATACCAACAATCTTTCACTAAGAGAATTAGTCTTAAAGTGGATGATTCGTAATCCGTTTGGGGATTTAAATCCAATTGTTTGTTGTATGATCAATAAAAATCGAAAATTACAGTGTCGCTTTAGTTTTCCAATGCAATACAATTCAGTTACATCTCTAAGGGATGATGAAAAGCCGAAGTATTAGTGTTGTTAAGATCCAAAATTAGAATAAAGGAACGAAGAAAAATTATCTATGGCCGTGTTGTGTATCCAGGAGACTCCAATAATCACCGAGCTACTCGTGATAATCGCAGTTACGCACCATATAATACTTAGATACTCAAAAAATTTCAATGTCACAATCAATGTCGAATATGTTGGCAATACTGGTCTGGTAAAGTGTTTATATAAATACATCTACAAATGATATGATTGCAGTTCAATAGAGACTGTCGAAAATCATCGGTGCTTTGTTCACAATGAGGCAGACACATATGTGGTTGGACGCTGCATGACAGCTGAAGCATGCTGGCGACTATTTAGTTACGATATCCTAGACAATACTGAATGCAAGAAATCAGCCAAGCCCAAGAGGTTTGTTGATTGTTGGAAAATAAGGCCTAATGTTGGAAGCGTGTCTTCGATACAACAACACGTTGAAACAAATGTAAAACCAAGAATTTCTGTGGTATTTGGGATGTGCCGAATACTTTAAATGGAATGGAAAACGGATAATTGGAAGCAACGAATCGGTCGATTGAGCTTCATTGGTCGAATTTATAAGGAAAATTTTGTAGCTTATGCCGATTACTTCTATTTGCGAGTACTTCTCAGTCATGCGAGGAATGCAACAAGTTTTCCTGGACCTGGGAAATAGAAGTCTATTTGAAAGGAACTATTTGGAGAATGTATGTCCACCCAAAATTTCATTTTAATGAAGAATTAATCACGTTATTTTAGCTTAGATCAACAAAGAAATTAGTAAAATAAATGCGAAAATTGTTAATCGCCTCCCACGAGAAAAAAAATCTTATAAAAGCTATGATTCTGTATCGAAATCATTGTCAATATACAAAATCCAATTGAAGAAATTTTTGTCCAACTACTCGGACCATCCAACGTAACAAGACCAACCCAAGTAGCTAAAGCAAAAGGAAAAGAAAAAACATCTGACGTAGTGATGATACTTAATAAATCTCAATCCCTAGAACACTTCAAAGACAACAAAGAGCATCACAATGAATCGCAAACGAAAATCAAGCACAACGAAATTTAAGGTTAGATGACATGCAACGATGATTATTACAACGAATCACAAATGAAAATTATAAATATATATATATATATATATATATATATATATATATATATATATATATATATATATATATATATATATATATATATATATAATATATATATATATATATATATATATATATATATATATATATATATATATATATATATATATATATATATATATATATATATATATATAAGAATGCCTGGGTTCTAGTTCCTTTAACAGCTTAAACATACATCAGGTAATTTTTATTTCGATTATCAAGAACCACATACATACAACAAAGATAACTAAGTTCAACTAATCAAAAGTTGCACGGCGCCAAAGGTATTATCTGTTTCTGGAACTTGGATGATAATTTTGTGCGGACCGGAGAAATTGGATTTTCTACGTGAAACAGCAAACAACTAAAGACAACACTTTGTACATGACATATTTGCAGCAGAGTGCTCAAAGATAAAAACTTTTTATCTCAGTTCCCCACGAAACTCACATTATCACCACTACTTTTTATATTCCATTTCAAATACTAAACAAAACATAGAACTTTATGACCGATCATAATTAAAACTCTGATGCGTCTAACCATTTATGTGCTGTCAAATTTTCTTTAGCTCTTAAAATCAAACGTTAGATTCGCAGCTTATTTTGTTCGTTCATAAGCATATTCCTCAAAATGAAGAAGAATTACAAAAACACGAAACAAAATATGTGAAAATGTTGAATGAATTCGAAATTGGCTTTGGAGAACAATTGGACAGGTTTTTCTGTATTAAACTTTATTGGCAATGTCATAAGACTCAATTTGAAATTAAAATGATCCATTAGATAATGAGATTAGCATGAAACAAATTAGACTCATTTTAACTGGTGATTCAGCACATACACTTCGTTCTAGTTCAGAATGTTGAATTTTGACATTTGTATGCATGAATTAGAGAATGTATTTATTAGTTAGTTTTTCACAATATGATGCAAGCTTTATACTTTCTAGGGAGGTGCTCAGAAAAGTCTTTTCTTTATATAATTTATTATATAGCTTTCGTTTCTTTTATTATCTTTTTTTCACCTATTTTATGAAAGCCTCATTATAGTTACAAAAAAGAGACAGAATACAAAAGAAAACACGGCAAGCAGCTTAGATTTGGATCCAATAAATGGGGAGATAAAATCCAAACAAGTCATTTGAAGATTGCAAGAACGACATCTATCTAATTTTGAGCTTTGATTTGGATCCAATAAATGGGGAGATAAAATCCAAACAAGTCATTTGAAGATTGCAAGAACGACATCTATCTAATTTTGAGCTTTGATTTGGATCCAATAAATGGGGAGATAAAATCCAAACAAGTCATTTGAAGATTTCAAGAACGACATCTATCTAATTTTGAGCTTAGATTTGGATCCAATAAATGGGGAGATAAAATCCAAACATGTCATTTGAAGATTGCAAGAACGACATCTATCAAATTTTGAGACAAATGAACGGACAATAATTTTGAATTAGCAATATCATACAATAACCTGGATCTAATAGGTTAAATTTATGTGTGTAATATCATAAATATCCAATTTGGACCTACTCACAGTTTGTCAACTACAGTAAATCTTTGAAAAATGAGTAAATTTTTTTTTTTTAATTATGCACCATCAAATGCTTGACTTAAATTCAGCCTTACATATAGGAAAATTGTAAAACTCGAGGAATGGCCATATCTGACAACAAAGAAGGCCTAAACTTAAGCTTCACATTCGTAACCCACTATCAGTAAGAATAGGCCTTAATCTGGGAACTGACATTTTCGGCAATCAGTCTCAATTTGTTCATTAAACATTTATTTCTACGGTGGGGCCAATCCTTTCAATGGAAGGGCCCTAGAATTTTTTTGAATATTGTTACAAAAAGACATGTCTAACCAGCACTAGGAATGAGGAAAGTGAAAAAAAAGAGTTTTATAAAAAAAAATCAAGCTAAAGAATATATTTTCGGAAGCTAGGGGCTGTAGTACATCTAGAAAGTATGCTGTTTGGAGTGGTCAATTATCTTCCTTCAACACAATAGATTTTACTTAGAGTGTGTTATTTCCTTGTCCTGTATTCATCGGCTAATTGGAATAAAAGAAACTTTATTAATTACATTACTGATAAGGTCTGTTTAAGAACTAATGAAAAATTTAAAGTTTATTATTATGCATAAGAAACAATGGTAAATGATGCAGCTAAAGAAATATTAATACAGTAATTTTGTCACTGCATGCACCTAGCCTTTTAAATCTTCTGTCGTGTATATGCTAAAACGGAATTATTGCCATAATCTCTGTTTTTGCAATACAACGAGTTGGAATATCGCTTACACTTTTCAACCAAGAGAGCAAAAAAACTATATTATTAATGATCTAAAACTCCATTAATCCATTTAGATGTTGAACCCAAACACTAGTAGTGACTTGAATGAAACATAGGTTGTGTGAAACTTTAAGATAAAAGTTTTTACTTTGAATTATAATCAAATCAAACAAGGGTCTTGAGTAAGCTATTTTATAGTTTTACGGCTGATATAGTTCAACTCTTGTCCTTTTTTTTCCTTACGAATATTCCCTTTCATAACCTGAGATCTGATATTAAAAAAATGTGATAATTTTGTTTTTCTTCTTCAGTTCAAAGTTTTTCCCTTATTTTCAGCCATAGTATTCTTCTGGAGCTGATATTCGAGTGAATCAATCTCTCATATACGTACAATGCTCTCTCGTTAACTTTTCCTGTATTTAGACATAATGCTTCGGTATCCTATTTTCATTGTTATAAAAAAGAGGTTAGCGTAGCATAGGCTTGCTAGGATTGAATGAAGTGGATAATGCTATCACAGAATAAATGAGCTTGAAAACCAACAATATCCAAAATAGGAGTGGTAAACAGAATTCTTGCAATCCAATTCCAATTTATTACGTTGATGGCAGTACTTATTGTGATCATAATAAAAATCAACAGAAATATTTTAAAGTTTGGATTTTAATTTATGTTAGTGGATTTGATTTTATAGGTGAATCGAAATATATATTATAATAAAATTATGAATTTGATACTCTCCAAAACTGAAATAACCGAGAAAATACGAATAATTATGTAAGTGTGTATGATTACAATTCTGATAAGAATAAATTCAGTATAAAATACGGAAAGACAGCAAAAATATACTGCACAAAATAGCACAATATACAGCACAAAAATACGGAAAGACTTCGACAGCAGAATATACTACAAGTGAACATTTATACTTTGACACGCTTTAATATTCCTTTGTTAAAATATAATTCACCCTTCTAAAAAATAGTATTGTTCATAAATATTTCGAAAGAAGGTGGACTATCCTTTCTCCATCGCTTAGAGTACACCACTTATTATGGAATATTATACATTCCGGATGGAGAATAAGACTCTCTAAAGAATTATCCTTGTAGCATTTGTTCTTTGCCTGCAAATATATCATGTAGTAGAAACAATAAACTGTTAAGATGTTTGATTTTGCTGAACATGAACCTAATTAGCAGACTAACAACAGAAATGGTAACATGGAAAGCTATTGAGTAAAGGACTATACAAATTACTATATCATCTATAGCAATTGTATAGTTTGAGTACATAGTACCATGTGGAAGTAAAACTGGAACGTTGTTAAATGATTTTATTCCTTTTTCCTGATGAATTTTCAATGAAGTTTAAGTCGTTTTCCTTACTGAACTCATTTGTTTACTTCTACATGGTCAACATGGCAGCATAAAATGTAAATTCACCAAAACTGTGAGTATATAACGGAAACGTAATTAGTAACATATTTATGTTACTTTAAGTAGAGACCATATGAAATATTTGGCAAACCCAAAAGCATAAAAATCCGGCAATCTATAGATATCCTCTATCGCATTTAAATCCCTTGGATTTTTTTTTAGTCTTTTTTTGTGGTTCTTGATTAACTACTTAAAGATAACATAAACAGTACGACGTAACGGAGGTGAGAAAGCAATTTATTGCCTCCTCACCTGTGCACAACCATAAGTACTCACTTCGTACGACTCAATGCTCTAAAATAAAACAGTTGTCCCATCCCAAGTTAAGACACATTCGTAGGCAAGGAATTAGAATTCAAAGGAGCTACTACTCCGAAAAATCTGACAGCATGAAGAAAAATTGTAAAGAAATCCTTGTATCGTGATGCAGCTTAAAAATCCCTTTGGAGATCGTACGAAGTGGTAGAAATTTATATTTGCAACCTATAGACAATCACACTGTAAAAAAACGTATATATCTAGCGGATAAAGTGATTACTTTGAAATATCAGGTAGCCTTCAAGCACCTTAATGTCTTCATTTTAGATTTTCTGCGTGAGCCCTCTTTCCCTCCTTCCAGTATATGTGAGTCGGTGATGAAGTGGTGGAAGTTCATCTAGAAAGCCAAAAGAATTGAAAGACAAGTTTAACTATTTCTCTCTTGTCTTTTATCTATAGTTTAATACTGGGTATTCATTAGTGATTTCAAATTGAGAAGTAAATTCTATGTGGAAACCTAGTTATAATTTGTTAAAGGTGTATAAGTTGAAAAAGGTAATTTTACATGGAGCCCAGAAGCAAATTAAAATATTAAGGAAAAGAAAAATGACGACCAGAAATGACAAAGAGACAAACTAAAATAATGGCACTTTTTCATTAACTTCAAAAATATAAAAATAATTGCAATTTTTCAAAAAAAGCAAATGAACGGACGCTGTTTTGCTAAAGTTGGGCTCAATATCACTTAACAAAAATCATAGAAATCGTTTAGTTCTCAATTTTCACACAAGTAGTCTATTATTTTGTCACTCTCCTACTATTAAAATATAATTAGCACCATTTAATTACTAGAATGAGGTTGATGGTTCATATTTTGCAAATGAGTCCAATGTCCACCCTGGTTCAAATGACTCATGTTTTGTCCCATTGGGTTATAATGCTGACTTGTATGTTGATAAGGGAATTGTTGTTGCAGGTATGCTGGATGATGCTGCGGGAGCGCAAATCCTAAAGCCTGATGTAGTCTAAGAGCATGTTCTAAGCGACTATCAGCATAGCTTGTGCTAGGACCCGGAAGAGGAACGCCCATATTGGAGTTAGATGCCGTTGCTGCTGCAAATCTAAGAACCGCTTCCATATTAACAGCCTGCATCTTTCTGATTGATTCATTTTCTGAAAAAAAAAATCAAAATCTGTTACATAGACATGGAATCTAATAAGATGTTAGACCCAGACATCGATGAAACGATACTGTCAAATGTAAAACAGACAAGAACAATTTCCAAATTCGTATATTTAAGAGAATTAATAAAAGTTAATGAAATCAACTTAAACAACGAGACATTTCAGCTATATATTCAAAGCTCATCAATCATCACGCGGAAACACATAAAAACAAAATAGCAAAACATTATTGCACCCTTACCCAACAATACCCGGTGCGAGACTGAAAAATAAAATGTAATTTTGAAAAGAGTGAATATTATTCAATTAATACAGCACCGTGGAGATTCAAGCCAGAATTGCATTTTGAATAAAAACCTAAAACAATATTTAATAACCTTACGTTCAATTTTAGTGGTGTCGAGGTTTAGTTTCAGCTAAAATTCTACTTAAAGAATTTTGAAATAGAATTAAACCAATAGATAATACTAATGCAAAAAAAACATGATGGATTTTAAAGTGGCTTCATATTTTTACTTGAATGTGCTTGTATAGTTTTTCTGTCAATTTTAAAAATGACCATTGACAAGTATAAAAGGGACAAAAAATTATATTGAAAATCCAGAAAGTACAAATAAAGGATTTTTTTGTGTTCGCTGATAAAGATACTATTCACAAAACGTAGGTATTTAATTACCCTTTGCTTTTTTTAGGTAACAGAATACAGGTTTAAGAAATAGTTGCATATTAACTGCAGAATACTACTAGAATATATAAAAAAGTATAACAATAAAAGGTGTCATTAGGGGGAAAATACAATAAAATTTGCTATTATGCTAGCTACTTTGAGATCGCATAATTTGTTATGAACTAATGATGCTCTATTAACCAAAGTAGCTAAAGCTATTACAGGTACATCATAAGAGCTTTCGAACCGACAGTACATCAGCATTTGCATCATATATTAAAACTGAAGTAGGTTTTGCTGATTGGATGATTTTTTTAACATATAAAACATGCTGGTCCATAATTTAGAACGTAATAAGTTATTTTCAAATATAAAATTTATGCGAACTTATTCCATAATATCAAACCTAATGTCATAATACTTTTCAATATTACATTTAAAAGGTGCTCCAATTTTCAAATTCGATTCGAGTCTTAGTTAGGCGAACCCTATGCTAAATTTGAGTATACCTAACTAATTTGACACAACGGAGTATCATAGGCAGTGCAATCGCGCTGTCTAAGTAAAGAACGATGTTGGCACAATGTATTAATTATTTTATTTTCTTCCCTACCAGGGCACTTCGTATCGAAGGATTTTTCGTTGAAACTTCAAAAAAGGCTCATTCGATTGGTAATTGGAAGGGTGAGTGCCCTTTTCAATAGTCGAAAGTGATTGGAAGGCAACTAACAACCCTTCCACGTCCACCACTTCCCCGAACACATCCAATCAAAATATTGAGATAGCCATTTTGTTCAGCGTAGTTGATTGCCAGATAGAAATTATGCTTTTGAGGAGGACACTCCCCCACAATCCTCAGGGCAAGGGTTTTAAGTTAAGCCCTAGGGGCATATAAGAACGATGTTGGCACAATGTATTATTTTTTTTTCTTTAGACCAGGGCACTTCGTATCGAAGAAGTTGTCGTAGAAACTTCAAAAAGGGCTCATTCAATTGGAAATTAGAGTGGCTTGTGCCCTTTTTAATAGTCGAAAGTGATTGGAAGGCAACTAACACCCCATCCACGCCCACCATTCCCCGAAACACATCCAATCAAAATTTTGAGATAGCCATTGTGTTCAGCGTAGTTGATTGCCAGATAGAAATTATGTTTTTGAGGAGGACACTCCCCCACTGCCCTCAGGGCAAGGGTTGCAAGTTATGCCCTGGGGGCATATAATGTTTTTCTAGAAAGCATTGTCGTAGAAACTTCAAAAAAGGCTCAGTCGATTAGAAATTCAAAATGCTAGTGCCCTTTTTAATAGTCGAAAGTGATTGGAGGGCAACTAACCCCCCTCTCACGCCCACCCTTTCCCCATACACATCCAATCAAAATTTTGAGATAGCCATTTCGTTCAACGTAGTTGAAAGTTCTGGAAATTAGGTCTCTGCGGATGACAACACCCCCACTGCCCTCAGGGCAAGGGTTGTAAGTTATGCCCAGGAGGCATATAAGGTTTTTATAGAAAGCGTTGTCGTAGAAACTTCAAAAAGGGCTCATCCGATTGGAAATTGAAATGTCTAGTGCCATTTTTAATAGTCGAAAGTGATTGGAAGGCAACTAATATCCCTTCTACGCCCACCATTTCCCAAAACACATCCAATAAATTAAGATAGTCATTTTGTTCCACGCAGTTGAAAGATCTGAAAATTAAACCTTTGAGCAGGACATTCCCCCTACAGTCTTCAGGGCAAGGGTTATAATTTATGCCCTGGAGGCATATAAGGTTTTTATTGAAATCTTTGTCGTAGAAACTTGAAAAAGGGCCCATTCGATTGGAAATTCAAAGGGATAGTGCCCTTTTTAATAGTCAAAAGTGAATTGAGGGCAACTAACCTCCTTCTCACGCCCACATTTTCCCCAAACACATCCAATCAAAATTTTTAGATAGCCATTTTATTCAACGTAGTTGAAAGTTTTGGAATTGAGATCATCCAGGGCAAAGTATGTAAGTTATGCCCTGGGGGCATATAAGGTTTTTGTAGATAGCATTGTCGTAAAAACTTCAAAAGGGGCTCACTCAATTGAAAATTGAGAGGGCTAATACCCTTTTTAATAGTCGAAAGTAATTGAAAGGTAGCTAACCCCCCTCTCACGCCCACCATTCCCCCAAACACATCCAATCAAAATTTTCAGATAGCCATTTTGTTCAACTTAGTAGAAAGTTCTGTAAATTAGGTCTTTGAGGATGACAACCCTCGCCCCAGCCCTCAGGGCAAGGGTTGTAAGTTATGCCCTGGGGGCATATAAGGTTTTTATTGAAAGTGTTGTCGTAGAAACTTCAAAAGGGCTCATTTGATTGGAAATTTGAAAGTTTAGTGCCTTTTTGAATAGTCGAAAGTGATTGGAGAGCAACTAACGCCCCTCTCACGCCCACCATTTCCCCAAACAAATCCAATCAAAATTTTGAGACAGCCATTTTGTTTAACGTAGTTGAAAGTTCTGGAAATTAGGTCTTTGAGGATGACAGGCCCCCTCACAGCCCTTAGGGTAAGGGTTGTAATTTATGCCCTGGGGGCATATAAGGTGCTTATAGAAAGCGTTGTCGTACAAACTCAAAAAGGGTTCATTTGATTGGAAATCAAAAGGCCTAGTGCCCTTTTTAATAGTCGAAAGTGATTGGAAGGCTTGACATTTTTATAGTAAAGATCGGTGTGGGTGTAATGTGTTGTTTTTTTTTTGTTTGTTTTTTTTTTCGACCAGGGCACTTGGTATCAAAGGAGTTATCGTATGAACTTCGAAAAGGGCTCATTCGATTGAAAATAGAAAGGGCTGATGCCCTTTTTAATAGTCGAAAGTGATTGGAGGGCATCTAATCCCCCTCCTACGCTCACCCTCCCATTTTCCCATTATGTTTAAAAACTAAATGTTGCCTTAATATTAAATCAAAATGCACTGTGTTAATGCTAATTCCCAATAAGGCATCTCAGCAGTATCCCAAGAACGATTGAGGGTATTATGTTCAAACTTTTGGGGCTACTTCTGCTCTTAAAATTCAACCAAATCAAAATAGCGTAAGTGTATCGAAGCTATCAAAGAAAGTAAACAGATTTTTTGGCGAATGGTATGAAGTTTTCCATTTCAGGTCAACCAGAGGAGGTATGAAACTAAATTAAACACTACTATTTGTGTCCACATTTTTAAAGGGGTGTATTTTGTTAAAAATTGCTGAAAATTTTTCTCCAGAAGAGAAATAGCAGGCCAAACTATAAAGTATAAAGTATTTGATGTATAGTGTATATGGCCCTGTATAAAGGCTTTTGAATACACGATTATTATTATTATTATTATTATTATGTGTGTGACATTGTGTGTAATTATGTGAGTTAGTTTTATAGTATTATGTGTGCTTTTGTGCTGCAATTGTTATGTTATTTTATTTTTATTTGCTATGGGTTATGTTTAGTTATTGTTATATATGTTATTATCATGTGTTTTAACTATATATGCAGCTGTGTTTGTTTTTGCCATGGCCCAATGAGGCTTTTGTTTTGCAATAAATATCTATCTACAAAGTCTTAAAAAAAACGAAAAGATTTAAAGCAGTATTTTCTTTTTCCTTGAGAAAACTATGTCAATATAAAACGAACAGAAATTAATTAAAAAACTTTTTCCACAAAATAAGTTTTTCAAAGAAAAGTAAAGAACTCCGTTAAACCAAAAATGAGAAAAAATAAAATCAAATAATCTACCAAACGTGAAACTACCACAAATCAGCATCAATAAATAAATGAATCCCAAAACGAACATAAATTACAATAAATAACCGAATTAAACTCAAAATGAGCAGAAATTAATGAGTTGGGCTCAAAACTATGCCTTCCCAAGGCCAGAACATAATTTGCACTTTACTGAAAAAAAATACAAATCAATGTGCATTGTCAGTTTAATATACATATACTGATATTTAGTAATCAAAATGTTAATATTATTTGATTTAATACAGTTATAAAATTAAAAATAAATCAAAGATGGTATGACCTTTCGATTCCTTATTAAATGGTAAGAATTCGTTTTGTTAATATGTCTTGCTGAATCCAGAATTACTCGATAAAACTTTAATTTCTTACACGTTCTATTTTATTTATTAGCAGGATATTTGACAGGTCACTGAAAAAAGGATGACATTTGATAGAAAGGCCTTTTTAGAAACTGAAAAATAAAGCCCCTCTGCTATTAAATTAGCTGATACATAACAAGAGATTTTCAAGTCTTTTGAAACTTTGAGACAGAAAACTGAAAAAAGGATGACATTTGATAGAAAGGCCTTTTTAGAAACTGAAAAATAAAGCCCCTCTGCTATTAAATTAGCTGATACATAACAAGAGATTTTCAAGTCTTTTGAAACTTTGAGACAGAAAACTGAAAAAAGGATGACATTTGATAGAAAGGCCTTTTTAGAAACTGAAAAATAAAGCCCCTCTGCTATTAAATTAGCTGATACATAACAAGAGATTTTCAAGTCAAATGGTTTTTACGTCAAAAGAGAACAGACATTAAGCTTCCAATTTGTTTCAAAACTCATTTTGGACTTTCCTTCACAATTTCCGTTAAAGTTAAGGATGCAAAAATATGGCTGAGTTTCCTTTTTTTATTCACATAGTAATTTCAACTTGAGTAAGCCCGTGAAGCAGAACTTGAATAAATTGTTACAACGTTATCTATGTTTATACCAGATTACAAATAATAGGTTTCGAATAAATCAATTTGAGCATCAATTTCAAAATCAAATCAATTCAAAAATTCCATTTCAAAATCCATTTTGAGATTTTTGGTTTGATGTTTTACGCTATATCTTTGAAGTTATTTCCGACTGACCTTAGATATAGATTCTCATGCTGACCTATACATAAATAATTCAGTTATATCATATATTGGTTTTAGCTTTGAAGTGAAACATCACTTTTTGTGCCAACTAGTTTAATGATTAAAAATACAACAAACTAACCTGAAACTTGGATTAAAAAGGGTTTTAAACCATTTTGGACATATACCTTTGTCCTGTAATGCCAAATGTGACTCTTTCTAAATAAATTACCCTAATCAGTATTAATATTACAGAAAGAGCAGCTTAGATGGCTTTTGCAAGCATTCTGGAGGGACATATCTCGGATAGTTATATTAAAAATCCCATAAAGTGAATAGGGAAAGACACCCTAGATTAAGCTTGAATGAGACATAGAAAACGACTAAAATTTAAAAGCGTTCTGGTGGCTAAAGAATCAGCTTTGAATAATGTGGGATGGGGCAACGTTCATGAGTGTGTTAGCTTTTGGCGAATTTGGACGAGTTTATATTAGCAGTAGTAGAACATATAAGCTATTTGTTCCAAAATAAATTTCTCAATCCTATTTTATTTTCTATATATAATTTGATCTGAGAAAAAAAGTTGAACTTTGGAATTGTTTCGGAAACCTTAGTGTTACCATCATGGTTGTAGCAGTGGCTGCAGGAAGAATACAAGCTTATAGTAATCGAAAATTTAAAAACGTATCTGAAAGAGACCGTCAAGTGAGGAAGACTTGTCACTTCAGGAATGGTAACTATAATTTCGGTTAATCTTAATAGTAAAAGTTGATTGCAAAAACTATCTTAAGGGAATTTCGAAAAATGACCTGAAAAACCTCGTAAAACTGTGTCGGTTTGAAATGAAAGATGCAAAATTGTAATCACCATGGTCAAAAGCCCTACAGAGGAGAATTACACACCCCCCCATCTTGACTCCAAAGAAAAATTACTTTTTCTTGTATTGACCAGTGGTTGTAGAATTTCGGCAGAGGACTTCTTTGAAAGGAAATAACGCAATAGGCTATATTGCGCTTTTAAACAACGAAAGACAATATTAAAAAAAAAGTAAACTTCGACAAAACCTTCGTTTTCAAACACAAAATGATATAACGCATACCATTAAAAGTTGACGGTATTAAAAATTGATTGTTATGATGTTTTTCTTATTAATTTGTTATCCATAGCCTGTACTACTGCCATTAAAGGACATTTAAGAATAAGAAAAGCTTACGCTGCTGAGGAGTTTCGGCAATGTCCTCTTCATCTTCTGTTTCAGTTCCACAAGTAAAAGAACCCTGATTAGCTGAAAAAGAAGGACCAGGATTTTCTTCATTTGAAGTTCTTTGCGGTTCTGGACTTTGTAAATGGTTCAAGATGTTTTGCTGGTTGTGAGTATCTGGATTTCGCTGAGGTCGAGGACTTACTGAATGTGTGTCTATCAATAAAAATATTAACAATTAGAATATTAAAGTTTTTGGTAGAAAACCATGTGTCCTTGAATGTTATGAAAGCTGGTTTCGGATAGGAAATAATAGGTATTTCTGTGTCTATTTAACCTGTCTTGTGTCGGCTCAGGTAAAGTTTTAGGAGGCCGCATACACATATGTGTAGACAAATTCAGTAATTTAGCCGCTGTTTAGAAGTATAACAATTGCTTGTCAAAGCTTATTTACCGAACAGTAATTAAAAAACATTAACATGATATGTATTGCTTGGAAACTTTCGACTCTATCCAGAACTTGACAAGATCAGTTTAATTTACAGTTAGGGTTTCAAAACGGTTAATGAGAGATTGAGATTCCTTTATTGATCAATTTAAAAGAAACAAATTAAACAAACATAGCCACTACTAGAAGGTCAAATAACCTATATGTTGTTACTCAATTAATTAATTAATTCATATAATCAATAACATATAAATAAATACACTAAAAAAATAATTGAAGAAAAATAATAAGAGTAAAAATAATGAATAATGGAGTAAAATAGTGGGAATGGCTGGGAAGAAAGTGTGGGAATGGCTTACTTATGGAATGACGGTCTTGGTTCCCCTGATCTACCCACAAATTTAGTAGGCCAGGTACGATTTATCTTAGAGGGTCAAGAAATTCAGTATTGGCAAGGGCTGGTTTTAAATTCTGCTACATTGAATCATTATAATCAGGTTAAACCTAGTTTTGGAGAGGAAATTTATTTTAAATTCAATTTACAGGCTATGATTTTATGTCGATGGATTCAGCTTAGGGCGAATTGCCTTCCAATCCAGAGCAGACAAATGGTGTTCGACAGGGGGATAGTACATCCTGATGGTCGGTATGTGTGTCCTCTTTGTAGGGATGAGGACGAAGATTTGGACCATTTTCTCCGAAAGTGCCCGGTGCTCTCTGATTTAAGGGAAAATTACTTACATGGGATTGTTTTGCTGCTTCCAAATATCTTACAAAGTAGTAATCCAACCACAATATTTCGTATTGGTGCGTACATAGAGAAGGGATTAAAAAGAAGGAAATGTTTTTACAATTAATTATTATTAATTATATGGAATTAAAGTTATTTTTTTTTTGGTATTTTACCAGAAGGTATTTTTCGCTATGTATTCATTTTAATGTGTGTTTGTAATTTGCTCTGTTGTAATTTTTCTATTTTCATATTTTTTGTGTGTATATGGCTCTTGGGCTTTTTGAAATACACGATCTATCTATATAAAACTAGTAAAAATAATAGATCAAAATAAGGTATCTACTGTGCTATATGCCTAACTGCAGCATAATATGTGATGACTGGAATTTTTGAAATGTTTTGAAAGTTCTAGTGATTTTCTGAAAGTAACAGTTTTAGTATTCTCATCTTTTCAGTTTTTCTTGGGAGGAGGTTTTTCGGAAAATTTAGGGGGAGTGTCAATATTATGGCGAGTAAATGAGCTGAAATACAAAATTTAAAAGTTATCTATTTTTTAAGCACATACTTGAAAGCTTGGATTCGACTCCTTGTGGTGGACTAGTTGGAGGACTCGGAAGGGGTCCAAGTTGTTCCGTATTGTGGATGGTAGAGGCGGTTCCTCCTGATTGTATAATACTTGAAAGAACATCGGGTCGAAGAAGAGGGTTTGTCGAAGTGTTTGTTGGAGATTCTCTTTCCATAAACTTTCTTTCTGCAGCAACCCTACTAAGCATATATTGAGCTGCAAACTGGTGTTTAGAATCCATTCTCATTTGCTCCATATGGGCTAAAAGACCTAAAACGAGAAACATCATAAATGATACTGATATTGTCATAAGACAAATTTTTTAAGACCAAAAAACCACGGCTAACTTGCAGTTTGAAGTATGATCAAACTTCAATGCACTAGAAAAAAATTCTATATGTATATAAATTGTTGATATTTTCTAGCATTGCACGGCTGTTTCTAGCCATATCTTAGGTTCCTTGATTACAAGTAAAGGTTTCCACCTTCAAATTCTAAGAACCTTAAAAACATCAAATGTAAAAAACACTCATTTTATGAGGAACAAAGCAAAAAAAATCTAAAAATTGGTCAAATACCTAAATAGTTAATGTCACACCTAAAGAACGTATTTGATATCTTCACACTTCTGAGACAATTAATATCATCCTTAGCAGGGCCGTATCCAGGATTTTTGTTCGGGGGAAGTGGTTATTTTTTCGGGAGGCGCCAAGAAAAAACTTTAAAATTCATCAAAATTGTGTTTTATGCGTATTTACTACATTTTTACTAGTCAGACAGACATTTAGAGGGAGAGGTGTTAACCCTCTAACCCCTCTCCTGAATGTGGCCTTGACTCTTAGGTATGAAAGTGACGAAATAATACTACTACTTGAGGGCTAAATTTTAAATCATTGGGTTATGTGAAGAGGTAGCATCTAAAAAAGGAACATTAATGAGCCAAAAGGATGTTTGCATATATTAAATGATGCTGTACTTTCTGGCAAACTTGTCCCACTCCACCTGAAACAATTTTCAGAGCATGTGGTGTGTTTAATATTATTGGAAAAAAAAACTTTATAAAGCACTGTGGCATGTCTTGTCAAACGAAAAATAATGCCATTACTTGATGGCGAATCTTGGTTCAATAAAAGTGCTCACACCAAAAGCAGAATGGACATTAAATGTCCCAAATAAACAAACGCCATTTTCATATATATGATAACAATGTAAAACATTTGTTGGCTAACTGGGGTTATAATTTGTTGGCTAACTGTAAAACATTTGTTGGCTAACTGTTGGCTAACTGGGGTTTCAACAGGGGTTATAAGTAATAAGCATATTGACTGACCTAAACATCTAAAGGGGATATTTTTACTAATCCAGCGCTGGAAACGATCAGTTCTTCTGAACAAAGCCGGGCTGAAAAACTTTAGATAAGAAACACGGAAAAATGACAATTAGCCTAGGAACCTTCCAAAGTTGAGAGCTGAGATAAATAAGCCCCTCACCTCAAATGAAGTCCTGTGCACGTGCTATTTTCCATCAGTAATAAATGGGCCTCACCCATTAAAAAAAAAGAAAGAAAGAAAAAGAAACGTGACTTGACGGAAGTGTCCCAAATGTGTTTGAACAAATGGCTGTCTGAAATGCTTAATAGAGAGCGGAAAATCTTTCGTCTACCTTACCATGAGAGTTAAGCTGAACTAGCTATTTTGACCAAATGATGGATATCAACCTGAAACTGGCGTACTCCCTTAATACAAGATTTATTAGAGAACTGAAAACTAGATGCAGTCTCAAACCGCATCAAGCATTTGCATACCCGACGTAAAAACCAAATAACACTCGCTCAAAACAGAAAAAAATGAAGAAAAAACACTATCCAAACTAAAACATGTTCAAAATAGGTGTAAAAACGTCCCGAAATTTAGCCTAAACGTATACTTAGTACCATTACAGTAAATTATTCCTCATTATGACAAACAAGATGAATCTTTATTTAGAGAGCCCAAATGATTTCAAGTTTGGACATTAAGTTTTCCAAAAAAAAACATAAGAAAAAATAATACTTCGATCAAGGCTGCTTTCAAGCAGTATTTATTTTGTCCATGAGCATGCTTCCTTTTACTGTGCATGGTTAATGTCTATCTTATATGCATAACGTTTTATTATGTGTTACATTCTTGTGTATGTTCCCGATACAGAAGAAGGAAAAGAAAAAAAGACTCAAATTCTAATACTCATGCTCCTTACTGGTGTGACTACCTTACTTCAAGATCGTCGACGGATTTGTCATAAAGTCAACTTGTCGCAGATATATTCCATAAATAAGCCCTGATGTATATAAAATAGTTGCTATTTCTTGTGGCAAAAGGTTCGGTCCTCGCATCCACCTCCCTCTGCTCACTTCAATTGCTACGGTGAGTAGCCAACGTCTTCGACCCTCGCACGCTTGCTTTTATGACGTCAGGTGCGTTCGTAGAATTTTTTTCGGTTGAGGGGGAGGCAATAATTTAAACAAATTATTTTTTTTCATAATTTGAACAAGAATCCTAGAAATTTGAGAAAGCTTATTGATTTCAGGGAGCAAGGCCCACATGCATCCCTCCATGAAAGTGTCACGGTTCTGTTTTATAGTTTATATTTTTTTATGTACATTTGTATTCTCACGCTTCCTAAACTATTCTGCAAAAATTTGACGGTTCTGGCTTCGATAGTTCAACTGCAAATTCACTTGAAGAATAGGTAAATAGATAGGTATCTTCCTCCTTTCTCTGCGGTCGGGAGTTCGGGCCTTCCGCTCCCTCGCACACTTATTATCATGAGTAAAAATGGTGACCTTATACGAAGAAAACAACGAAAAAACGTGACTTTATTTCATTTGAGTTTTAAATTACAGTAATTTTATTTAGTACAATTTTTAGTAAAAATTCAGCTTAGACAAGAAGACACATGGACTGACTAGTTTTTTTTGTGTAAACAAAGTAGAAAGGAAAAATAAAATCTCCATCAAAATGAGGAAATCCATTTGCGATCCCTGTGACGTGCGCGCTGCCTACAGTAAAGGGCCATAATGCTTCAATGTATTTTATTTTTGACCAGAGGCACTTCATAAGGAAGGGTGGTCGCATAAACTTTAGAGAGGGCTCATTCTATTGGACATTGAAAGTTCTAGTGCTCTTTTTAAGAGTAAAAAGTAATTGAAGTTCAACCAGCCCCCTCCCCAACATATTTATTGGGCCTTTCAATTATGATGAACCAAATGGTTATCCCAAAATTTCACTCAAAGTCTTTGGGGGAAGGGGGCATGGAAAGGGGGCTAGTTGCCCAACAATCTGTCCGGTTACTTAAAATTGCGCTTAAACTTTTAATTTCTGTTTGAATGAGAACCCTCCCGATCTTCTAGGACCTTTGGTTCGATACTATCATCCCTGAAAAAAAAAAAAAAAACATCACACACCAATTTTTTTTTAGGTGACAAACCTCTACAGTAGGGTTATCTAATCGTTTTTTAGTTAGGGAGAGGGAAAGGTGCCTCAAAGGGTGTATTTTAATTCAAAGACATCCTGACTCTCATTGAGCCTTCAGATAAATACAGAATTAGTCCTAAAGAAGGAGAGGTGGAGGTAGACATTGATATATAATCTCTCTTGAATTCTGGGAATATTTCTGGTTTACGCCGTTATTATGAAAGTAAAGACCAACTTTAAAACCTAAAACGAGCAGAAAATATTATATATGCGAGGCGGTTGCCTCCTTCTCATCCCAACCTCCCCCTCTTGGTCGTAGAAACTTTGGAGGCTTCTCATTTGATCGGAAATTGAGAGTTCTAGTCCCTTCTTTAACAACAGAAATGATTGTTGACTAAACAGCCCCTGGCCTAGAACCGTTATTAATGTCCGGTCCTTTTATTACCCCTTAGGACATGTGATCGAGATTTTGAAGTACCTATTTTGTATTATCTCTGCGATTTCTCAATTTTGCATCTGGGGGAAATTTCCATGAGGTGGGGGGATTTTTGCGCGGTTGGTATTTTTCTGTGGTGAGGAATTTTCCGCGGGGAGGGGAATTTTCCAGGGTAACATCCATGGGAAGAATTTTCTGGGGGAAAAGCTTGCCCCTTAATGTATATATATATATATATATATATATATATATATATATATATATATATATATATATATATATATATATATATATATATATATATATATATATATATATATATATATATATATAATATATATATATATATATATATATATATATATATATATATATATATATATATATATATATCAATAGTATTTATAATTACATGCTTTGCTGGAAGGCAGATGCATGCCGTCAAATAAAACTAAGAAAAATTATGTGGAATAAAGAAAGTAATCATTTATATGTCACTAGCTAAAATGAATCCTTACGCTTTGACAAGTTCCCACAAGATTTTTTTACGTGCATACACAGATGCTGAGCGTTAGTACGTTTCTTCGAAAGGGTTAAGTTGATCACCCGGTGGAAATTTGTTTAAACGGGGGCACGCAACTTGAATTTTAATTGCATTGCTTTGATTGATATGGCGATGAGGAAAGAAGCGGCTTTTCTTTTAAAAACAGCTGGTTACGGTTTTTGCAACTTTGCAAATTGAATCTTGAGTGCTTTTAATTAAGACACCGGCTTTTCAAGAATGAGATCTGAAATTGAGGTTTTTTTGTCACAGCTTAATGAGAAGACGCTGAAAATAGTGGATTTTTGCAAAACTGTAAATCTGTCTCTAATGACGAATTAATTGAAACTGTACAATATTATCTTTTTCTGCGATTTAAGCAGGAATAGTTTTTTCCTTTTAACTATAGTCTCCGAGTTGCTTTCTATTTGAAATTATAGTTATAATATTTGTACAACTAAAAAACTGTTATTATACAACAAATATACACTATGCTTATTTTTGTCAATCCAGATAATTTTTTTTTTTTTTTTATATAAGAAAAACTTAAAAAAAGACGATTTAAAAGTTGTTTAATGCTATCGTACCTCAAAGTAATTAAAAGTAAATCTCATTTTATACAATGTAGAATGAATGGTCAACCAACATTTTTAAAAGCTGAGTAGCCTGGGCCTCTCTTTACCTCTCGAATATTCTCGTGTATACGAGTATAAATTGCACAAATAGAGATAGGTGAAAACAGCAAAAAATTTAGCATGGATTTGAAAACTTACGTGGTGTTGTCAAATACTTAAAAACAGAAATCTTTAGTTCCGATTAACCAATTGTTCTGATATAAAATGTTTTCACCAGACTTTCCCTGAGGGAAGCACCATAGATCGTTCATAGGAGTTTTTTTTTTCATCCTTTATCTAAAAGTTTATGTAGCTATACAATTGAAAATGTGTTTTTATCTCAACTATCTATTAAATGTTAATGACTTTTAACGTAAAGGGCGAAATGTTTGGAAAGGCAGGGGACAGAGCCAAGACAACTACTACCATTGACGGGATTAGTTTCCATTTGAAACATATAGATCTCAGGTTTTTCTGAATACATGAAAAAAGACGCGAGACAAAGGGGGTACGGACTAGCAAGCCTCTTTTCAGCAAGCACAGAGAGGTTAGACGGGAGGAATACACAGCCCTAATGCCAAAAGACTGTGTCTCCAGACATTCTGGAGTAAAACCATAAGAAACTGGGGGGGGGGGGGGGGGGCTCCACGCAATCTTCACAGTTTCCATGTCAAAGACAAAAGGGGTAAGACTAGCATGTCATATCTACGTAGATAATATCTACGTTTTACTACTGATGACGGTCACTGTATATGTGACCGAAATATCTGGGTTTTTTTGTGAATTTCTATTTCACTGTCTATTAAAAGGATTTTATCCCTATTTGAACTTTTATTTAATGTCATATCTACAGAAAAGGCGTAGGCCTCACGAAACGTACGCCTCACGAAACGTACTCGTAAAGACGTACGCCTTTACGAAAAGGCGTAGGTTAGTGGCCTCACTACCCTACGCCTAGGGTAGAAAAGGCGTAGGGTAGTGGCCTCAATTCAGGATAATTTAGAAGAAAACAAAATTTATTTTCAAAGTCTAGGGGGGGGGAGGGCCAAATTTGTTTTTATCGACTTGTTCAATGAAGATACGAAGACATTTTTCAATTAAATGCCTCCAAAAAAGGTATTTTTCCAAATCTAGGGGGAATTGCTAAAATGTAGGTTGTGCTTGCCCTCCCTAGCCCCTAATTGACACCACTGGCACAGAGGCGATACCAGTGATACATACTTTACAGTTTCTTATGCACGTAGTTATAGGGGCCTCTAATACGGAAGTAAATACCTCTGGAACATGGAAAAATATTTAATGGGGGTGATTTTCGAAGGATTGTTTGTGCAATTCTTTATTAAAAAATATTTATTAAGTTTAACCAAACAGTGACATTACCGAAGGGGAATAAAGGTCGTATTACAAGACTCAGAGGGTAGTGGTTCTGGAAATAAATTATGGTTTTCTGGTTCAAATGAAGGCTATCTGATTGCACGCAAAACACACAAAAATGATTTTAGTTGATTTGTTTAATCTGAAATATCTTTTTTTGGAAAAAAAAGGAGAATCGTCCCGCCCAATAGATTTTAAAAAATACATCCCCTCCCCTATATTTCCGTAAATTTGTGAATATATTACAGCACTCCAAAGGACAGCGGTT
Organism: Artemia sinica; assembly: GCA_027921565.1. NCBI lineage: Eukaryota > Metazoa > Arthropoda > Branchiopoda > Anostraca > Artemiidae > Artemia > Artemia sinica. The sequence continues at coordinate 43,368,854 of CM051263.1, read as the reverse complement.
CTAAAGTTATATTAAACAAAAAAAAAACAATTTTTTTAACTGAAAGTAAGGAGCGACATTAAAACTTAAAACGAACAGAAATTACTCTGTATATGAAAGGGGCTGTCCCCTCCTCAACGCCTCACTCTTTACGCTAAAGTTTTTCATTGTTTAAAAAAATAGAGTTGTGAGAAAGTCAAACTTTAGCGTAAAGAGCGAGGCGTTGAGGAGGGGACAGCCCCTTTCATATACAGAATAATTTCTGTTCGTTTTAAGTTTTAATGTCACTCCTTACTTTCAGTTAAAAAACTTGTTTTTTTTTGTTTAATTTTTGAACGTTTTTGAATAAATGCAGGTTTTGATCTTGGCTCACCATACATGAATAATTAAAACAAAATTTGCATATTAATTTACTTTTATTTAGTTAAATGGCTTTCTCGAAACTTGTTTAATTTTATTTACGAACGTTTTTATTAGTAATAAATATACGTAACTTACGAATTAACTTACGTAACGAACTTCTATATTCATATATTTTTAATACGTATATTAGGGGGTTCGCCCCCTAGTCAATACCTTGCTCTTTAAGCGAAATTTCGAATTTCGTTCCAATTCTTTAAAAATGACTGCTTAATCACAAAGGCCGTTAATTAGAATAAATGGCTCTTATGAAAGTACTAAAAAAAATCTTTGGCTTAAAGAGCGAGGTATTGAGTAGGGGGTGAACCCAATCATATATGTAATATTTTCTGTTCGTTTAAAGTTTTGATGGTGCTGCTGTTGCAGTTGAAAAACTTGTTTTTTTATATTTAATTTCTGATCTTTTTTTAAATAATGCTGGGATGTCCGGCGTCCCCTTCATAGCAATGTCCCTTCCCCCATGAAAACTTCCTTCATGGAAAGATCCTAACACGTAACCCCCGACCCATACCCCCCCCCCCACTACAAGGAAAAATCTCCCCTGAAAACGTCTGTATACTTCCCAATAACCAATACTATATGTTAACATTGGGTAAAGTTCATAACTTTCAGCCCTCCCCCCGGGAACGTCGGGGGATTAAGTCATCCTAAAAGACATACTTATAATATTTTCGAACATGCTGAACAAAATGGCTATCTCAAAATTTTGATCAGGTGACTTTGGGAAAAAATGAGCGTGGGAGGGGGCCTAGTTGCCCTCCATTTTTTTGGTCACTTAAAAAGGGCACTAGAAATTTTAATTTCCGTTCCAATGAGCCCACCCACGATATTCTAGGAGCACTGGGTCGATACGATCACCCCTGGGGAAAAAAAACAAACAAATAAACACGCACCCGTGATCTTTCTTCTGGCAAAAAATGCAAAATTCCACATTTTTGTAGATAGGAGCTTGAAACCTCTACAGTAGGGTTCTCTGATATGCGGAATATGATGGTGTGATTTTTATTCAGGTTCTATAACTTTTAGGGGGTCTTTCCCCCTTTTTTCTAAAATCAGCCAAATTTTCTCCTCGCCTAACTTTTGATGGGTAGGATTAAACTTGATGAAACTTATATATTTGAAATCAGCATTAAAATCTGATTCTTTTGATGTATCTATTTGTATCAAAATACCGTTTTCTAGAGTTTCGGTTACCATTGAGCCGGGTCGCTCCTTACTTACAGTTCGTTACCACGAACTGTTTGATTATAGTCTTCTCTCTGATTTAAGTGAAGCCTATCTGATTGCAAATAAAATAAAAAAGATCTTAATTGGTGTGCTTCAGCTTGACCAAAAGAGGCGCCTACTCATCTATAGCCTCAGGGGTCTAAAAAAATAAATAAAGTGTACATCAGCGTATTTTATTTCAAGAGTTAATTATACCCATCACATATTTTTCGCTGCAAATTTAGGTATTTGCGGCAGCGAAAAGGTTAAAGTAAACCACTAATTTTAGTTGTCATTGTCTTCAGATTAGATATTTACTTTTTTCTTCTTGATAAAAAATTTGGGTTATTCATAACACGCAATAGCTAACAAGAAGTCATATTTTTTTCTGTAATATCAATTTTTAACAAGCACGCAAAACCAGGAAAAAACAGAAGAAAAAACAAAATACATGCAAACTGTGCGAAAATTATGAGAAATTGTGGAAAACATTATGATTTTTCTTTAAGGAATTCTGAAAATGTAGTCTTGTCGCAGGGTCCCTGAGTGTGGTCTAAGATGGTAGGGAATTTTTCTTCTATTTGTTTTTCAAGTATTACATATTAAAAAACATACATATTAAAAATTAAATTTTTAGCATATCAAAAATATGCTCTTCAAATATTTATTTTTTGTTTCGTAAAAAGAAGTAACATAAAACGCTTGCAAAAATTCTACTTCAATACAATTACGTTTTTATGGTAAGAGGATCGAAAATAGAAGCTACACAAAAAGATTAATTGAAATAATCAGGAAGATTAGAAAGTTTTTTCTAATCTTTTTCTAAAAGTTTAGAAAGTTATTCAAAATATTTTAAATTTATTGACTGGCTTGTTACTCTTATGGTAGTGTTACCTGTAATATATAGAAAATTTAGCAGCATTAAATATTCAAGAACAATTCTTAGCAAAATACTTTTCTCTCTTTTTTCTTATCGGCAACATAATTGTTATATAACTATTGGAAACAATATTGCTAGCAACTGGTTTATTTTTGGTAAATGAAAATTCGATACTCTATTAGAACGAAAATATTAAGATGTTACGCAAAGCGTTTTTAATTTCGACAAAGTTTTCACTTAGCCGTCAAGTTCATTTTTCCGTGAGTTTTGAAAAGTTGAAATAGCCAACATTTTGCGTAAATTCAGGGGCACCAATTGGGAGGAGGGGATAATATCCCCATCTAAATTTTGAAAATAAATTTTCTTTATATTTTCGTTCAAAGAAACAAAATTGAAAATAAAACAATAGGAGACTTGTAAAAATTCGAACTTTTCTGACCAAGAAATTTCAGACACAAGATTTAAGAAACATACCTCATTCCCTAGATTTAAAAAAATCAAAAGTACTTTCCCCTAGATTTTGAAAAAAAAATTTTCGTCTTCATTTCAAAAATAGAAAAAAAATTATATTTTAAATATGAAGATATTTTTATGAATTGGTGCTATTGTGTAAAATTGGAAAAAGTGACCACTGGTCTATGAAAAAAAAAACTTAGATATAATTGTTCTGCGGCTTAAGGGAATTAATGATAAACTAAGGGGACAAACCATGTCAATTAGACCGATTAAAAGAAAGAACTTTCATTATCCAGGAAAAAGGACCTTTTCTAAAAGTCGATAACCCAATCATCTTCAAATGCAAAAGATTACGTTGAGAATCTTAAGTCTTGAATTTGACATTTTCTATTTGAGAGAGGACCAATTTCCTTTAGAAAATGGAAAACCCGTCATAAGAATGGTAATTCATTTCCCTAGAAAATGATGAGAAAGACCCAATGACGGAGGAAAGTTAGAGCCACTAAGGAAAACTTTTTAGAATTGCAAAGTTCAGTATTGATTAGAAACTTCTGTTCTTTTTTGGTAATAACTATGAGAGTTCAAAAGGACTTAATTTTCCTTCTTTTACCACCTAAACCCAAAAATAATTCCTGTTAGAGCGTTTCATCTTGAACTTATTTCAAGGAAATGGAAATTTTTTTTTTCATAAAGGGAGTTAGATGCACTTTTTTGGCCCGAAGTTTTCCAGAAGTAAAGATCAGGATATTCTTGAAGGCCAAAATATCAAACTGGTTATCAAATTAATTTTTATAGCCATAATTTTGTAATGTAAAGGTAGGTTGACTAGCCAGAATGAGGACAAGAAAAAAAATGTTCTAGTACCTTCAGCTCAAAGACTGCTCGACACATGAAGTACCCAAATGAAACCCTACTGTTAGGCCACAGTGTAAAAATATAAATTTTGCATATTTTTTTTCTGGAAAAAGTAAAACTATATGTATGAACAGTTTTGCTTTTTCCCTTGTATAAGCTTTAAATACTGCGAAAGCTGTATCCAGGGGGAGGGTTTTTAGGGCTTGATCCCCCCCACCCCTAAGAAAAATTGTCCGACTCGTAAAAAAGTAACAAAAGTGCATGTAAACAAATTGTTGATGCATTTTTTAAAGTTCTTGTTGAACTGCCCCCCTCCCCTCTGTCGAAAAAATTTGCACCCACCGAACAAAAATTATGGATACGCCCTTGCATACACCCTGTTTCACTTCGTCCGGAGGATAAACTAACCATCAATAAGGAATTATTTAAACGTCGAAATCCATTTTAGTTTGGTTTTCAGCAGGATTGAATTAGGAATTAGAACGGGGTGTAAAACCCTTGGACTAGTTTCTTATTTTGGGAGGGGGGATAAGAGAACTGAAGTAGCAATGATCAATCTGCTAGAAGTAAGTAAAAAACATACTATTGTAAAAGGGCTCTCATTAGTAGTTTTACTAGACAACTTTCAACTAAATAAAAATTACCGTTGAAGAAAACCCAGGTTGTGAAAAAAGTGTCCATGATGCACAATTTATAATTTTAAAAACAACCCACTTGTGAAGAGCTGGACTAACTCTGAAAAAAATAGTAGGCTGTATCTTTATGGCGCAAATGGCGTTACAAAACTAAAGGGGATAATTAACGATAAATAAAGGGCATTTCAATTACATTCCCAAGAGACTGTTTCGGTGAGATGAATCTTCCAAAGAATCCTTTCCGACAATTATACAATTAGTTAAACTCTAATTGGTACAATAAAAAAAGACAGAGATGACCCCACTTGCAGAAAGACGAATCGGATTATCTTATCTTAAACTGATATGCATGTGTTAAATAAGTACTTTGTAGTCATTTTAATTGTAATTTCCTCTTATTCATTATCTTTAAATTCATTTCCATTTCTTTGAATGACCAGAGACGGCCTTACTGGTGCGCGGGGTCTTGTGAGGCCGCGACTGCGCAAGGCCTGACGATGTGGTCATAACGTAAAGGGAGCACTAATAATGTATACTCCAACGGGGCGGAGGAGAAAAGGACATTTGTCTGGTAACCAGGGCCAAAAGGTCCTAACCAAGGTGGGTTTCGACAGTTTTAAAACCACTTGTCCCGCTCCACATAAAGCGGGGCCCCACAATTACACGGCTATAAACCTCAGCCGTACATTCCACAGCTTTTTCTATGAGGCCCCTCGTGAAGTCACAGAATCACTCACTTGATTGTAAATCGTAACATATTTGGCCCTGTTAGCGCGGGGCCCGGTACGGTTGCACCACTTTCCACCCCCCCCCCCCACAAAGACCGGCACTGTCAATGACAATCCCAATTTTTTTTTATTGAATGCCAACTTGAACTGGTTAGGCCTTCACTCCATAACCGGCAATGCTTATTAGATATGTTTATCGACAGTGGCGAATCTCCAGCATTTTTATTGGGGGTGCGGCAAGAGGGGCTCATATCTGGATAGTCAAAGGGCATGAGATGTATAATATTTTTTCTCCATATTATTGGGGGGGGGCAACTGCCCCCCCCCCTTGCCACCCCCAAACGGCGCCCCTGTTTATCGATATGATATATATTATATATATATATATATATATATATATATATATATATATATATATATATATATATATATATATATATATATATATATATATATATATATATATATATATATATTATTAGATTATATATATATATTGTTAGTTTATTTCGCACTGTTTATGTTTTAATGGATTGACATTCGTGTCAAAAATTTCAATGGACTCGTATCACATCTGTATACTCAAGGGGTATATCTCCAGAAGGAAAATCTAACAAGAACTTATCAGATGTTGGCTGTTGTCGGATATCGTATCTGCCATTCCTCTCAAATAGTATATTGACCTTAACTCGTCTTTTTTTCGGGGGGGGGGGGAACTTTGTTTCAGATATTATCAATAACAGCTTATTTCAAAAGTATCACACAAAATTAATGCCGCCACTCCCACAAGACGATAAAAACTAGCAAATAAAGCAGGATTTGAGAGGGTAGCCTACACAAAAGTTATATGACGGTTTTCAAGCTAGAGTTCCTAGCTGGGTTTATTTTCACGCTGGACTTATTTCCCTGGCAAGAGGTTCTTATTTCACATAAATGTTTCTGCAATTTATAAACATAACCTTATCTTGACCAAACCATCGTGAAATTTCACAGCTTCGTAAAAATGAAAAGAAGAACAGATTTGACCGCAGGAAAAGGGCGAGGGACTTCCCCCAGAAGACTAAAATTCACAAAAAGCACAACTTTCGTAATTTCAAGGAAATGGAATACTTTCCTGGCAAAAAGTTTTACTCAAGTATTTGACTCCTCCCTCCCGGTAAAGATATCCCAAGCTTGTCCGCTGTTTCTCTGTCCTCCCGTTATTAACAAATACGACGTCCAAAATTCGCGTCATGTTAAATTGAAACAATAGACCAGTAAAATCATACCTGCTTCAAACGGGAAAACAGCGGGACAGACTGTACAAGGCCACATTCTCAATGCTGCTGTAAACGGTGCTGTTTCTGGATGCGAAGCCAAGTGTTTACGTAAACTTCCTTCATTCACATAATGTTTCCCACATACTGGACATGCGTGTGTAGCCGTCCTACGCCTTATCCCATAGGCCCAATTGTCCATTGGAACACCACTTTGGGGTGACATAATTGATGGAGGGGGCGGATTACATTGTAATACAGTATTGACACCCCCAATAGGGTGAGGAAGATTGAATGGATTTTGAAATAATGATGTCGAAGGAGGTACTTGGGCCTGCGAGGGTGTGTGATTGATGCTTGTGACAGGGTTTGATTTATTGAGAGGTAGTACCTCAGATATTGCCGGACCTACAATTAAAACAGCTGATCATTAATAAGGTACATGTATTTTTGTTTTGTACAATACTGCAACTCTAGTCAAAGCAAGATCTGGTGAACCAGTTGATATTTACCGTAATATAATGTTACGGTGTGTAATATTGTGCCTGCAAAGCAAACTGGCACACAAGTATTTGCATATCAACAAACACAACAATAATTAGGGACAATGTGCGTCTAGGATCTCAGCTTTTCATCATTATTTTGCTTTAGAAGACAACTGTATCTTGCAAAGCAATGGTATCACCATAAAAAAAATATATTGTCGTATTAGGATTCTGTATATAAGGGACACTGGTAGCGTAAGCTTTATTCATATTTGGGGGTTGCAGGTCCAAACTCTTGAATGTATTGAAATGCCTTTACCGATGTACCGTACTTACAACAATTCAACAGACGTAAACAAGGCCGTACCCAGGGTTTTTTTTCGGAGGGGGTTTTACCCTAAGATTTTTTTTTCGGGGGGGGAGTTACACAAAAAACCTAAAAAACGCATACAAATTTGTCTATATCCATTTTTGTTACGTTTTTACGAGTCAAAAAACATTTTGGGAGGGGTTCCAACCCCCATAACCCCCCCCCCTCCCGTCTGGGTACGACCTTGGATGTAAAGTAGAGTTGTTTAGCGCATAAAAAATTGAACAATGGCAAGTATGTTTTAAAATCTCTCAACGACAGAAGTGCAAGAACGAAGAAAACCATTGTGCAAGACCAAACAAATCGCCCTGTATAAAAAGTGGATCCCGGTAAAATGAAACCAGCAATTCATCACGAGTCAGCATGTTCAAGTACTCCATTTTTGGCGTTTTCATGCCTTTTATCAAATTATATGTTTTTCCAAATTGTGAGCGGTCATACAGTTGTCTCTAGGGAGGGCTTAAGACTCAAGGACAAGGGAGAGAGGATTTGTGTGGTTACATTTCTCTTTTTTAAAGCTCTTTTAACGTTCTTTTTTTAAAAACTAGTTATAAACCTTTTTGAATACTCCTGAAAAAAAATCAGTATGCTTGCCCACAGGGACGAATCTCCAGCATTTTTATTGGGGGGGGGGCAAGAGGGGTCCATAGCCGGATAGTTAAGGGGCATGGAATCCATGATATTTTTTATCCGTATTATTGGGGGGCAAATGCACCTCTTCCCCCCCCCCCCCAAAGACACCCCTGCTTGCCCAACCCGTGGGCCAGTTGAGGGGAAGGACAGGGGACATGGCCACCCTATATTTTGTAAATGCCTTGTTGTATAAATACTGCCTGTTTTAGGTATCTTTCCTAAATTTTGTTCTGTATTTTTGTTTTTATCTACATTAAAAAAACCGAAAAATCCTCTCCCGTCCCCTGTTTTTTTGTGAATTGGCACCACTGTGCTGACCTGGAAAACACTTCTGCCACCATCCATGATATTGAATAATAGTTTCACTATCAATTGCACTTTTAAATAAAGCATCTAAATTTAGATTATGCTAAATTATTATTCAGCCAATTAATGTGTCTGTCTTTTGAAGTGCTCAAGTTAAAATCTTTTTTAGGCTTTCCCTCCTTGAAAATTCCATACTCTTATAAAATTATCGAAATTTTAAATTATTTTACAGGAATGTTCAAACAGGTAACTTCTAACTGTTTTCCCTGTCTCTCTAACTTTACTTTGAAATCCGCTTATTGTCAAAATGCAATTCCATACAAAACAGTTTGATATATTTTGACAGAAATGATACGAAATATTGATATATTTTAGTTATTTTAAGGCAGACAAACCCTGCTTGTTTTAAAATTTAACCGTCGCAGATATACTTAAAATTCATGAGGCAACTGCACTAAGAAAAGACTTAGAAGTTTATTCTAATATTAAAATGGAAATGTCTCATCTTTTCCCCCTTTGTCCTATTTGAACGGAAAAAACCAACCGTGGCACAGGAAAGAATTCCCAAAGGATCTTAGCGTTCCCTGATTGGCTAATTTCCCGGAGCTGATCTACATGGAAGATGGGACAACTTAATGATGTAAAAGAGGCTTTCCCCCGAGAGAAATAAGAAATCAGAAAGATTTTCCAAGCTTTGCGACTGCGTCGACCGGAATTGATTTTGCCAGGAAATTTTTGTAACAAACTCTTTCTCTAAAACTTGCTGGGAGAATTTGGCCCTCCTTTCATGTCTAACCTGGTGATTTTAATGAGAAATTTATTTAGAAAAATTAAAAATGAAGGAAATTCGTTCCGTTTCATGTCATCTCTTTCTCATGAAACCTTTTTAATTATCTACAACAAAAAGTTGATTACGAAGGGAGAGACTAGCACAGATAAAAATAGAGAAACAAAGAGAGAGTCAGAGACGAAGAGGAGGAGAGGGAGAGAAAATAGAGAGAGATAGAGAGGGAGAGAAAGTCTTGGAAGCATAATCAACTGCTGCAATAAAAGTTTAATCAACTATTGCAATTACCTCTCTTAGATACCTTTGAGGGACTGTCCCCATCTTCCAAAATTGTAGGCTCAAGTCTCCTCAAACATACAAGTTGATGGCTGCTCGAGTTCTTTGCGTGGAAGCTATGTACAGAATTTTATATAATCATCTTAATCCTTATTTTCACAAGCTAGCATATATACTAAAGTGAAAGGATCGGGAAGAATTTTGTGTCCATATTACAGTTGAGTATTACAGGGGTCCTACTATTTGGGAAGTCCGCATTATACCTCTTTCTTGTTGTAATTTATATTGCAAATTTGTGAATTGCACATAAAAAATGAATCTTGGGGTTAATGGACTTATTACTTTTTTCAAATTTGTCTTAAACCATTTATTTCTTCTTATGACAATTTCGACATCTACATCTAGATCTCACGGGAAAAACTTGTGTGTTCCATTTCAAGTGTGCCGGAGACTGTTGTCTTGGATATTAGAAACCCTCTGAAATTAAATGTGTGCAAGAAACAAAGATATTATGAAACAACAATGAGCTAAATGCACTGGAAACTACTTTTGATGGATCTCTGATCTGTGACCACCTTGGATCTCTTCATCACCTGTATGAACTGTCCATAAAGCGGTTGGATTACGGCCATGAAGACACACTTTAAACAAAATATGAAACAAGACATAAAAAGCACACAGAGCACTTGCTATGAGCTATTCTGTCAGGCTCAAAACCCTAAAGGTGCAGCTAAAAAGACGACCAATTTTAGTTGAGTTCTGATATACGCTTCTGACATATATGATTAACAAGGATGTAGTCCTTCTCTCACAGAGCAGCCGTGTTTTGGAATGAGACGGATATGCCAAAACACAGTTTTGAGAAAACAGTATTGAAAAATACCACACAGATATCCTTGCATGACCGGCTTTTAAACGTTGGAGATTAAAATTTGGGTTTTTTGATGCTCTGAAAGTCAATAGTCGGAGGTTTTTCAAGTGCTCCCGAACGCCAGAAGTTATTTGTTTGGTCTTTTACACCAGAAACTTGAAAAATATACGCACTTATGAGTAAACAAAAATTGAATAAACACCTTTTTAGCTTTCTTGTCAGTTGGATATACGGCTCTTCAGGCGAGTACCCTGCATAAACTCCAAGTTGCTGAAGAATGAAGTTAACAGAAAATGTATTTATTTCTTTAAAAAGCTCAAGTTCAAAGAGGTAATAAAGCAAATAAAATACAATTACTCTATAGATCATTAACTAATGGACACAAACAAATGTTTTCTGTCGCTATTGGCACATTTTCCCAAAAGCTGCTGTTGGTTCTAGCTTCTGCAATACAATGCCAAGTTTTTCATTCTCTACACTTCTGGGCTTTGATTTCTTCGACGAGAAAGATTAAATATCAAATATTCGCAATAGGAAAATGCCATTCTTGAGGAACTTTGTTTTGGTCAATTTTCACGTACATGTTTTTTTTTCATCTGACAAATTAAACCTGGACAAGTTCAGCTAAGCTATATGGCATTTTTTCATGCTACTTTCTGACTTCCATATCCTAAAACTGTCAAAGCATATCCTCAGAATTCCACCCCCCCCCACCGGCTTGGTAGATCAAACCATTAAGGACCTGAAATAACATAAGGCTTAGTATGACGAATATTTGATTCGATGATGGTTTGAACTGTGGTCCATATTGATGTCACTATGTTCTTTTGTTATGTAAAGAGTATCAATTCAGTTGATTGTACTTTTTGAGGCATTATAATTTGAAGCAAAGTAATGCAGAGTGTCCAATTATGTTTTTGGGCGGCGCTGTTGTCAGAGTAGAGTATGATGTCTTAGATTCCTTTAGGAGTCTGAATCATCGTGAATTTGTGAAGAGCATTTGCAATGTCCTACACGTTTCTTCCAGAAATTTTCCCGTACCAAGTCTTCAAATACGAGCAAAACCTGGGTTCTTTTCTATGATTGATCCAAAGGACTCGTTGCAGGTCATGAGACGACTAATAAAAAAAGCTTCTAATGAAGGTGGCGTCATGGATAAAAGAAGGGTTTTCTGTAAGTTGAAGCTGTAGACTTTTTCGGCGTTTTTCATTTACGACCTGTGTCAGTAGCGTGAAGGTCTCTCATTTTTTCTCTTGACACTGTGCCACCTTTCTTATCTCATTTTCAAAGAGCCAAAAGCCTTAATTTTGTTTGATAGGTGTCAGCATCCATCAATAGGAAGCACATTCAAGGAGGCATGTTGTTTCTTCCATTCGACTCAATACATATTAACGTACAATTCCAATATGATATTATTATGCATACCTGTTTTAAACTTTATGAACAATCTGGTCGGATTAAGGTTGGTAGCCAGATCTTATTGACCTGCCATCATAGATATCAGAGATGTATATCCAACAATTTCGACTTGCCTTCGCTTTGGCTGGTTGAGTTTAATGTATGGCTTAGGCCACTTAAGCTTCTACTCCAATATTAGCGACCAAAAAGATTGGTTTAGCCTTTCACGCAGTTATTGGGTCATACATGAGCATTCAAGCTTACATTTCCCAAAAACAGAACCAGAGAGAATGGGTCGATATTTTGCTTTCGCCAAAAACACCTCATAGTCAAAGTCGATAACTGGTTTTGCAGATCGCTGACAACGCAAAGTCGTTGAACAAGGGAATTGACTAAGTCACTTCCAACGCGGGCTCTACTTTGGAGGAGGAAAGCATGTGTGTAAATTGTTATCATAAGTGCCTTCACAATTGGGACATCAGATCCAAGCCATACTTGGCAGGAAGTAAAAGGGAGGAAAAATTTCAGACCTCTCAAAACCCATAGCCTGTCTTTTTGAATTAATACCAGTTAATTTTGAAATAAGTCCCACCCGTACATATTTAAGGGACAAATCTGATTAAGATAAAGTATAATAAGAATAAAAAAAGAGCAAAACATGTAAGACACGTTTTTTACTTTATGATTTTTTACTTTTTTGTTTTGCTTTTGACTTTTATGATTCGAATCATTTTCTATAGCGCTTATACGGCTCGCCTTTGTTTGCTTTGAGATTAATTTAAATCCCATCTTCAGCCCTATACCGCCTCCTCGAAAAATTCTATGACCTGATGTATACTTTAATAATTATATAACGCTGAGATTGGATACTTCTAAAATTTAGTTGAATAGCTTTTCTTTTCAATTGAAACTTATTGATGATTCAGAAAGACTTAAGGAAAATTGATATCGCTTCCAACTTCTTTGAAGATTAGCGGGAACAAGACCGAAATCTACTCAATTGTACAAGAAATTATAAAGACCTATAATTATACTAAACACTGTCATTTCCTTATGACCAAGATAGTCTTTTCTTTTCATCTAACTATGGGTGTTTTTCCAAAACAATCCTTTAATAATCTCAACTTGACAAAGGTTAGTTCTAAAAGTTCAGAGAAAAGTAATTCAGCTTGTTGGGATTATTATAAATGATTTGAGTTTGGCGTTTCATTTATCTTTACCTGACTATATTGAAATCATTTATTCCGTGTAACTGGTTGTTAACCATATTAGGTCCAGATAGGTCAGACTTTTAACGAGAATCATGAGAAATTTCCTTCAGGAGAAGGGGGGATTTCGCGCGAATTTTAGGTTCAAATTGCCCGAATTTCTATGTGTTGTCATATCGCTCATTAAGATGTTGGGATTCATTATGAATTCAGCTTGTTGGGATTATTATAAATGATTTGAGTTTGGCGTTTCATTTATCTTTACCTGACTATATTGAAATCATTTATTCTGTGTAACTGGTTGTTAACCATATTAGGTCCAGATAGGTCAGACTTTTAACGAGAATCATGAGAAATTTTCTTCAGGGGAAGGGGGGATTTCGAGCGAATTTTAGGTTCAAATTGCCCGAATTTCTATGTGTCGTCATATCGCTCATTAAGATGCTCGTTATTATTTTTCTGACATATATCTTTATTATCAGTCTTTCCTCGAACAGTCTTTTTCACAGTAGATACAAATAAAAGGGAAAACCGAATATTGGATTAAAACCCAACAATTTAAAAATAAAAATGTCGCGCCATATTAAGAATTGAAACGTATAGAAATCACCCGAAAAGAGGGTAGAAACTGTCTCCTTAACCAGTCCGCTCTGTTTTCTATTTCAAAATTGAAACCCTAAAAATCGGGGATAGTGGAGGCACTGCCTTAAAAATTCACTGTTACGCTAAAGTATCAGTTTATTGGCGCTTTATGGGAAATTAAATAAAAAAAAAACAAGTTTTTTTTAACTGAAATTAAGGAGCGACATTAAAGCTTAAAACGAACAGAACTTATTCCGTATATGAAAGGGGCTGTCCCCTCCTCAACGCCTCGCTTTTTACGCTAAAGTTTTTTATTGTTTAAAAAAAATAGAGTTGTGAGAAAGTCAAACTTTAGCGTAAAGAGCAAGGCGTTGAGGAGGGGACAGCCCCTTTCATATACGGAATAATTTCTGTTCGTTTTAAGTTTTAATGTCGCTCCTTACTTTCAGTTAAAAAAAACTTTTTTTTTATTTAATTTTTGAACGTTTTTGAATAAAGGCAGGTTTTGATCTTGGCTCACAGTACATGAATAATTAAAACAAAATTTTCATATTAATTTACTTTTATTTGGTTAAATGGCTTTCTCGAAACTTGTTTCATTTTATTTACTAACGTTTTTATTAGTAATTAATATACGTAACTTACGTAACGAACTTCTATATTCATATATTTTTAATACGTATATTAGGGGGTTTCGCCCCCTAATCAATACCTTGCTCTTTAAGCTAAAGTTCGAATTGTGTTCCAATTCTTTAAAAAAGACCGCTTAATCACAAAGGCCGTTAATTAGAATAAATAGCTCTTATGAAAGTACTAAAAAATCTCTGGCTTAAAGAGTGAGGTATTGATTAGGGGGTGAACCCAATCATATATGTAATATTTTCTGTTCGTTTAAAGTTTTGATGTTGCTGCTGTTGCAGTTGTAAAACTTGTTTTTTTTATATTTATTTTCTGATCTTTTTTTAAATAATGCTGGGAAGTCCGGCGTCCCCTTCGTAGCAATGTCCCTTCCCCCATGAAAACTTCCTTCATGAAAAGATCCTCCTACATAACCCCGACCCCAGGCACGTACGCAGAAATTTGTTTCGGGGGGGGGCAATTTGTTTCGGGGGGGGGGGGGCAAATCCTTCAAACCCATTATTCTGTGAGAAAAATCAGAAAATTATGGGAAAATGAAAAAAATCATGAGATTTCGGGGGGGGGTCCGGGCCTGGAGGTCCCCCTCCCTGCGTACGTTCCTTCCCGAACCCCCCCCCCCCTACCAGAAAAATCTGCCCTGAAAACGTCTGTACTGTATACTTCCCAATAACCAATACTATATGTTAACATTGGGTAAAGTTCATAACTTTCAGCCCTCCTCCCGGGAACTTCGGGGGATTAAGTCATCCTAAACGACATAGTTATAATATTTTCGAACATGCTGAACAAAATGGCTATCTCAAAATTTTGATCAGGTGACTTTGGGAAAACAATGAGCGTGGGAGGGGGCCTAGTTGCCCTCCATTTTTTTTGGTCACTTAAAAAGGGCACTAGAACTTTTAATTTCCATTCCAATGATCCCTCCCACGATATTCTAGGACCACTGGGTCGATACGATCACCCCTGGGAAAAAAAAAAACAACAAATAAACACGCACCCGTGATCTTTCTTCTGGCAAAAAATGCAAAATTCCACATTTTTGTAGATAGGAGCTTGAAACCTCTACAGTAAGGTTCTCTGATACGTGGAATATGATGGTGTGATTTTCATTAAGGTTCTACAACTTTTAGGGGGTCTTTCCCCCTTTTTTCGAAAATCAGCCAAATTTTCTCAGGCGCGTTACTTTTGATGGGTAGGATTAAACTTGATGAAACTTATATATTTGAAATCAGCATTAAAATCCGATTCTTTTGATGTATCTATTTGTATCAAAATACCGTTTTCTAGAGTTTCGGTTACCATTGAGCCGGGTCCCAATAACCAGTACTATATATTAACATTGGGTAAAGTTCATAACTTTCAGCCCTCCTCCTGGGGGCTTCGAGGGATTAAGTCATCCTAAAAGACATAGTTATAATATTTTCGACCATGCTGAACAAAATGGCTATCTCAAAATTTTGATCGGGTGACTTTGGGAAAAAAATTAGCGTGGGAGTGGGCCTAGTTGCCCTCCATTTTTTTGGTCACTTAAAAAGGGCACTAGAACTTTTAATTTCCGTTCCAATGAGCCCTCCCACGATATTCTAGGACCACTGGGTCGATACAATTACCCCTGGGAAAAAAACAAAAAAACAAAAAAACAAATAAACACGCACCCGTGATCTATCTTCTGGCAAAAAATGGAAAATTCCACATTTTTGTAGATAGGAGCTAGAAACCTCTACAGTAGGGTTCTCTGATACGCTGAATATGATGGTGTGATTTTCATTAAGGTTCTATAACTTTTAGGGGGTCTTTCCCCCTTTTTTCCAAAATCAGCCAAATTTTCTCAGGCGCGTAGCTTTTGATAGGTAAAATTGAACTTGATGAAACTTATATATTTGAAATCAGAATTCTGTTTTTTAGAGTTTCGGTTACCATTGAGCCGGGTCAATCCTTACTTACAGTTCGTTACCACGAACTGTTTGACAATGTACATTGTCTACAGTGTACTTGTTATTCAAAGGTTTAGAATAGGAATATCACGAATTAACTTTATTTTGAGTAACAGACTTGTATATAGTTTTCAGTCAGTGTGATACTTTAAATTTAAAAGCAGGGAACTGAAGGGGGCAGGTCCCCACTGTTTTAAACTAAACATGCTCGTTCTTAAATATCCCTATTTTATTTTACTCAAGTTAAGTTTATTTATTTATTTATATAATTATACAGCATGATAAAATATGGACTGATATTTGGGGGGGGGGGGTCCAATAAAGAAAATGTCTCTTGTAGCCGTTCGCGCACAACATTTGCTGATTTCAATTTTATAAAATCTAAACTGACTTTTTAGCTACCTCTCGTTGAAACTTCAGAAATACTTTTGTAGTGGGCCTATACAAATTAGCCTACTATAAAAGACATTTTTCACATGTGGGCATCCCTTGACTTTAAGTTAGAAGTTAAAGTCAACCATGAGCGTTTTACATTAGTTTTGAAAAATGTTACTATTATTATTGTTTTGTTTTTTTTTAATTCAGCCAATCTTAAAGATGCTCTTAGGTTAAATCAAATCCATGAATGCGAGTATTTTCAAAATAGGCTAATATGACCTTACATCGTCTTCTTGGCGTATTTTTTTTTTTTTTTATTATAGTTTGCCAATCTTAAGAATTTGTCGTCTGAAAAGACATAGATCAACGGGAAAAAAGCCTAAATAGGGCTTAAAGTAAGCCCTTCGAAAAAAAATGAAGAGAATAAAGGATAAATCCAAACAATGATAATTATCAGCTAGTGAATAAACGAAAAATAAAGCAGATATTACGTTTTTTTTTCGCAAGTCATGATTAACACATGTAGTCTCAGAACCTTTTAAACTAAGCCCCTATAAAAGGTTTATAATTTCTAGACTTTCCTTTAGTTAAGATCGCTTGGATTTAAACCAAAATAGAAAGAAATCATTGACATAGGTACTTTCTACACCACACTCAAAACATTTGGAAAGTAAATTGGGGCCCAAAAGGATTTATGAGACATCTATAAAAGATTCGTACAAAGTATTAGCTAATACTTAATATGGCTCACGTAAACAGAAGACACGTTTGTTGAACTGTATCATACCCTGCAGGTCGAAACAAAAAGTCACACAAAAGGGTCAACCGAGTTAGGCTGGCCACTGAATATCCCCTTCAACAATATTCTCAACAAAGTTGCTCACCGTAATGAAGCAGTCTCCTTGAACTAAATTTTCCCTCTGCTAGACCCCTATGCGTTTAAGCAACCATGATTCGGATATCACAATGTAAATATAGCAACGGCGAGGTTTCGCTAGAATCCGTATTGCAGCAGTTGAAGCTCCATAATAAGCACTGCAAAATATAGAGCGCTGGGGCCACACATGGCCTGCTCTCACACCAACTGTGTCCCACAAAGCCTTTTTTAAAGAGCTATGTTCGTCCAAATACGCTATAAAAGAACTAAATTCGAATGACAACGGAATTTTTATTTTTCCATGTTGATATTCTGCCATTTTCCACAAGCAATAAACATGAAAGAGATAAATAGCTGTGCCTGAAAATTCAGCAGTGGTTTTAGGCCCCATAAACTTGGGGGAGGGGCAAGATATACCATAAAAGTGTAAAAATATAAAGCAAAAGGAATTTAATCTCCGATGAAAGAAAAACTGGGGGGGGGCAGCTGCCCCCCTCCCCAGGCCTAGAACTGCTACTGCTGAAAATACTTTTTATATTAAAGCCCATAATACGTCTCAGCCAAGTTTAATTCGCAGAAAAAATTATCATATATATTTAAATGTTTGTGATCATTTGTTTTTTTTTAGCTATTGTTTGTTTTCGTTTAGTTTTTTTTAACTTTTATTATAAAGCAGTGGGTACATAGCCTCGTTTAAATTAACTAAATGAAAGGAACAAACAAAAGTACATATTTACCTAAACATACACAGGAACGTACTCAACTGCGAGGGGGGGGGGGGAGGCTTCGAGCCCATGCTCCTCCAAAAAATTTCAGGGTTCTTCCTATAATCTGTTGAATAGCAAACATATGTCTAGCTTTGGCACTTTTCACTTATCTTGCCCCCTCCAAATGGAAGTGAGGCTCTTGCTCATATACCTGAATAGGTTTCCTCTATTTTTTTCCCTCTTGTGCCTGGTTTCTTTCTGTAACTTAGCCCTCCCCTCATTTTGAGATTTTCACCCCTGGCTTATGCGAGTCGATTCAGTGTAATACTTCTAAATAACCTCTGGCTCAATTTTTGGTGTTATATTTGAAATGTAACCGTCATTCCATAGAAACTACTGAAGAAAGGAGACATTAGCCATTATTTCTTTTTTGCAGTATTTTCTAAAGCCTTATTTGATCAGACCCTCTTCATAAAATAATTTTCCAAGACGTGATTAGAAGCATAAAACTTCTCTCAGCTCCAGGGTTACATTTTTCTAGGACTTCCTTATAAAAAATTGAAAGCTCCGCCCCTAATTTGATTTCCAGCCAATCAAAGCTCTGGAACCAGCTGGCTGAGTGTATTATGGGAGACAAAAAGGACTACTTATTGTATTCTATAAATTATTGCACGTCTACATGCTTTAAAAGATAACAATTTCTTTATACTGTAATACTACTTTCGTGGAGCTCATTATTTAAATACAGTCTGCTCGAGGAAAAGTAAAGCAGGGATTGCTATGGAATAAAACATTCTTTAGCTAGGACTTTAAAAACTGCAGATTATTCATTATTATTATTTATTATTATTATTTCTTAAATGGAATAATAGTTGCAGCGTCAGATACAGCCTAGTAAATAACAAAATCTAGGCCGTAGTAACCGAAATTTAAAAAATATGTTTTGAGAATAATTCACCAAAGCAAAACTAATTTTCATTTGGCAAGTAGCGGATCTTTGGATTGTAGCATTTCCAATATAAACTTGAAGTTAGGTTTCTTTCAGAATGAGATAGTATTTGGTTTTAGATGAGCAGAAGCAAAGCGATGATGCCAGTTTATGAATATTTTTCCGAGGACATTGTTCCTACTATCTTTAAATGAAGGTAGTATAATTTTTAAGCTGAATCTGAATATTCATTTTGCAACTATGTCAATATGTAGTACGAACTGTATTAGGCTAAGCACGGGTACGGGTATAAAAAGTTACTTCTGGGAGTGGGGAGAGAACCATTTTTGTAAGAACAGCAATAAAAAGGCGAATTACCTGGAAACTAGATACAAAATATTGTAAAAAATAAGATATAATGGTACCTGGCTGCAAGCCATGTCCTCTTACATGTTTATATGCTTGTATGTGCATACAACTTAAATTTCGGACCACCAATACAGAACGTAAACCCTTTTTCTTCATTTTATAACCCCAGCAAATAAAGGCCGGCTTTTAAAAAGTGCTCTGAGGAGGGACAGGTGAATTTGGTTCCATATCATACAAGGTCAAAATAATAACGTTCTCTCATAGTATATATATTCAGCGAATATGTAAGAAAAACGTGAAGAACATTTTGGGTTTTTAGTAACAATTTATTAATTTGAACTTATTTTGAGCTAGTAAATATTTGGGTTAGTAAATATTTGAGTTCTTTGGGGGCTTACCTCCCAAACGTACTTAAATAAGGTGTCAATGTTATTTGTCTCTTAGTTTCCTAAACCTTAGAACTATTACCTTAGAACCTTAGAACTAATAAGAACTATTTACTAGTTAATATTTTTTTTTTTTTTTTGTTATTAGCATCTCATGGCCGTTATGGTTAGATGTTCCAGTTTTTTTCCGCCATTTTTTACTTTTCAGTCAAGGGCAAACATAGAGGGTAAGGGGAGCAAGCTACCCATGGAAGAAAAACATGATACATTTCAAAATCTCTCAATACTGATATAGACAAAATCCGTGCCAGTTTTTTGGGATTAAAGGTTTTGCCTCACTGAGAACATTTTGCAAGATTAGCAGGAAACCCCGTCTATGTTTTAAGTTCCTAAACAGAGAGGCTTATTCGGGATTAGGATCTATCTTTGAATTTATTTTTTACTTTAACGCAAATTATATTATCTCTCCCCCCCCTTCTTTTCAACTTATTTCGTCTGTCAGAATCAGAATGAAGTAGATCTAATCAAATTAATCGATGGAAAATTGTTGTTCCATCGCTGTTCCGAGACATTCAAATGAAAAAAAATTGTAATATTTTGGATAAAATACTTTTTGGCCTCCCTCTTCCCTCTTGAAGGTGTTTTTTCCACATTTTCGCTCCTCATTTCTGTCGTGCAGACAAACATTTTTTTTTCTTTTTTTTTACCAAAGAACCTTATACCAGCGTATTGGAAATCTTTTAAAATGCATGAAATTCTTTTGAATAATCAGCTTTTTAAGGATTTAGTGCTTTACAAATAAAAATTGTTTTAGATGTAAAATTACGCCAATCAGAGTCTATATTAGCAGGGTACCCCAGGGTACCCTGCTAATTTTCCAGGGAAAAGCCCTGGGCCCCGCAGCTTGTATTCCCTGGGAAAATCAGCCATCATATTACAATATACCGAAATACAGCAAAACATTTTGATCTTCTCATTGGTTGTTTAAAACAGTTAGGTTTTTCTTTTACAGATTTTTTCCCCTTTTTTGTTCAAAATATTGACAAATACACTAGGTTTTATTTTGGGACCATCTTTTTAATAGTTTGATGTGGCTTTGTCAAACTGACTTTCTTCAAATAGTTTGTATTTCATTGTGCCATTCTTGTATTTATTTCGTTAAAAATTTCATTTTAAACAAATGATTGTGCAACTTTTAGAAGGATAACCTTTGAAGAAATCATATATAGTGCTAATCCGTGCTAACCCGAAGGTTTGCATGGTTGTTAGCTAATTATCCCCATTTTGTACACTAAAATTTGCCAAACAGTTAAACTAAAGCTATGTTCAATACTCGAGTAGCAGTAAAACGTATGAAGCAACGCCCGTATGTTCCCCTTAAGATTTATTAATGTTTTTAGAGAAACCGACCAACCCATTCCATAGAAGGGTCTCAATACCCCAACAGGGTAGCGATAACAGCTACTTTGCGGATCTATGAGCTATCTATTCATATGCTTTTTTGCAATTTTGAAAGCTATTTATGTTGCATAGATGGTGACCCTAATTTTTTGTCTGGTCTTTTGCAATTGCACTCAGTAAAATTGCAAACCGTTTTATGAAATACACGTTAAAAATACGACATTGAAAATCGATAAAACCTATTTTATGGTTTCTGGCAAAATAATTGCCCATGTCTTAGCCTCCATAAAGTATTGGATAAGGATTTGCAAATCTATTTAACAAAGACTGGAACGAATGAAATTTGGAAGATTTGTAAGAATTTTTAATATCTAAGACCATGACCGTAAAAAGCTATTTTACACATTATTTGTAAGCAAGCATTAATAAAGCAAGTTTTTTACTAGGACAAGCTCAATAAACTAAATTTTCAAGGTAGCGATTCTTCTTTTTAGATCAAAAAGTTATCTGGAATGCAAAAGTATTTTCTATAATAAACTTTACAATCTAGAAGGGTATGCGCAACAAGAACCTATTTTGTCGGGGTATTTGCTTTGTTGGTATTTCCCATTCAATTATAAGTGTGGTTCAATATAAATAGCCGCCTTCACCTAGGCATCAGACCAACATCTAAGAGGCTACTCTTGGATAAGCAGGAGGGGGAAGTCCCTCTCTAAAAGTTTGAAAGCATTCTGGAATCAATAGGTTTATGTTTTGGTATATTGGGATGATCAAGGTCAAAATAAAAATCCTCCATATACAAAACAATAGTGGAAACTTGGAGTCAAGGTCCCTGAGCGTACCTGGAAATCTGGTCTAGGGGAAAGCGAATAGTACCGGAAGGGACTATGTAGAAAGAGGGGGTTTACAAAGATTGTTTTTAATTTTTAAATACATCCATACAGATTTTTTGAGCAAAAAACAGGTCATAATACCAAACAATTCAAAACAGTTACATTTATACATATTTTGAAGCAGTAAATTTGCAATTTTTGAGGATACATTTTGGCGAAGACCAAACCAACGTATAAAATTCTTTAAAATACCAAGTCTTTTAAAATACTTTAAGGACACCATATACGGTCAATCATTTTGATCAAGAGCTACCGTCAATCAATTGATTAAAGCATGATTGACGGTCTAGGAACCGATTGAGTCATTCAAACTTTCTATCAATCACCGTCAACGCTTGACTCAAGCATCAAACAGGTTCCTAGATGGTCAATTATGCTGTAATCAATTGATTGACGGAAGCTTCTGATCAAAATGATTGGCCGTCCAGGATGTCCTTTAGCATTTAAGGCGTTTTTGTACCGCGAGAACTCTGTGAAGAAGCTGAAAAAATCTTCAGGATTGTTTTTATATTATAAAACAGATATTACAAGTAAAAACGTAAAAAAATGTGTTAACAAAGAGACGGTTTTTAAATTTAGTCTGGCTGAAAATATTCATCGACCTCCGTCTGGCAATGTGCAGAAATTTATTTATATGTTAGAGCAACAAATGGACAAGTTGTCATTATCATATAAAATCATATTTCGCTAATTTTTAGCAATTTGTCACATCATTTAGGGGTTTTGGCTGTTATAAAAGAGTTTCATCCATCTACAGCTACTAAAATAAACAATAGGCAAAGTTCAGAGCTTGCAGCCCTTCCCCCGGGGACTGGGGTGGGGTGTTTTGTCAATAGGCAAATTTAAATAAAATAAAAGATTTTCAAGGTATCGCTTCCTCTTGTTGGATCAAAAAAATTGCTTTGCTGTTATAAAAGAGTTTCATCCATCTACAGCTACTAAAATATTGCAACGAGTTTCTGCTATTAGAATTGATGGAGAAACTCTTTGTATATTTAAAGAAAATTGGAGATAGCACAGTTGGATTTCCTTAATAATGTTGATTTGCAGTAAAAAATGTTTTTTTTTATGGAAAAAAATAAGCCAATGAATTACAAAATGAAATTTGGAACTGAAAAATATTTCTATAATTCCCAGTAAAAGATACTATACGTAAACAATAGGCAAAGTTCATAGCTTGCTGCCCTTCCCCCGGGGAGGGGGGAGGGGGTGAGTTTTGTCATACTCAAAGGCATAGCTATTAGATTTTTCGACTATGCTGAACAAAATGGCAATGCAAAAATTTTGGTAGTTCGACTTTGGGAAAAAAGAGGTTTGGGAGGGGGGCTAGATGTCCTCCGATATTTTTGGTCACTTAAAAATGGCGCTAAAACTTTTGATTTCCGAACAAAAGAACCCTGACCCGATCCTCTAGTATCACTTGTTCGATACGATTACCCTCGGAGAAAATATACAAGAAAAAATAAAAATGTATCTTTGATCTTGCTCGTGGCAAAAATGCGAAATCCCGCATTTTCGTATACAGGAGCTTGAAACCTCTACCGTAGGGTTTTCTAATATGCTGAGTCTGATGGTGTGATTTTCATTAAGATTACTTGATGTTAAGGGTGTTTTTATCCCCTTTTTTCAAAAATTTAGCAAATTTTCTCATCTCAAAACTTTTGATGAATAACATGAAACTTGATGAATTTTATATTTGAATAAGCATCAAGATTCAATTCTTTTCGTGTATCTATTGCTATCAAGGCTCTGTTACTTACAGCTTCGGTTACTATTCAGCCGCTCTTTACGTGGTAACGAAATGTTTGATATTGTCGTATTGTATGGTCAAGTATATTTATAGCCCATGTTCTAAGAAGTCTATGAATTGTGTAACTTGTTTGACATGTGAAAAACGGGATGCATCTGTTGGATAGAGATATTTTGGGATAAAAATATTCCCGGTTGTAGATAATTTTATATTTATAATGTTTTTTTCCGTTCAATTATGCACGGACATTGCACTGATTGTCGCAATGACTTGTTTACTTTTGGTTTTAAAGCCAATAGTTTTTCTGACTAGAGCATCACACATGTTAGACGAGTCCTAGTTGTTGCAGAACAGTCCTCTGCAGCAAGCTTTACCTCTGACTGCTCTTACAGTCGGTAGCTACACGAATTGCGTAGTAAATCAGAAGGGTATTGCTTTTATGTTTATTATTTTTAGTTCCCGCAGCTGAATGAAATTTCTCTCGGGAATTTTTTTTTTTTTTTTTTTTTTTTTTTCTTTTTTTTTTTTTTTTTTTTTGGTAGGATGATAGTCTTTTTTTGACGGGTTTAGTATCTAGCTAAGACACCATTTTTTTTGGCTTATGAAGGCTGATGGTATTCAATTTGGCTTATGAAGGCTGATGATATATTTTTCTTTTCATGATGAGTTTTACCCGTACACATTCGGGTAAGCTATTAATTTTTTCTAAAAATAGAACTCTTATGTTGTGAAAACCCCAAGACAACCTGGGCTCAACCTTATGCAGGTCAACGAGGACAATGGATGCTATCTGTAAGACTGGATATGTGTGTAGCCAGCGAGGCAGCTGAGCAAAATGGGGGGAAATTAGACGAAAACATCTCCCTTAAAAATATCCAATAAGGGGACGCCTTAGAAATTTTACGTTTGATTTTTTAGGTTTTCATATATGTTATCGAAATTATTAATGTGTCTGTTAACTATGGTCCGTAGAACTTGGCATGGTTTTGTGGTCCTTTGCGGGTTTAGAGAACTTTTTGTTATTTTTTGCCAAATGACCAGAATTCCAAAATATCTTCTTTTTTTTCCAAAACATAACTGCGTACGGAAGAATTTGTATTCTAGAAGTGGCCGACATTTGAAGGGGAGGAGATGAATATGGAAAACTATAAATATATGAAAAGATTAGAAGTTGTATAGAAAATTATGAAAATATTAAGATGTCATGGCCCAGGCCCGAAACGAACCCAGTAAAAGTACGATCAACGCAGAAAAAATAAAAAAAAGATAGGTTCACTACAAAATTACCAGAACAAACGGAAAACCATAGAAATCATTCATTCATACCCCAAAATGCAGTTCAGTTATGGCCAGCAATGGTGCTTTATGTCAATTGTTGACATTTGAAAAAACAATATTTATACTCTTTTTTTACTGATTACAAGCGCAATGTTCATTATCATTTTTTTCATTCAACCAAGCAGCTGGAACAACATAAATTTGTGCTTGCTCTTACCAAGTTTAAAATTTGTACGCAACTTCAGAACAACCATCTTTCTTAGTTTTGATCGAGCATAAGCTGTTACAATATAGCAAGTTAACATTACTACTACTACTACTACTGACAACTCACCACAGCACCAAGCCACCTGAGGCCAACAGAGCTACGCACGCTCCTCCTCCATCCCAATCTATTCAAAGCCTCCCTTTTTAAACCCTCCCACGAAGTTCCCATTTCGTTTAGTTCTTTCTTTATGACGTCCTCCCATCCTAGACGAGGACGACCTGCTTTCCGTTTAGCCCTAGACGGTTGGCCGAAAAGAACAATCTTCGGCAATCTGTCATCTTTCATCAGCACAACGTGTCCTAGGAACCTCCAGCCTTCTTTCATTATAGCCCTAGAGAGCGGTATTGGACCACATTTTTCGTACAGCCCTTTGTTTGAAATACGGTCTTTCAGCCGGGTACCCAGAACAATCCTTAAGCAATTTCTCTGGAAAACATCTAGCAAATCTTCATCCACTTTTCGGAGCGCCCATGCTTCAGAGCCATATTTGACCACTGTCATCACTGTAGCTTCTAATAGTTTAATCTTGGTTTGCAGACTTATCTTCCTATTCTTCCAAACTTTTTTTTAGCTGTGAAAAAACACCCTGAGCCTTGACTATTCTACTTTTAACATCTTCACTCCTCCCATCATCTTTACTAATAATACCACCAAGGTAAGTGAAGCTTTCCCTCTGATCAGTCTTTTCATTACCCAACACCACCTTTTTATCTTCACTTATTCCTAGCTTTAGTCTTCTTAACATTAATTTTCAAACCTATTGTAGCACCCTGAACTCGCAAAACCTGTAAAAGTTCATTCATTTTGCTCACACTTTCACCTAGGATCCTTAAATCATCAGCAAAGTCTAAGTCCAGGAGACTTTTTCCTCCCCATTTGATTATGTGGTCTCCCATTGCCTTTCCTGTGCTCCTTAAGACAAAGTCCATCAAAATAGCCCATATAAAGGGGGATAGAACACAACCCTTCTTAACTCCTTATTTAATACAAAACCTAATTTAAATTAGAAATAGAATTGACTAATATATATATATATATATATATATATATATATATATATATATATATATATATATATATATATATATATATATATATATATATATATATATATATATATTATATATATATATATATATATATATATATATATATATATATATATATATATGGTATACCAAATTTTACCATCGAGAGGAGGGGGTTCAAACCAAGGACGTACGAAGGAGATTGGCCTTGGCCCCCCTAAAAAAAACTTGATTTTTTCTGAATATCTGGGCATGTCTTATTCACATTATCTTGCAAGATTTGTTTTATTTTCATTGGCCCCCATCTTGACGAAAATAAAAGTCCTGTATGCGGGTTTGGTTCAAACCTAAAACCCACCCCTCTCGGCAGTGGTGTCGTTTCAGGGGGGTGTAGCAGTTGCCCCCTAATAATTTGGAGAAAAATTATTATATAACCTATGCCCCTTGACCCTCCGGATGGAAACCCCTGTTGCCCCCCGCCCTCTATTAAAATGGTGGAGCTAAGTCCCTGCTTCTAGTTACGACACGACTTTGCCTATTGGAAAAGGAAATGAACTAAAAAACGAAAAAACATGATGTGAATCTTTTATTGTGAGTTCTTTAGCTTTGCAGTTTTTACCGAAATCTTGCTGACGTTATTCCTAATGTCTCCTACAAGTCTCCATCCAAATGGTTAAATATTTATATCTAGATGTTAAATTGGCAACTAATGTGATGAACTGATAGAAATAAGCTGAAATGAGGTATGCAAGTGACAAGCCTAGAAAATTTAAATAAAGATCCAAGATAAACGCTAACGATTGCATTATTACTAGCTTATTATCCAATAGCCGTGTCACAGCTTAAATGCACTTGACGTGTGATGAAAAAAGAAGAAGAATCAATAAACTTTAACAAGTAATTAAAAAATTCAATTCTAATTCAATTTTTGGAATTGGTAACTCAATGACACGTTATGATGAATATCAGAAGCTAAGCTAAAAATTAAAACGCATTGTTCAGGACTACTTTCACCGCATATGAATTTCTTTGAATTGAAAATCCTTAGAAATGTTAAATTTATTTTGTCCTCGAATATGACCTTTGATAACTTAGTATTACTGCAAGGGAAAATAATGCAGGCTAAATAATTGGCATGTGTACTTACCGACTTCGTTGACCATGAAGAAAATTGTGACTTATTTTGTATAAATAAAAAGCAACACTTAGAAAAACTGCTAAGAAATATATTTCCTTATTAAGCCATAGTATCAAGTAATTTTTTAAGGGGCCTGATACTTTCTATTGTAGATGCACACAATATTTAACTTTACCCCCGTATGACGTTGCTCAAAATCGGCCTCGGATTTTACCTCCAAGTCTCTAGTCCCGCTTTTATGCCTTCAAGGTAACACATGGGAATCTAGATAAAGGGTTTCCTAATATATCGAAAGATGGGGCTGGGGATTATCGTTACAGTAAGAAACAGGCATTCTGTATGAACATTTTAGGATGTCCAAAGAACAAGTTGTTCACATTGTAATATTTTACGGGACGTAGTAGGGAGTATAGAGAAGAGGGTAGATAGGCTTCAAGCCCCCTTATGTTTACTTGTTCCCTATGTACACAAAATAGCATGGCGCGCATCCCTTGTTGGTTTTGACTGTGTAATTTGGGCAAACACTTACCTTGGAAATGTGCATTTAATAGAGCAGTAACATTTAGCTTTTTATGAATATAAACTTAAGATACCTCTGTGAATACTAGATAGAAAATATGTGACTAAAAAAGGAAAAATATTTTATTGCACGCATTGGAGCATAAAAAAAAAAAAAAAAAAAAAAAAAAAAAAAAAAAAAAAAAAAAAAAAAAAAAAAAAAAAAAAAAAAAAAAAAAACAGTGAAATACAAGTAGTTCAATTCAGATATTCTAAATCAAGAAAATAATTTATAAAAAGTTGAATTAAATTTACTTCTGAATTTTTTTTGCTTAGACTTCGTATTGACTTTTTTTTACAGCTGAATTCTACTCTTACAGAGTTAAATGTTGTACTAATAGATTTGGTGCACAATTTATCTATGTAGAGTGTCAAAAAAAAAAATCTAAGGATAACAACCATCCTGTTCCTGATGTAATGAGCCAAACAAACTACAAAAATAAACAAAACGAAAGCAAAAAATAAGCCGTACCTGACTGATTAGGTTGTGTTTGTTGGGGATTTCCCTCATCTTGCTGCTGAAGACTAGTTGAGACTCCACTTTCTTTAGGTTCCTGTGACTGTTGCGGGATTGCTTTTGGTCCATCTTCTTGAATTATTGGAGGAAATATTGTCATTAAGCTGCTATTTCGTCCATCTCCTCCCACACCTGGGTTTGAGTTAGAAGAGGAGGACCCTTCTTTGTGAATAGCCATGTGCTCAATCAATGTTTCTGTCGTTGTGAAGATTTTTTGGCACAGAGGACAAGCAGGAGTGGCGGACGTTCCAATAAGGGCGGCATGCTGCTGTGAACAAACGGTTTGTACAATGAATTACATAGCTTCGCATAAAGCAACTATATTTATAGACTGTTAAACTATGTTTTATTTTTTTTTCGCAATAGAGTAAACTGTTGTATATATCTTGTATCTAATAAAGTGCGTTAACTCGCCAACGAACGTCAGTTCTAGACTTGGCTTACATTCAGGATTTGATTGCTAAATACGGGGGAACACACAGGGGGGCTTCAGACCGATCCTCCACACCTCTTTCTCGAGATATAAACTTTTTTCTATCTATACGATGTAGTTGATTTTTTCTGATTTTTTCTGATATTTGTCCATTAAAATGTCTCCCACCCTCAGGTTAAATCTCTACATAATTGCTGGTCTAAATATAAAAACTTATATAACTATTTTGTCGTCATCCGGCCTGCCTTGTTCATGGCATATTCTCACGTTTATTAACCCTTCTTTATATATAGATATTTTTTTTACTGAAAATATTCCAAAAATGGCAGATTTTTGTCCAAACACCAATTAAAGAAGAATAGCAAAATAGGAAAAAACCAATAATAGAAAATGAAAAGCGTAATTAAATATTTCAATGTAATTTTTTAGTAGGCGTTTTTCTGACCATGCGAAAGTAAAAGGTATAAGAAAAGATAAGGGCAATTTGAGTAATTAAAGCAATGATAATAATAACTTTAAAATTAAAAATACAGCTAGTCTTAGAAATTATAGGGAAAAACTTCGTAAAATTCATTAGAAAGGAAATACCAATATTAGTCATGCAACTAGTGACGATACTAAAGAACAAAAGAAAAAGAAGGAAAAAACAGCGATGGAAGCAGGAAAAAAGTCAAGGCACCTGGGAACCCTATTTTTCCAGGGATCGCAAGGGATCACAGATCCTTTGAAAGTGATTGAACCAGAGACATGGGCAGGGGAGGGGGGTGGTCTCGGTCCCCACCCAAAAATCTTCTTTTTTTTTGGGGGGGGGGTAAGGCTTCTAGACATTTGTTATTAAGATTATCAAATTGTTAAATGAATTAATTAAATTAATAGTACAATTATGTTACTATTATTGTCGTCTTGGCCCTCCATTTTTTTTTTATTATTACCCCCCTGAAAATAAATTATGCGTACGTGCCTGGATTGAGCAAACAAAATGTATTCGTTACCTTGGTATATTAACTGTAAGACATCTTTACAACAAATCTAAGCAAACAGAAACATCCGGGGGAGAGTTCTTTTCAATTTTAAATTGTTAATTTTTAATGTGTAGTTTAATTAATGCAAGAACCAAGTTTCGTGACCATGCTCTTAGTTCGTTGCTATTTTTCTACTGGAAACCTTTATGTTCATTTGTTCCGTGAGTGAAAATTTTGGGTCCGAAAAGGTTAATAAATATATAACAGATAGATAGGGGCGTATCCACAATTTTATGGATCATGGGAGGGGGATTAAAAAATGAAACTTTAAAAACGCACCAAAATGTGTTTATATGCATTTTTATCACGCTTTTACAAGTCAGCAAAATTTTAGGGGAAGGGGGTTTAAACAACACCCCCTGGACACGGCCTCGGGGGTAAATGATTTTACTCGCACTCATAAAAAACAAACAAAAACACACACAAAAATGGTTTGGGATACTAACCCTTTCCACCCAAGGAATAACTAAATAGAACCTTAAAATGTTTAACAGGGTATTAGCCAGTTTAAGGTAAATATTTAATTCGTCAAATATATAAAATTAAAAAGATTGAAATAAAGCAACTGATAATCCCAGCTTTCCTTCCTTTCAGTAAACTTTAATTTAATCTAAAAGTAAGGCTTATGGTATTTATTAGCATAATTATGTGTATTTTAGTTGGTGAAATGGCCAGGTGATGTATGTTCTGTAATAAAATTTTGTTTACAGTTTTTAGTGACTTTGGAAATGTATTGACAGGCGAAAACCCAAGATAGAATGCTCCCGTTTTAAAGAAATAGCTGAAACATTAATATTATTTATCCTTGGATGAATTTAAGAATATGAAAAAACAAGTTTTTGTGTAAAAATGAAATCAAACAGGGAGTATGAAAAATATACATGTTTTCAGTAAAACTGAAAACGGCAAATGTTTAGTTCATATGTTCCCTAACGCTGAGCTAGTCAAATGAAACACTTTCTGGTCCAAAATGGTAGGATTTGTTACATTCCAAGATGTTTGAACAAAAAAAATGCTCAAACGAGTTTACTCTCATATGTCCATTGCTTGAATACAATCACCCTTGAAAAAAAAAGTTTCAATGCAGGCAACCCTCTACCTTCATACCCAATTGGTTCCAAAATTCTCTTCGAATGTCAAAACGATTGGAATTTGATAGCTGCCTTCAGTTTTAAGCTATTTAGCTCCTAAAAATTTTAGCTTAATAATATTTTCATCCTATTGGGGGTAAAGTATTTGCCCGGCAGAACAAAAAAAAAACAAAAATGACATTTTGTTACAGCTTATCTTGGTAAAACTAATTACAACTATTACTGTTACAAAACTTAAAATCATAAATTTCACATATTTAGAAACTGCATGAATAATTAGAATGCTGATTTTATGTATGCATAATATGTTAATTCTAAATTTGTTTTCTTGAAAAATATTAGAAGATGAGAATTTGCATAATTTTAGAATATGACTTAGACTCTTCCAAAAGCGGTGCCATCTTGATAAACATTACACATGAAATTTAACATGTAAGAGAACCCTAAAGACACTACCTAAAAAAGTAAGTTCTCGTTTTTCAGAGGGCATTCACGAATGTGATCGATTCGCTGAAATGCGTTCATTTCTCATAATATATGGAACGGAACACTTTATCTTCATTTTAAGCTTTAATGTCCCTCTTTACTTTCTTTCGAAGAATATATATATATATATATATATATATATATATATATATATATATATATATATATATATATATATATATATATATATATATATATATATATATATATATAATATATATATATATATATATATATATATATAATATATATATATATATATATATATTATATATATATATATATATATATATATATATATATATATATATATATATATTTTATTTAGTTACAAATAAAAGAATGTTCTAAGTTTAAAATTTTATGTTTTCCTACAATACAATTTGTAGTTATATACAACTTCGCTATTTGATGACGAGCAGTATAAATAAGCTGCTGAGTAAGAAATATGTAGTGCAGTACAGAATGTCAGAAGATCAACCGACTTCATTAAACAATCCTCAAAAAGGCTCTATCATGGCTTATTTTTGGAATTTCGCTACTTCTTCGATTGCCTAATTTTTCTCTTTTTTGTTTTGTTTGGAAAGCACATATAGAAGCATTAACCCACTCACTTTCAATATTTTCACCGTTAAAGACCTCTTTAGCAAGCTAAAACATTTTTATCCTCTTATATTTGACAAGAAGCTTTCATTCTTACTTATTTTTCTTGCTTTCTCAATACTTTATTTAATATTGCTGGAGGACGCAAAGTTTACCTGAAACCGAAAAGAGACAATATACTTTAAATCCCCTTTCGAAAATTTAGCGCACACATTCCGCTTTTACTGTTTGCTTTTGAACTTTTACTTTTCTAAATGATGGAGAAACTTTTCTATCCAGAAGGTTTTCTGGATCCAATCTAATGGTGCTTTTTCCAAAAGATCTAAAGAAAACACCCAATGGCAGCCTCTTCATTTTCCTTATGCCTCCCATCTGCTGGGAAGATTATTAATTTTGAAAATTTTTGAAAGATGAGAGACTTTTCTTGCATTAGGACTCCATTGGGAAATAACAAGTTTCCATAATTGAGAGCTGTGCGCGTTCCTAAAAAGAGGAATTATATTTCAAAGCTACTTTCTGAAAGTCGGGTAATTAGACGAGCTTCTGGAAAATTATATTTGGTTTTTTGCCAATTAAAATGATTGTTTTATAACTTAAAATATATTTTTAGTAGCATTTAAGTGTTAAAACCCAAGTAAATCTGTTACTTATGAAGTAATCTAAACAAAACTTGATAATTTACTGTTATTATTAATTTATTAGACATGGTTTAATTGTTTTATATTAGTGACTTTCTTTCATTGATTTAAAGTGTTAATATTGAATATTCTCGCTGGTTATTTTATTTGCAACGGAGGTCAATGATGTGAGTCTATAAGCTCAGCCAGAGTCGACCTAGCTCTAATGAATAGAAATCAGGGGGAAACACACGGGAAGCGTTAGATTATTTACCCCCAACCACGTATTGCACTCCTGACCGAAGGCAGTAAATCAGGAAATCGGTACCTGCGCAGCGCAAGCCTTTAGTCAGCATGTGAAAAAGTTTTTTAAGTTAATATTTAAGCACAAAAATTTGCGTTATTTCCAGGATAAGAAAATTCTCCAAGTCCCCCACCACCCTATGTTGTCCTTAAAATGAAAAAAAAAATGTTCTAGAAAAAACACATCGATGCATATAAGCAGTAATTTTGTTGTTATGGTGTTTCGTTCAAACGAGATAAAAAAAAACTGGAATAATACCAAAATAAGCAAAAAAAAATGAACACGTAGCAACAAAAATAGCAAAATTAGAATTTGGTATATGACTATGCACAGATAGTGGGGAGGGGGGGGGGGGTTCTGGGATTCTATAAGGGAATTTAGAATTAATAAAACCGGTGTAGGGCTCCCCTTTTAAAAACAGCTACAAAAGTTCAGATCCCCTTTTCCGAACTAAACAGTATAATAGCAAAATTTTTACTGAATTATATTCAAAAAATCTCTTGATGTGATTTAAGAGTGACAGTTCAGTTGAACTATCTTCCAGTCCCCCCGGGGCTGGAATCCCCAAGTTAGAGCTAAACGCATTGATTGAAAAATCAATGAGCCACGTGGTCTATCAGTTGCCTTTGTTCTAGGCCCATCTACAAGAATTACATTTTTTAAATGTGTCAATTGTGTTGAAAATATAAGAAATTATTTACTAGAGATTTCGAGAGGAGATCAAGGTCACCTGGAAGCACACCCACCTGTTCACACCAGGGTCGGACTGAATAGGTGCGGACCAAATTGGATTTTTTGTGGGCCCCACTTTATATATTAAATATTTAAATAAAACATGCCTGCATAGTAGTTTATGTACGTAAAGTAAGTCAAGTATAAATTTCTTCATGAAGTAGTTCAAGTACAAAATTCTTTAATATAGACCTATCCCTATTAAATTCAATAAAATTTACATGAACTTTTACGGTTATCTGTTTTCTATATTATAAGGGATATATATATATATATATATATATATATATATATATATATATATATATATATATATATATATATATATATATATATATATATATATATATATATATATATATATATATACATATATATATATATATATATATATATATATATATATATATATATATATATATATATATATATATATATTTATATATATATATATATATATATATATATATTATATATATATATATATATATATATATATATATATATATATATATATATATATATATATATATATATATATATATATATATATATATATATATATATATATATATGACAGTACCGGGAGGCCGGTACTCGGCACGCGGTAGGCTTCTATATATAGATTCTCACTGTCGCTTGTCTTCTAAACGCACGCAATTTGAGCCTTTTCTTGATGTCATGACTTCCAAATGGACCTTAAATTAGAAGTGCTGCCTTTTTAAAATTACATTTTTTTTTTATTGGACCTTTAACTTTTGCCTCGGCTTGTCTTTTGTCATTATGAAAGACATGTCGCCGAACCTTTGTTTCTTTTAGTTGTTCAGGTGGTGGGACAAAAACTTCTTTTTCTTCCAACGATTTATCTAGTCCAGGGAAGGTCCAAAAAACGAAAATTTGCAGTTACTATAAATGATGATTCTTTGGAACCAACACCTGAACTATCAAACGTGATAAGATGTAAAAATCGACAACCCGGACCATCAATTGCGACAACACCAATACGGGCAGCTAAAGCAAAGGCCATTGCTAAATTTTCTGAAGTAATCAAAATTCAAAAACTTGCTAAAAATGAGAATGAAGAGCAAAGACACGAGCGGTTAGAAGATATAAGAAAACGACATGTAGAGCGTGTCAAAAATGAAAATGAAGAGCAAAGATACACGCGGTTAGAAAACATGCGACACCGAGCAAGTGAGCGGGTCAAAAATGAAAATGAAGAGCTAAGAAACACGTGGTTAGAAGATATGCGAAAATTACAATTAGAGCTTTTCAAAAATGAAAATGAAGAGCAAAGATATATGCGGTTAGAAGCCATGCGGCACCGAGCATATGAGCGAGTCAAAAATGAAAATGAAGAGTAAATACATATGTGGTTAGAAGAATAGAGGCGGCATGTCAAAAATGAAAATGAAGAGCAAAGACACACGTGGTTAGAAGACATGCGACACCGAGCATGTGAGCGAGTCAATGAAAATCAACCTGGACAGCTAGAATCGGAACGTGTCAAAATTGAAAACGATAGTGATGATGATTGGGTTTGGGATTTTGACATGGATAAGGTCATCAATGCCTACCATACCTTTGTTTAAAAAAACAAAGATTTGGTGATATGTATTTCATTACACGAACCAAACAATTATTTCATTACATATCATAAAACGAACCAAACAAATTGAAAATGATATCGATGATGATTGGGTTTTGGATTGTGACATGGATAAGGTCATCAATGCCTACCATACCTTTGAAAATCAAAAATATGGACTAGGTAATTTGTTGGGAGAAAAAGAAGTTTTTGTCCCACCAGCTGAACAATTGAAAGAAACAAAGGTTCTACGATATGTTTTTCATGATGACAAACGACAAGCTAAGGCGAAAGTTAAAGCTCTAGTAAAAAAAAACGTTATTTTATAAAGGCACTTCTTCTAATTTAAGGTTCGTTTGGACGTCATGACATCTAGAAAAGGCTCATATTGTCTGCGTTTTGAAGACAAGCGACAATTAGAATCCATATGTAGAAGCATGTCGAGTGCTGGGGCCCGGCGGTAAAGCCGCCGTGCTTCCGGTATGAGTATTTAAGGACAAAATACTCATATGATTGGATTCAATAGTTTCACTTGCTCTCCTCTATAGATTTTTTTTTTCTTTTCCAACGATTTTCTGCATTTTTCTCATTTAGAACGATACAAATCAAATATTAGAAACGTAATTTGGCAGATAGATAAAACTGAATCTCAGCTATTGGATGATAGTAAATTGTCGTCTAAAATTGAAGTATTAAAATCGTAGGACTACATATAATACATACCAAAAACTTAAACAGATTACATAAGCATTAAAGGGTTTACCTGCCTGAGCATGTTTTCTTAAGAACGATATAAAACATAATGCTTATGAAAAAACTAGTTGTCCCCAAGTTTATCACTTGGGCCGAATGGGTTTCCTATTCATTGTATTTTTGTACAACTTAAGCGACCATATTTTCGCTGCTTGACGTTGCGAATTGATAGCTTGGATTTGACACCAATCACTTAGAAGAGACCAGATTTTATAATTTACAGTTTGTAAAACTTAACCTACGAATTAAAAAACTTCTAGTAAATAAGCGAAACTTATTCTTTGGTCTTTTGTTTTCAGGAAATAATCTAAAAATTATCTTCAACTTCCAACATGAATATCATTCACTCTGAATATCAGTCACAAAAAGTAGGTCTGACACCCAGTAATAACAGAACTTCTCGAGTTCGGCAGTATCTCAGGAAAGGAAAACATTTACTCAAGTGACAACGTGCTCTTTGAGCTATGGATGAGCGTAAAGCTAAGCTTATATATATATATATATATATATATATATATATATATATATATATATATATATATATTATATATATATATATATATATATATATATATATATATATATATATATATATATATATATATAATATATATATATATATATATTATATATATATATATTATATATATATATATATATATATATATATATATATATATATATATATATATATATTCACATTATTCACATTATATTTTAGAACGTATTGAACTAAGTCAACCATATATTAAGTGGCAATGGGAGCACCGCAAACGGCCTATTCTACCCTAAACTGTATATAGAAACCCATTAAACCATTTTATTTCTCCCTAACCCTTTCCCACGGACGTATTCGTACGTGACGAGCAATTGTAATTTCTACAAAATTCCAAGACCACAGAGAAAGACTAGTTCATATGCAAATCTTAAAATTTTTATAAAAATTGTGTGAATACCCAAGCCATACCGTGTGAATTCAAGCGATTAAAGCGGAATGTATCAACACAATTATGTATGTGTGAGGGCATCTTGAGCATATTGGGAGGTACAAAAGCGTTGATTTCACATTACTTGGATGTGGTCGACATGATATTCGTATCAAATCTTCCTTGTAATTAGTAACACGTTAAAACATACTTTAGAAAAACAAATAATGAAAAATATTTAAAACTCTACATATTTTGTGGACGGGGGGGGGGGGGGTATTGAAAGTTTACTAATTTTGACAGGCTAACCCGTTTGGATAGATACGAGTAATTCAAAATAGCTCAAAATAAAAGTAGTTTTACCATTTTTTTTTTTTTTTTACCTAAAAAACTTGCATAGATGTTTTCCTTTGTAAATACAAATGTATGTATGTGTATGATGACTGTAAAAAAAAATATTTAAAAATAGAGAGATCCCTTTATTAGCACGACTTTCAAATAGATACTGCTAAGATGATCTTGACATAATGTCTAAAAACAAGCTATAATTCCAGAAATATCGTCTGTTTTTGTTTCAAAACTACAGTACGGCCTATATGTATTAATTCCGCAGATGAGTTTTTATCAAAGTTCAAGAAAGTAAGAAATCATGCAGCTATTTTCTTAAAGCACGAATTAGATTAGCTATACTCGTCTAAATATTTTAATTCATGATATAAAACTGAATGAAAACTCGTTTTACGTCACTTGAAGTTCGACGATTCGGGAATAAGGAAGGGACTTGAACAGAAAATGGGGGGATAGGGGGGTACCATGGGGTCCAGGGGTGAATCTACAGCATTTTTATTGGGGGAGGGGCAAGGGGGTCCATATCCGGAAATTCAAAGGGCATGGGATGTATAATAATTTTTTGCTTCACATTATTGGGGGGCAACTACCCCCTTGCCACCCCCAAACGACGCCCCTGATGGAGCCTTGGGTCTTGAGAGCAATTTTTTTTTCATTCTTAAAAAAAATATGGAAGAAAAATATTATTTTTTTACTACACAATATTTAACAGAATAAAAATACCCTACTTTTGGCAGGTGTTGGTAAGAAGGGGTTATTACAGAGTGTCCTAGGTCGTAAGGGAGCCAGAAAAGTTACAGTGTCCCGCGTCGTAAAGGGGCCTGCAAAATGAATAAAATTTCAAATAGGGATAAAATCCTTTTAATAGACAGCGATAAATTTCACAAAAATACTAGATATTTCGGTCACATATGCAGTAATCCTCATCAGTAGTAAAACAGTTTAACTACCGATGACGGTCACTCCATAGCCTGTGTTACCGAAATATCTAGTATTCTTGTGTTATCACTGTCTATTAAAAGGATGTTATCCTTATTTGAACTTTTATTTGTTGTCATGGAAAGGCAGTGTGGTCTTCGAAATTATCTATGCCTGCAAAATAACATTACAGGCTTTTTGCAATTGATAGAAAGTGTCCTAAATACAGTTGTACTTTTTCTATAGTTTTATACTTTTTATTTAGCCTTTGATGGCCCTGGAGTTTCCTCCTTTAAGACTTTTTGAAAAGTACTTCGGCAAAGATTCCTTTCGTTAGCCATTGTTTAATGCTTAAAGGACACTCTAGACCACTGTATAAAGATAATATAATATATTATTTATATACTGTGTTCTAGACGGTCAATCATTCTGATCAAAAGCTTCCGTCAATCAATTGATTAAAGCATGATTGACCGTCTAGGAACCGATTGAGTCATTCAAACTTTCTATCAATCACCGTCAACGCTTGACTCAAGCGTCAAACAGGCTCCTAGATGGTCAATCCTGCTTTAATCAATTGATTGACGGAAGCTTTTGATCAAAATGATTGACCGTCTAGGCTGTCTTTAAGTATCAACCCTAAGTCAGAATCCATGTTTTATTACACTGCTCAACATGAATTTAACATCTTGTATTTTACACTTTCCTTGTCGTTGATTTTTTTTGCCGATATTTTGGTTATAGAATTTTTTTTCATCCCTGATGGGATGGGGAAGTAATTTCTTATAGATTACTTCTTAGTGAAAAAAAAGGTGTCTTGAATTTTTATGGCCGAATACAAGTGCTTATTCTATTTATAATATTTTTTTTGGCTGAGTTAAACAATTTAATCAGATGATTGATGCGTAATATTTGCTACAGACTGAAAACAAAGCCATGCTTTTTTCAGCAATTTTAGTTCAATTCTGTTAATTTTTCGCAGTGCCTCGTTCTAAGTAGCTTTGCAAGAAAGAAGAAAACAGACAAATAAACAAAAACGACTAGCATCAGTCCCTAGAGAAAATTCTATTGCATTTTAAAGTTGGCATACAAAGTTGCAGCGAGAAAGTTGTACAATAATGTAATCAGTGAAAATGGTGCTTCCGAGAAAGCGTTGACGTCATTTTAGTCAAAACGCAAAACTGAAAAAAGATAGTCAATGCAGTACCATTCCCATCATGTTGCAGTCGTCATACAATCATCATTAGAGCAGCATCTCCATTCCACATTTGATATTTTTTGACATTGCTTACGGCAGTAGTGATAATTTTAGATGATGATTCTGACGTTCTTACGGATTTTCACGTAAGCTTAATAGGGAATTACTCCTCTAAGTGATTATTAACACATCTTAACCACTCAGCAGAAAAAATTACGTGCGCTGCGTGAAAGCCGCTTAAGCCGAAAACGATGCATTTGTAAATTTTATTAATAGTAACAATATTAATTTTATTTCTATTCACAAAATACAAAACAAATATAGAGTAAAAAAAAAGATTCCATATTTAACAAATTCCCAACATTACATGACGATATGAACTACGTAACACGCACCTGGGTTTAAGCGGCTTTAACGCTACCTACGTCATTTCTATGTTAAGTGGTTAAGTTACATTACGTTAGGTGCAGCCTTTCACACTTAACAAGTTCTTTCATACTAGGCTAACTTAAATGTCTTGTTTTTATCTCAGCGAAATTAATTAGGAATAAAGGTTTTAGATTCCTATAAGCCACTTGTTCATCTTTACGAATAAAATTTTTAGCTTTATTGTCATCTTCATGGACATCCTTCCTGAACAACCTATGGTAATTATTTTTGAACGGGGCTTACATAGTCGCATTTGTCCTATTTTGCTCGACTAAATTTCACATCTTTAAAATTTTTATTTTAGAGACAAAACGGTGATATTTGAATGCAGTATGCATAAAAATTACATAATATATTTGATAGACAATACAACAAACTTTACAAATTTTTAGCAGTGAAAAAAGGCCTATTTTTTGAAATTTTGAAGTTAAATAAAAAAAACCTGTGTCATGTGGTATTAAAGAAAATGGAAGGGTTTAAAAAAACAAATTTTTTCCACTGATATCGATTTTTGTCTTTTCTTTCTCCGATCTTTGAGCACGATAACATTAATTTAGCCCTCGCAATATACCTCTAAACTACAATAATCCAAAGCAATAACAAGCCTTTTCTTATATTAATGATAAAAAAAATCGATAGATACGAAATTTTTTAAAGAAAAGCAAGGAGCCGTATTAAAACCTAAGACGAGAGGAAACAAGGTCCTATAATAATTCAAACCTAAAACAAACAGAAATCAAAATAAATAACTACATCAGAAATAAAGATAACCGATACAGCTATTGACGAATAAATTAATCCAAACCGAACATATATTAAATTGAATAACCCAGTCAAAATTAAAACTAATAGAAATTGCCACAGAAGGGAATATAGCTACCACCCTCTAAAGCCTTTAAAGGGCATAGTGTCGCTTTACTGTACACGATTTGTATTTTGAACAGTGTGTTTTTATTTGTCGTAAGATTAACAACAACACAAATACAAAATAATACTACAGGTATAATCAAGGTATATAAATCAGGGTGGTCAATCCTCCTCCCCCCCCCAAACCCTCTAAACCGGTTGTGAGTCATTTTCTTTCGATTGAAAATATTATTTGTTTTTATTTCAAAATACATTTAGTTTTCAATAAAGGGCAAATGGCCTGTAGAAGATTTAGGGGCATCCCCAAAACTA
The DNA here is from genome assembly GCA_027921565.1 of Artemia sinica. Classification (NCBI taxonomy): domain Eukaryota; kingdom Metazoa; phylum Arthropoda; class Branchiopoda; order Anostraca; family Artemiidae; genus Artemia; species Artemia sinica. Next base: position 43,327,847 of record CM051263.1, on the reverse strand, counting down.
TTCCAAGGTTTTGAAAATAAAGAATTACGATAAGCTAGAGGCGTATAGTGTCTTTCGATTTAGCTATACCCTCTCCCCACGACATTGCTAAACAGCCACTTGTATCTCCCCCCTCCTTAAATCCAGGGACGTCGTTTGGAGGGGGGTAAGGGGGTAGTTGCCCCCAAATAATGTAGAGAAAAATTATTATATATCCCACGTCCCTTGACTATCCGGATATGGACGCCTCTTGCCCCCCCCCCCCCCCCCAATAAAATTCTGGAGATTCACCCCTGCTTAAACCCTCCACAAAAGTTTCAACTCGATATCCCGAATCGTTCTTGAAACATTGTAAATTCACCATTTTGGCAACGTCAAAAGTTTCGGCACCATTTGATATACCTTACTACTTATAGTAAGCCCTATAGGAGCTGATAAAGCAAAAATGTTTTGAATGGCCAGAGACATATTCAGTTATTTTTACCTCGTTCCCTCCCATCACCGCAAAAATTTGAAAACATCTTACCCATCCTCCCCTTCCTTTCCCCAACGGTATCTTTAACTCTATACTTTATTTCCTAGATGTTTTGAAGATATTGCAGATATACGGTTCCTATGACCTGGATACAAACTGTGTCTTTTCATTTACCTCGGTCTCTCCCCAAGGTCAAAACTTGAGGTCCCTTTAACCCTTTAACCCATTCTTTAAGGAGCCCCAAAATTTGAGGCTCCTTAAAGAATCAACTTCATCCCCTACCTTTAATCCCCCCCCCTAACACTTCCTGAAAGTTTCATTTTAAAACCCTTGGCCGTTCCGGTGATGTCGCACAACAATTTTGACAACCTGTATATACATAGTGTCTTTTGATTCAAAATTCCCCTTAAAACACCCTAAAAGTGGTTTCATGTAATGTTTTCTTTTATCTAGCCATACTCTTTTCCCTGCAACATAGCCTAACATTCCCTGAAAGTTTCAGCAGAGTACCCTTTGCCGCTCCTGAGATATGCTCTCTTTGATAACCTAGGTTTACATAGTGTCATTTATATTTAGTTAAACCTTTGCCTCAACATTCACCGAAAGTTTCAACTTAATTTGCATAGCTATTCCTTCGATTTTGCGCAGTTAAACCATTTGGACAACCGGGAAGCACATAGAATCTTTTGATTTTGTTAATTTGATCCTCTCAATATTCCCTGAAAGTTTCAACTTAATACCCTTAGCCGTTCTTAAGATATTGCGGATACGTGATTTTGACAACCTAGATGCACATAGTGTCTCTTCACTTAGTTCAACATCCCCCTAAATAATCCCTGAAGGCTTTAATTTTAGACACTTCGCAGTTTCTGAGACATGGCAGATATGCCATATTGAAAACCTGGACACATATAGTGCGGTTTGAATTAGTTCAACATTCACTAGAATATTCAACTTTAATACCCTTAGTCGTTCCTGAGATACTGCACAGCCCCCCCCCCCCTTTCCTTTCAAAACAGCTGTTCAAACAAATGTCAATTTGTATTATTCAGGGCCCTTCCTCTGGAGTATGTGGGTGTCGTGTCATCCCCAGAGGCGTATTTATTAAACCTTCGACTATTTTCAGCAAAATAAGTATCTCAAAACTTTATCTGATGTCTGTGGTGGTTGAGGAGAAGAGTGAAAAAGCAAAGGAGGGGGATTGGTGCCTTCCAGTCAATTTTGACTTTGCATAAGAGCGCTGATTCTTTTAGTTTCCAATCGAATGAGCACCCTCCAAAGTATCTACGACTACCCCTTCAAGGTGAACTGGCTCTGGAGACAAAATACATTGAACACAAGCAATGCTCTTTATTACAGGCAATACCGGAGCGTTGCCTTTGACATTTGTATCAGTAGCTTATAAAAGTGTCTTGGGGATTTCCAAGGAATATCTTAATTACTAGAAATAATGATCCATTTTTCTTTTGTATTGAATTCCTGCCGTCTGACAACATCTTTGTCGAGGTGTTCCAAGAATCTAAAAACTTTTATCAGGGCTTCTAGAACCTTCTGCTAGTGCTTGTACTTTGGCTAGTGCTTTTCGGAAAGCATTTTAGAATGCAATAAATACAGAGATTTGGTAATTAGGAGTGTTTTATTAGTCAATTTCCTTTCAAAAATTTGAACTGAATATGTTATTGGTTAAAGAAAGCACTGTCACAACACTGTGCTAAAAATTTACACTTTTGATTACTTTGCTCTTGTGTTAGAACATTCATTTTTGATAGAGAGACAAAAAAAAAGGTTTTTTTTTCGAATTTCGGTGCGAAGAGTATTAATATTACCACTATTTACTTTCAATTGAAAAAAATGTTTGTTTTAAGTTTAATTTTTTTTTTTATATATTCATGGCCATCCTTAATACACGGAAGAAAACCGCCCTTTCACTCTCATTCTACCACTCCCAATTCACGCTAAAGTTAAATTTTTAGTAACAATACTTTGAGAGTAAAGTGGCATATTATACGTATCTGTGTTACACAATAAACAAGATTATCTTTAACAGGAGGGCGCTCTAAACCTCCTGAGCTCCTCGTTCTTTAAGGTAAAGTTCAAACCTCTTGTCACGATGCTTCAGCTTTTAAAATTTACCAAGGAATCACTTTATCCCAAAAATCATGTATACCATGTGGCATGTGCCAAGCGTGGCAGAACTGTGCCAAACGTTTTGGGGACTGTGGCAAGCGTTTTGCGGACTTTGCCAAGCGTTTTGGGGGATTGTGCAATACGTAGCAGAAATGTGCCAAGTGTTGCGGAATTGTGCCTCACAATTGGCGTTCCGAGGTGAACATTAGTTGGCGGGAAATCAGTGGCCCCTCGAATTTAATCTTTTTCTGATAAAAAATATTATTTCCACAACAGGAAGAGAGCTTTCACTTATCAGCCTCTACTCCAAATGTGTGCCTCTCAATGAAGAGAAGTTAGGGGTAAAATTGTTTTGCTAGGAGGTTTGTTTTCATTTAAAATTACACAAGCATTTCTTAAGCCAATAGCTTTCGATGTTCAATATTTGCCATGAAAATAAAAAACAGGTTTTTTTGTGTATATACTGTTTTGAAACTTCTGATATTCAGTTTCGGCTACTATTGACAAGGATCGATCTTTACTTTCTGTTCATTGCCACGAACAGCTGGATCAATGAAATTGAAATAAGATCAGCTGCTGATTACGTTCTCGGGTTCAGCGTAAAAACTGCATCTTTAAAAGTTTTTAACCAAAAACAAGGTTTAACTTTAGGCTAAAGCAAAATTAGAATTTATCACCAACCATTGGGATTAATCTTTTTTTAAGGGACCGATACTCAGAAAGTGTTTTATAGAGAAGATTTTTTCTCTTTTAAAATTAAAAATGTGGTTTGACTGGTTGTTGCTTCTCCTTGTAGGACTTGTGATCAGGTGTTTGACCTTTTTCATTTAATTAATTAAGAAAACTTTTTCCGCAAAATACGTTTTTCAAAGAAAAGTAAAGAACTCCATTAAACAAAAAATGAGCAAAAATGAAATCAAACAATGTACCAAGCGTGAAGCAACCACAAATCCGCATCGATAAATAAATGAAACCCAAGACGAACAGAAATTACAATAAATAACCGAGTCAAACTAAAAACGAGCAGAAATTAACATAAGTTGGGCGCAAAACCCCTATGCCTTCCCAAGGCCAGAAAAAAATTTGCCCTTTACTGGAAAAAATATAAATGTTTTTACTTTTATAACTTTAATAAACCAAATAATATTAACATTTTGATTACAAAATATCAATATATGTATATTAATCTGGCAATGCACATTCATTTGTATTTTTTCAGTAAAGTGCAAATTTTGTTCTGGCCTTGGGAAGGCATAGGGGCTTTGCGCCCAACTTATGTTAATTTCTGCTTGTTTTGAGTTTGACTCGGTTATTTATTGTAGTTTCTGATGGTTTTGGGTTTCATTTATTTATCGATGCTGATTTGTGGTAGTTTCACGCTTGGTAGATTATTTGATTTTATTTCTGCTCATTTTTTGTTTAATGGAGTTCTTTACTTTTCTTTGAAAAACTTATTTTGTGGAAAAAGTTTTTTTTTTAATTAATTTCTGACATAGTCTTTTCAGGGAAAAAGAAAATAATACTTTAAATCTTTTCGCTTTTTTAAGACTTTATAGTTTGGCCTGCTATTTGTGTGCTGGAGAAAAATTTTCAGCAATTTTTAACAACATATATCCTTTTAAAAATCTGGACACAAATAGTACTGTTTAATTTAATTTCATACCTCCTCTAGTTGATCTGAAATGGAAAACTTGATACCCCTCGCAAAAAAATCTGCTTACTTTCTTTGATAGATTGGATACACTTACGCTATTTTGATTTGGTTAAATTTTAAGAGCAGAAGTAGCCCTGACAGTTTGAACATAATACCCTCGGTCGTTCTTGGGATACTGCTGAGATGTCTTATTGGGAATTAGCATTATCACAGGGCATTTTGATTTAATCTTAAGGCAACATTTAGTTTTTAAACATAATGGGCAAATGGGAGGGTGGGCGTGGGGGGTGGGATTGGAAGGGGGATTAGTTGCCCTTCAATCACTTTCGACTATTAAAAAGGGCATCAGCCCTTTCTATTTTCGATCGAATGAGCCCTTTTCGAAGTTCCCACGACAACTCCTTCGATACGAAGTGCCCTGGTATAAACATCAACAACAACAAAAAAAATATCACTAATCACTTTCGACTATTAAAAAGGGTACTAGTCCTTTGAATTTCAAATCAAATGAGCCCTTTTTCAAGTTTCCACGAAAAAGATTTCAATAAAAATCTTATATACCCCAGGGCATAACTTATAACCCTTGCTTTGAGGGCTGTGGGGGAGTGACCTCCTCAAAAATATATTTTCTATCTGGAAATCAACTACGTTGAACAAAATGGCTATCTCAAAATTTTTATTGGAGGTGTTTGGGGGAATGATGGACGTAGGGGGGGGGGGCTAGTTGCCCTACAATCACTTTCGACTATGAAAAAGGGCACTAGCCCTTTGAATTTCCAATCGAATCAGCTTTTTTTGAAGTTTCTACGACAACACCTTCTATAAAAACCTTATATGCCCCCAGGGCATAACTTAAAACCCTTGCCCTGAGGGCTGTGGGGGAGCATCCTCCTCAAAAACATATTTTCTATCTGGAAATCAACTACGCTAAAAAAAATGGCTATCTAAAAATTTTTATTGGATGTGTTTGGGAGAATGATGGGCATTGGGGGGCTTGTTGCTCTCCAATCACTTTCGACTATTAAAAAGGGCACTAGCCTTTTGAATTTCCAATCGAATCAGCTTTTTTTGAAGTTTCTACGACAACACCTTCTATAAAAACCTTATATGCCCCCAGGGCATAACTTAAAACCCTTGCCCTGAGGGCTGTGGGGAAGTGTCCTCCTCAAAAACATATTTTCTGTTTGGAAATCAACTACGCTGAACAAAATGGGTATCTCAAAATTTTGATTGGATTTCTTTGGGGAAATGATGGGCGTGGGGGGGGGGCTAGTTGCCCTCCAATCACTTTCGACTATTAAAAAGGGCACTGGCCCTTTGAATTTCCAATCGAATGGGAAATGTGCAGGAATTTAGTGATTTGCTGGAGTGGCAAATGGATAAGTTGTCAGGTTCAAATCGCCCATGCTTTGTTTGTGGAGACTTTAATCTTGATCTATTTTCAGTAAATGTAAACCCGAGAGTTCGTGATTTTTTAAATGTTATGTTGGGTTACGGTTTAAGACCGACAGTTAATATATGTAGTCGAGTGACTTTGCGCTCGGAATCACTTTTGGATAATATATTTGTTAATGTGAAGTATGTTTTTGCTGATGTTATTTTGAATGATGTTTCTGATCATTTTGGTGTTCTCGTTGTTATTAGAGAGTTTGGTGGTACTACAGCTATGAATATACCACCACAAATTTCTGCATTGAAAATGGATGCTGAGGCTCTTAACATATTCAGAAAAAAAATAAAGAACACTCAATTTGACTTTTTAGAAAGTAGTGATCTGCAAGTGAATGAAAAGTTTTCATTGTGGTATTCAGAAATAACTAAATTACTAAAAGAAAGTTGTACAGTTATAAAAAGCCGGCTTTTCTTGTTACCCCTAGAAAACCCTGGGTTACTAGAGGACTGATGAAGGCCATATCAAATCGAAGACTGCTAAATAAATATTCTGTAGTGTCTCCAGAGGCGAAAGTGAGATATAAGAAATATAATTGTGAACTCAATAACCTGTTACGAACAGCGAGAATTAATTATTATAGAAATGAGTGTAAAAAAAGTGCAGGTAATCCCAGGCAAACGTGGAGAGTAATTCAGTCTGTTCTGAGCCCTTCCAAAAGTTCAACTTTACCTGAAAATTTCAACACTGATGCTTCGATTGTAGATAATATGTTTGACCATTTTTCTATTGTTGGTAAATGGATAGCGAACTACACAACAAAACTTTCTGAGGATGGAACATACCACCAATTTTTACCCGAGGAAAGTGATGTATCTGCATACCTGAAACCAGTAACTGATAGTGAATTACGTACCACATTGTGGAACATGAGAAATAATGCTTTGGGTGCTGACTTCCTTTTATTGCGTGTACTTAAGTATGTTTTCTCGGAAATATGCGACCAGGTTTGTGTTCTATTTATTACGTGCCTAAAATTTGGTGTTTTTCCCGATTTTATGAAAATTGCTAGAGTGGTTCCGCTTTTTAAGGGCGGAGAAAAAAATTTGCCGAATGATTATAGGCCTATTTCATTGCTGCCAGTTTTACCGAAAGTTTTTGAAAAATTGATTAGTGGCAGGATGGTTGATTTTCTTGAGAATAAAAAGCATTTTAGTAAAACTCAGTTTGGATTCCGTAAAGCAATGTCGGCAGATCAAGCTCTTCTTTTTCTCACGACTTTTGTGAACGATGCTCTGGACCAAGGGTGGAAAGTTGCATCTGTTTTTTTGGACATTGTGAAAGCCTTTGATGCAGTGGACCATGGAATTCTTCTGGTGAAGCTGAGGAATTGTGGTTTTCGGGGTATGTTTTATCGTCTATTGGAATCTTTTCTCCAAGATCGAAAGCAGTTTGTCAGTGCTGGTGAAATCAAATCGCAAGTTAAAAGTGTTGAATTCGGTGTCCCTCAAGGGTCAGTTTTGGGGCCACTACTGTTTCTTATATATATTGATGACCTGCGAAATGCTATCAATGGACTGTCTTTTGATTTAAAATGTAGTGATACTGGAGCATCGAAATCTATTTTGCCTTATTTTGCTGATGACACGCATCTAACTGTTACTGCCAAAACTGGGGAAATGCTTATACAGAATCTTCAGACTGGCATGTTAAACATTGAAAAAGGGATGAGGGTTAACAAACTTTAGTTAAACCATGCAAAATCCCATTTTGTAATGTATGGGAGAATTAGCAATTACTACCCTTCGATTGATAAAATACAGTTCGGTGAAAATATTCTGCCTCGGGAGGTTTCGACAAAGTATCTAGGGGTGATTGTTGATGGGTGCCTTAACTTCAAAGAGCACATTTCATGTGTTAGTGGCAAGGTTGCAAGTAATGTTGGGATGATGAGGAAACTGAAGCACTTTTTTCCGAAAGATATTATGATATTGCTTTATTTTTCTTTTGTTCACCTATACCTTCTATATGGTTGTCTTGTGTGGTCAAGTACGTTTTTAATTCACCTTCGTCCCCTTAGAAGTTTACAAAATAATGCCCTACATGTTTTAACTGGAGATAATCATAAAATGTCTGTTAGATATAGATATAATCAAGTAAATATATTACCGATGGCTGGATTATTCCGTTTTTATAATGTTCTTTTTATGTTTAAATATACACACGCGTTATTACCTGAGTGTTTTAGGGAAATGTTTACAAGTGGTGTTAATTTTCATAACTACTCGACTAGAGTATCAACACTAGTTCGGCGACCTCAGGTTATTACGAAGCGATCCGTTTTTTCCATAAGACATGTTGGCCCTCGGGTGTGGGAACCATTATCTCAGACAATTTCAACAATTGATGAGCTAAATGAATTTCGCAGTAAATTTAAAGGACAGTGTTTGTCTACATATGAGTCTTAGTCCTTGCTGGGCGAATTTTCTCTCAAGTGATTGTGACACTTTTTTTGGGAGGGCGACGAGAAGGTAGAATAGAAGAATGATTTTTAGTTTTGTGTCTTCGGTATCCAATTAGATCGTGAAATTTCTAGAAATTAATTTATTTCGTTTATTTTTATTTATTTATTTTATTATTATTATTTTTTGCCCTTTTTTTCTGGGGGGGGGGGCTAAGGATGGCTGGTAGTAATTGTGTATGTAGGGTTTTGTAAAGGGTGATGTTTGCCCATACAAGTTTAATGAACTTCGGGTTTTGTTGTTAATGTGTTTTTTTTTTTTTTAATAAAACCTTTTTTTCTCTTTTTTCTATTAAATGAGCCTGTTTTGAAGTTTCTACGACAACGCCTTCTATAAAAACCTTATATGCGCCCAGGGCATAACTTAAAATCCTTGCCCTGAGGGTTGTGGGGGAGTGTCCTCCTCAAAAATATATTTTCTATCTGGAAATCAACTACGCTGAACAAAATAGCTATCTCAAAATTTTGATTGGATGTGTTTGGGGGAATGACGGGCGTGGGGGGAGGTTAGTTGCCCTCCAATCTCTTTCGACCATTAAAAAGGGTACTAGCCCTTTGAATTTTTAATCGAATGAGCCTGTTTTGAAGTTTCTACAACAACGCCTTCTATAAAAACGTTATATGCCCCAGGGCATACCTTAAAACCCTTGCCTTGAGGGTTTTGGGGGAGTGTCCTCCTCAAAAACATATTTTCTATCTGGAAATCAACTACGCTGAACAAAATGGCTATCTCAAAATTTTGATTGGATGTGTTTGGGGGAATGATGGGCGTGGGGGGGGGGAGAGGCTAGTTGCCCTCCAATCACTTTCGACTATTGAAATGGCACTAGCCCTTTGAATTTCCAATCGAATGAGCCCTTTTTGAAGTTTCTACGACAACACCTTCTATAAAAACCTTATATGCCCCCAGGGCATAACTTAAAACCCTTGCCCTGAGGGTTGTGGGGGAGTGTCCTCCTCAAAAATATATTTTCTATCTGGAAATCAACTATGCTGAACAAAATGGCTATCTCAAAATTTTGATTGGATATGTTTGAGGGAATGATGGGCGTGGGGGGGGCTAGTTGCCCTCCAATCACTTTCGACTATTAAAAAGGGCACTAGCCCTTTGAATTTCCAATCGAATGAGCCTGTTTTGAAGTTTCTACAACAACGCCTTCTATAAAAACTGTATATGCCCCAGGGCATAATTTAAAACCCTTGCCCTGAGGGTTGTGGGGGAGTGTCCTCCTGAAAAACATATTTTCTATCTGGAAATCAACTACGCTGAGCAAAATGGCTATCTCAAAATTTTGATTGGATGTGTTTTGAGGAATGATGGGTGTGGGGGGCTAGTTGCCCTCCAATCACTTTCGACTATTAAAAAGGGCACTAGAACTCTCGATTTCCAATCGAATGAGCCCCTTTTGAAGTTTCTACGATGACCCCTTCCATATGAAGTGCCCTGCTCTAAAGGAAAAAAAATGATACATTGTCCCAACATCGTTCTTACATGCCCTCATGGCATAACTTAAAACCTTTGCCCCGAGGGCTGTGGGGGATTTTCCTCCTCAAAAACATATTTTCTATCTGAAAATCAACTGCGCTGAACAAAATGGTTATCTCAAGATTTTGATTGGATGTGTTTGGGGGAAGGATGGGCGTGGGAGGGGCTAGTTGCCCTCCAATCACTTTCGACTATTAAAAAGGGCACTAGCCACTCCAATTTCCAATCGAATCAGCCCTTTTGGAATCAGGCGTATGGAGGAAAAATAATAAAACATTGTGCCCACATCGTCCTTTACTTAGGCAGCGCGATGGCGCTGCCTATGATCTGATGCAATTATTTATTCATTTATTTAATTATCCTACAGATCAGACTGAAATCCTAGCTACAAACCCTTTTCAGTCTTGAAGCCTTTCTAAAACTGTTTAGTAAACTAGCTGTTTGTTAGGGACAAGGTACAACTTGAGGCTGCTTTTCTCAAAGATTACTAACTTATTATTGCAGACGAAATGGACATCGAGGAAATATCCGAACCTTACACAGAAATGCTTTAAATCTGACTATTGCAAATTTCCAAGTCCCTTGAAGGATAAATATTCCTTGCAATAACGGCAAAGGTTCTTCATGACAATCTCTTGGGATATTAAATCCTGGCCTGAGAAATTTGTTGTTGCTTGTTTGATGGATTGGATGTTTGCGATTCTGTAGGGATGTCTTAGGCTTCGTCTGTTTAATTGAAGGGATCAACAAAGGATTAATTGTGATTGTGCACACTGAAAGTTAAATGACAATAAGCCCCAAAGACAACCTGTCGTTTGATATAATTTTGAAGGTTTAGATGCTAAGAAACAATGTCCACCCATTTTCTATTAAATTTCACTCTTGTACCTCCATGTTAGACATTAAAATTTTATCTTGAGCAACCAAAGACAGTAGCGCCAATTAGATAGGGACGGGGGAGGGACATCTGTCATCTAGATCCCCCCACCAAATTTTGGAAAATATCTTTTTTGTGGTATTTTCATCGAAAATGCCCTTTTCTGTAATTTCATTGAAAAAAAAAAACGGATCGACCCCCCCCCCCCTCCACCGCCTAGATATTGAAAAATACATCTGCCCTAAATTTTCAAGAATTGGTGCCAGTGACCAGAGTCTCAAGTAAGACCAGCTAAGTGACCAGAGGTCCTTGGAATCTTTAGTGTTCAAAATGTTTAAATACTTTTTCTTACGTGCAAGGGAAATTTTAGTTCATAATGTATTTTTGTTTTTCTTTTTGTTTGTGTCACTCCACTTCTCTCTATTGTGTAGCGGGCTATGCATAAACAATTACTATTAGTTATAATATTTACCGAAAAATATTGTTGTTTTAGTTTTAGACACCTTTCAAGCACAGCTTTTGTATGCCATATCAATGGAGTCCTTGCATGAAAAATTTTATTTAACTGAATTTGCATATTCAGCCCTTTAGTTAGGACGGTAGCAAAGACTTTTCTGTGTGATTATCCCCATTTGGCTACCTAAAATATCCTTAAGTCTACCCTAGGACCGTGAATAGTATTAACTCTGTAGAAAAAAATTGGAAGCACCCGTAGTTCAAAGCAACAAAATGACATAAAAATAAACTTGGATGTGCTGATGCAACCTTTTATTTATAGAAAACAGGATTTTTTTTTATAGAAAACAGGAATAAAGTTGAAAGCTTCCTGAAAAGATCTTTTGTGCTTAACTGTATTATAAAATTTCAAAAAGAGCCAAAAAAGACTCGATGCCTTTTTAAAAAGAGCCAAAAAAGAGCCAAAAAGACTCGATGTCTTTTTTGGCTCTTTTTTTCAAAAAGAGCCAAAAAAGACATAAGTAGTAGTAAGGTCATTTATAGCATTTACTTGCGATATGTCTAATTATTCTACAATTTTGAACCATTTTTAAGTTGGATGCTACTATTTCATTGAGTGATAATACTGACGTCTTGATATTTCTTAGATGCTAACAAATCCTTAAAATAAAAGTATTTATTTTTCTCCCTGTAGAGCAAAATTGCAGGATGAATCCTTATAGTATTATTACCTTCTCAATCCCACTGAGAAGATTCAAAATACGAGCAAGAAACAATTAAAAAAGATTTAACATATTACATTGCAAAATCATACCAATGAACTTGTATAAGAAAACACCTTTTAGGTTAGCTGCAAAAAAAGCAAGAATGGCGGTAAAAACATGCTCCTGATTTGCTGTTGTCTAATTGTCTTATTTTGTGTCTATTTGTCAATCCTGTTTAAACTTCCTTCAAGTTATGATGCTGAGACTGTTTGCTGAAAACTTTCAACATGAATTAGTTTACTCAACACTTGAATCACCTGAGGGTTAGTGATTAAGTGATGTGACCTTACAGCAGAATCTAGTGGAATAATCTTTCAATCAAGGTCAGTGAAACCATAAATTTCATTAAAAAAACACATTCAATACATTGAATGTTTTTTTTTCTGCAATTGTTATAACGATAAGTAACCTAGTAATGCTTATATTTGAGACTTAGTAACATAGTAATAATTGCATTGTTAGAGCGCAAAAGACGAAAGCTATTGAAGAAACTGTCATTTGAAGAGTTTTTTTTTTATCATTTGGTAAGATAT